>CM056057.1:21633840-22013840 GCA_029574335.1 Rana kukunoris
ACAGGGTTACATAATAACTTTATACTCCAGCCAATTGATCTCTGTGATATAGACATGTACATTGGCAAATTTGAGCATCAACTTTGTTGATTTCTAATTGGTGCATGCCATTTTTTTTTTTGTTTAACCAATCATAAAATGTTTGTGTCCTGGCAGCTCTTACACCAGAAGAGAATCGTGAAGGTGGAAAGAAGGACAAAGATGGGGATCGCAGTTCAGAAGAGGCAAAGCAGAAGGCCAAAGGCAGCAAGCCTTTACTACCCACTTCTACGATTCTTCGACTGTTGGCTGAGCTGGTCAGATCTTATGTGGGTATTGCCACACTTATCGCCAACTACAACTATACAGCAGGGCAGTCTGAGCTCATCAAAGAGGTAAAAATTGTTCAACACTTTTTTTTTTCCCCCCATTTTTCTTAACCTGTCATGTATTAATTTTCACTCTTTTTTGAATGGCAGGATTGTAGTGTATTGGCTTTTGTCTTGGATCATCTCCTGCCACATACACAGAATGCTGAAGACAAGGACACTCCAGCTTTAGCGCGTCTCTTTCTGGCTAGCCTGGCTGCAGCAGGCAGTGGCACAGATGCTCAAGTGGCGCTTGTTAATGAAGTGAAAGCTGCTCTTGGACGTGCGCTGGCTATGGCTGAGAGTACAGAAAAACATGCCAGGTAAGGTTCTACAGAATAAGTACTCTGACTTTTGAGTCTGCTGTTATGTCCTGGTTGACGCTTGGACTGCTATATGGACAGTTAAGAGAAGTATGGACTTGCCTCGGTGGATGCAGCATCAGACTGATGCTACATCTGTGACTCTAAACTGAGACCCGAGCCACCAAATGGCACCAATGGCTCGGTTCTCGCTCTTCCCCAAGCAGAGCGATGCTGACTGTCAGTCAGCATAGCTTCTACTCTACTTTTCAGCGCTCATTGGAGCGCTGAGCAGTGGAGGGGAGAGGCTGGCTCAGCTGCTCACTGACTAAAGAGGTAATGGGGGTGGTGGCGCTGTCACTAATATGTTGTTAACTGAACCAATAACGGACCCAATGGGTTGGTGGGTAGGTTCTAGTGGGACAACATTCCCTAAAATAATGTAAATAATGAAAAGTACAATAAATGAATAAATAAAAATGTGGCAGTGAATGTCAAAAAAAGGTGAGTTTAGGTGAACAGTGGTAGTACCTCTATGTGCCACCTGTGGTGTTGGTGTCACCGATATAGAAATTATTTGTAAATAAATATTTTCTTACAGTGGCTGAACCACGCCGTACTGCAGTACAATTAGCAAAAACTAATTTACAAATCTAAATATGTGCATAAAAACACAGTGGTCAAATTTTACAATGAATTCACATTAAATAGTCCATAAATCATAGAGCAGGTAAATATGGGTGGTGTGACAATCAAGGTGCACCTATGTGGATAGGTGATAGGCAGTACATCAAGTGAATTCTGTATTGACATAACATAATTGTCATAACAAGCGGGTGGGAGCTTCCACCGCTGCCATTATTATGGCAACCTGCAAGCAACACAGTGTGCCAAACTGTCCTTACTGCGCAGGTGCGAGATTGGGACATGCATACTGGGTAGCCAACTGCATTTAATCCCGGAAGCAAGTGAGAGCGGCTTTCAGATGCTTACTCTAATGATCGCTGCCTGTTTGCTGGGATCCTGTGATTAAATATATTTGTAAGAAGAAGAAATATACTTGTGCAAATAACGAGAATTACAGAGCTGCGCTTTAAAGGAGTTGTAAAGGAATTTTTATTTTTCTTAAATAGCTTCCTTTACCTTAATGCAGTCCTCCTTCACATACCTCATCCTTCCATTTTGCTTTGTCCTTCTTTCGTCTGAGAAAATCCTCACTTCCTGTTCTGTCTGTAACTACACACAGTAATGAGGGGGCGAGCAGGAAAGTCAGGACACTCTCTACTTTGCAGATAAAGGAGCTGTGGGCATTCTGACACTCCTGCTTGCCCCCTCAAAAGGCTTTCTTCACCCCAGGGAGAAAGCCTCGCATTACGGTGTGGAGTTACAGACAGAAGAACAGGAAGTGAGCATTTCTCAGAAAAAATAAGGACATTTAAAAGCAAAATGGAAGGACGAGGTAAGTGAAGGAGGACTGTACTAAGGTAAAGGAAGCTTTTTAGGGAAACACTTTTCCTTTTATAACCCCTTTAAGTACTGCCAGATTATTCAGGCTGGCCCTTTTTGAACGTATAGCTATGTAACAAATTAAAAATAAGTGCTTATACGGTTTGAAATCCAGTAATAAACTGTCTCGCTCTGCACATTCTCAGTTGCTCTCCATTTTTTGGCTGTCTCTGGTCCACCCCGCAAGAACTCCACACATTAATGCGAGCGAGCTCACACGGTGTGGTGTCCTTGCGGGCGCGCTTCTGTGATACAGCGAACGGCTATAGCCGCTCACTGATTGACATGGCCCCCCTCATTGGATAGGACAGCAGCACCAGCCAATTGCTGCGCTGCTTTTAATCCATCCGCTCTAGCTAATCAACGGCCAGGCTGAGCGGCGAAGAGGATGTCGTGGCTGAGCGTGGGATTTTTAAGGGGCCAGGTAAGTATAACTGGGGGGCTGGTATTGTCTGAAGTTTTTTTCACCTTAATGTATAGCTTGCATTAAGGTGAAAAAATGTTTACCTTTACAACCCCCTTAAATCGATGGGTTTAGTTCCACTTTGAATTACGGCTGTTCAGGGGCTCTGGGTGTTGGCAAAATGGCAGCCTCCAGCCAGAAGAAACAAAAACACACACTAACTTTGGTAGCATAATTATTAATGTAGAATGTGTTCCTTTTTAATATCGCCTTTTTGTCATTTGCTTAGGCTACAGGCTGTGATGTGTATTATCAGCACCATCATGGAGTCTTGTCCATCCACCTCGAGCTTTTACAGCAGTGCAACTACCAAAACCCAGCACAATGGTATGAACAACATAATTCGCCTCTTCCTAAAGAAGGGTCTTGTCAGTGATTTGGCAAGGGTTCCTCACAGCCTAGATCTGTCCAGGTAAGTCAGCATTGCGCAGTCCAATTTATTAGTAGTGGGCTTTTTTGTTTTGTTTTTTAAGTTTTTTGTTAATGTGATACATTTGATAAACTGCATCATGCCTTTCTTTTCAGCCCAAATATGGCAAATACTGTGAACGCAGCCCTGAAACCCCTGGAGACTCTGTCCCGCATTGTTAACCAGCCCAGCAGCCTGTTTGGAAGCAAGGGAGCCTCAGGAAAGAACAAATCTGAGCAAGACGCTCATGGGGCTGCTAGAGATCCTAATAGCAATCAGCCAGATACAGGTACGCATTGCACGCGTTTGTAAATTCTTAAACATTTTAGTGGTAGTTTTTACCGTTCATAAGTTAAATGCCCTTATCTGGGAGACTAAGAAAGTTGATTCCTCAATGACATCTATTGTGCTCTGTGTTTTCCTTTTATTTAAATGATCTTCATGACTAACTACTTTTAAAGGGATGTGAGAAAGCTGGGCTATGAGGCACGCGTCGCAGGCAGCTACTAAAACGTTGATCATCTTTTAATCCTAGTAGTGTAAGGTCATTCATTTTCAGAGCAGCCTGATTTCACAGCTTTGGGAGCTGGCTTCTTTGGGGTCTGCAGTGCTACTTGCAGGCAAAGGTGGTGTCTTAGCTGTGCCACTGTTAAAGGGTATGTGAAGGTAATTAAAAAAATAAAAGTAACACACTTGTTATACATTCCTCCACTGTGCAGCTCGTTTTGCAGAGTGGCCCCGAACCTGATATTCTAGGGTCCCTTGGCGGCTGTCTCGGCTCCCCCTCGCAAGAAGTCATAAACTTCAGGCGAGCTTGCATGGTGATGAGTTGCGGGCACGCTCCTGTGATACAGCTGGCGGCCATAGCTGCGCTGCTTTTCAATCAACCAATAAATGACCGAGAACCCTGCGTGTTCATGGCTTTTTCAAAGGGTCAGGTACTGTCTACTGCCACTATAAAGAGGCAGTGCAGTCGTTGTAGATCTGAGGGGGACATGCAAGGACAAACAGATTTTAGCTTGCACATCATTGGATGATAAAATAAGCAGAGCTTCCCCTCGTTTCAGACCTACCCCTCAGAATTACAGCACTTTCAAGTGCACTTTTCACTTGTAGTGCAAAGTGGATTTGCTTTTAGTAACTAACCCCCCAGTTTGTGAAGAGAGATTAGTTTAGACATCCGCGTCGAACAGACATCCGCGTCGAACAGATATCTTGTTCTGTATACTCCTCTAAGGCAGATTTGGCAGACTACTGGGGCCGCTCTCCATGGAGACAGCCATGTACTTCTACATTTTCGTCTGTTAGTTTTTACATTGATGGAAAGAAAACATATTTTTCTTCCAGGTGAACATGGTGCTGAAGCGCAGGAGGAGGACCCAGACGTTGCCCAGGCTGAAGTTACAGATGGGGATATTATGGATGGTGAGGCAGAGACTGACACTGTGGTAATTGCCGGGCAACCAGAAGTTCTTAGCACCCAGGAGATGCAGGTGAGCAAATTCCCCAGCATATATCTACCAGTGGAGAGGGGTTGGTTAACATTGGTGAATTTCTATAACTTCCTGTAATTTTAATTTTAATTCAGGTGGAGACTGAACTAGAAGATCTTATTGATGAACTTCTGGAGAGAGATGGAGCTGCAGGTAAACTACCTGTGTTTTTCATACAAATTCCAAGGTTTAGTCATTTGTGAACTTAATTATTACTTTGCAGCATGAATACTACTTTGCCATTTGCCTTTGCAATGTTCTCGGTTAAACTGGCTTTAAATGTTCTATTATATCTGTTCTCATTCTTGGAGGATACAGCACTATGGTGATAAACTCTATGCCCCATCCACAAAAGCACTGACTCAAGGAACGTTGACTTTTGAATGTTTAAATTACTGGACTGCCTCAATTCTTCACCTGTGGACGCCCTCAGTTTTATATATATATATATATATATATATATATAATATAATATTGGAATTTTGTGCTATAGCTTCATCATAGAAATGAGGGGTGCCAATTTTATCTGTGAAATTCTTATCGTTTATAAATTGTCAGGTGCTGTCCTAAGGGTCTGTTGCCCTGTGGAAATGTTAGCTGAGCAGAATTAATGCGCGCTATCAATTTTAAAGCTCAAGGCTTTTTTTTTTTTTTCTAACTAGAGAAAGAGAATTAGAACGTCGCAAGTGTTGATGCTGTCTCAAGCCCAGTTGATTAAATTTCACTTTTCTTGCTGATGGCTAATAAATGGAATCTTTGTCAAATGTTTGTTTGCTGGTTTCTCGTTCTGTAGTAAGTCGTGTTGAAGACGAGTCGCAGGAGGATGTGCTGATGGATGAAGCTCCTACAAACTTGAGCCAGGCTTCCACACTCCAGGCGAACAGGGAAGGTTAGCAAAATCTTCACAGTACTGCAGTAGTTTTGCTTAAACTTTTGTTGTAAGGCATTTTATTTTCATCACCGCTTATCCGCCACAAACAGTGTTTGAATAATCAGTGGACTGTTATTGGCTTAAAGGGGAGTTCCAGCCAAAAATTGTGTTTATTAATGTGTTCTATCCTGATGGGGCCTACAGGAATCAGATTGTCAGAATCAGTGAGGTAGTGAGGCAGGTGGATTAGCACAGGAGCTCCCACGGCGCACGTCTCCTAGGAGTAGGAGCGTGTGTGCTATAGCTCCAAGCAGGCTTAGGAGGCAGACAGGCAGAGTCCCTCCCAGCCCGACCAGCCCAGTCCAATCTCTGATTTCCAGCCCAGCCCTGGAAAGTTCTGCGCCCCTGATCTCTCCGCTCCTCCAGCTCAGCTCCCTGGCTCTTCACAGGTAAGAGCCCTCCACCAAAGCTGCTGACGGCTGTCCTTTTCAGGACAAAACCGCAGCAACACATATCTTCTTTTGCTCCATTTTTTGGCCCCCTGCACTCCCTCACCTCCATCATCCTCAAGGGCCCCCTCCCGCCACCACCTCGCGGAAATATCCGCCGTTCTGGTGCTCATTCGGGTGCACCGCGCCAGGCCGTCCTGAATCGCGGGACCGCGGTCTAGGAAAGACCGCGGCTTCACTTGCGGCCTAACGGCGCGCCGCTCCCCACGTTTCAGTGTCCTCACCCTGCTCCCAGGAAACCTCCCCCTTATCCCTGAAGGACAGTTACCCGGCCCTGTTGCTCACCTTTCACCCATTCAGCCCCAGATTATTCAGAGAAACCCCCTGTCAGCCCTCATCCCTGAGCAGGCAGCCACCAGACCAGCAACAAGCTCTCCCTCTCAGCCCTAGCCCTAAGAACTGAGCGACTATTGAGAATCGATCATAGATCGACGGTCAGACATTTCAGCCATTTACCCCAGCTCAAGCACATATCGTGTGATCAACACAAGATCGGCAGTAAAACACCGACTAGAAATCCGCGACTTCATTCAACAAAAGGATCTAGACTGCCTCTTTATTACAGAGAGCTGGCTTACAGCCGACTGTAACACCATTCTAGGAGAATTGGTGCCAGAAAATTACCGTATTATAACGGAAAACAGAATAGGGCAAAGAGGAGGCGGCCTGGCGGTGATCCACAAGACTCATCTTACGATCACCAAACCAGTCCGCCAAAACCCTCTTCCATTCATGGAAACCCTTACTCTGCAACTGCAAGCAAGTTCAAAGGAGACCGTCCACATTCTGCTCTGCTATAGGCCGCCCGGCCCAAAATCGCAGCTGCTATCATCATAAACGGATTTCTTCTCCACTTACACCCTCAACAGCAAACATCTTTTGCTGCTCGGGGATTTCAATCTCTGGGCCAACTCCTCACTAGACCCCATTGCCGACGCCTGTATTGACCACTTGGAAGGATTAGGATTGCAGCAATTAGTATGTGGGCCCACACATGCTTCAGGTCACACACTTGATCTTATTTTCAGACAAGCTCTGGAAATAAAGATTTGGGAAAATGAAAAGTTGCCATGGACAGACCACCATGCAATTATATTCAGGATTTCCACCATCCCCCCCGCAACAAAAACATCAAATCCAGTGACAATACACTGGACTAGATGCCAGAAGAAGCTCCACTCGGAACTCTTCAAAGCGACTTTAAGGAAAAAAATAGAAACAACTCAGCCGCATCAAACGGCCGTTGAAACACTGGAAGCCATCAACTCGGCCATGCTACAGTCAGCTGACTTGGTAGCGCCGAAACGAAGTACCCGCATCCGGAAAAACAACCGCAGCTGGTTTACCAACCAGCTGTCGTTACTGAAGCAAGAACGCAGAAGGGCAGAATCTGCCTGGAAAAGATGTTCTTCAGAGCTAAACCTATCCATCTACAAGGCAGCGACAAGAAAATACCACAAAGGAATTTTCCAAGCCAAGAAAAATTATTTTTCGGAGGCTATCAACGGTGCCATTAACCGCCCCCGCGAACTCTTCAAGATGGTCACCCAGACCATGGAACCAGAATGCATCAAAGCCCCCAGTTCGGATACACAAGAATTTTGCAATGAACTATCGGATTGCTTCATTAATAAAATCGAGGCAATCCGTGAAAGCATTCAGCAAAACAATTCCCCCCTCAGTCCCCCCTGCAGCCTCTCACACAGCACCCATAGTAATTCTCCGATATCAGGTAAGTTCACCCTAGAACCCATCTCCATCGAGACCACTAAAAATGTCATTGCCGCTCTGCGTAATGGCACAGCGCCAAATGACATTATCCCCACAAAACTGCTGAAGGAATGCGCCTACATCCTGGCTCCTCCCATCACGCAGTTTATCAACCAGTCTTTTCTGGAGGGCAAAGTGCCCACACAGTTGAAAGAGGGTATAATCCAACCCATCCTGAAGAAACCCTCCCTGGACCCCAAGGACCCACTCCACCGCCGTCCCATAACAACCCTCAACGTACTTTCTAAGATAATGGAGAAAGTAGTGGTACAACAGCTGCAACAGCATCTAGATACCTACAAGCTACTTGATCCATTGCAATCAGGCTTCCGTCCCGGACACGGGACGGAAACAGCACTGCTGAAAGTATGGGACGATGTTCTCAAGGCCGCAGACGAAGGAGAATCTTGTCTTCTAGTTCTGTTGGACCTAAGTGCAGCGTTCGACACTGTAGACCACAAACTGTTACTGACTCGGCTTGCTGAAGTAGCCAGAGTCGCAGAAGGCGATTTATCTTGGTTCTCCTCTTTTCTGGAAAACCGATCGCAAACAGTAAAGTTAGGACCTTTTACGTCAGAAAAACGCACAGTAACATGCGGAGTCCCTCAAGGATCGCCTCTGTCACCAGTGCTGTTTAACATCTATCTTCGTCCTCTTTTTGAGATTATCAGCAGCAAAAAACTGCTCTATCACTCATACGCAGACGACACACAATTGTATTTCCGCATCTGCAACAGACAGGATCACCACCTCAATCTAGAGACATGCCTCTCTTTGATGGAGGATTGGATGACAAAGAGTTATCTTAAACTCAATGGAGCGAAAACAGAACTTCTTCTGTTTCACGCCAAGCGTAGGAACCAACTTTCAACAGTATGGACCCCCCCGCCTATTTTGGGCAAGCTCATCACCCCTAGCGCCAAAGTCAAAAGCCTAGGGGTCATTTTTGACTCCTTTATGACAATGGACGCACAAATAGGGTCAGTAGTCAGCGGATCTCACCATCTACTGCGCCTACTACGCAGACTCACTCCGTTCATCCCTAAAGAAGATTTAGCGGTCGTGGTGGGAGCAATTGTAAACTCCAGACTGGATTATGCAAATGCCCTTTACCTCGGCCTCCCCAAGTACCAAATCGCTCGTCTGCAAGTCGTTCAGAATACGGCCGCCAGACTTGTGACTGGGAAAAAACCCTGGGAATCCATCTCACCTTCACTGAGAGCCCTTCATTGGCTGCCAGTTAAAGACAGAATTGCTTTTAAAGCTCTCTGACTTACGCATAGATGTGTCCATGGGAATGCCCCCCTTTATTTATGCGAAATAATAAAAACGCATAATCCCAATCGCGTTTTGCGATCCACGAATCAGAACCTGCTCCAGGTTCCGAAAGCCAACTTCAAGTCCAAAGGAGAAAGAAGATTCGCGATCCAAGGTCCCAGACTATGGAACGCGTTACCAACCAGCATTCGGTTGGAGGAGAACCACCTAGCATTTAGGAAAAAGGTCAAGACTTTTCTCTTTTGATATCAAAGGAGACAGGAACAACAAGCGCCCAGAGGCGATTCAGTTCGCATGTGCCGCGCTATATAAGTTTTCATTCATTAAAAGTCAGCAGCTACAAAAAGTGTAGCTGCTGGCTTTTAATAAACACTCACTTACCTGCTCCTGCGTTCCAGCGATGCACCGACCGGGGCTCCGCTCCTCTCCCCCCCTCCCCAGCCAGCGTCTTCATTCCGACTGTGGGCACCCAGCCGTGACAGCCTTCGGCTTCACGGCCGGGCACCCACTGCGCATGCGCGGCTCACCGCTGATTGGACATGCAATCGCATGGGACCTGTCATGTGTCCCATGCGATCGCCTACAGGGAGGGGCTGCTGTAGGCGATTAAGCTTAATTGCCTGACCAGCCCCTCGCGGAAGCAGGACAGGAAGTCCCACTCCTCCTGAAGCCCCCACTCTCCCCCCCCCCCCCCCACACACCAGAAATGACATGCCAAATGTGGCATGTAAGGGGGTGTGGAGTGGATTAAGCGGAAGTTCCATTTTTGGGTGGAACTCCGCTTTAAAGGAAGATGATAAATTGCTGGAATAAATTGGTTAAAGAGTAGTTACTAGCGTGTTTTTTTTTTTTTTTTTTTTTTGTCCTAACAGCTTGCCCAGCATACATAAGAGTACAATGTTAAAATGTTAAAAAATGGGGTAATGCCCATGGTGAATTGTAAACACTTAGGTTTTGCTGCATTCACATTTTTTGTTTGGTTTATTACATTATTTACTCATAGTAGCGCGAAGGCTACCTTTATACCAGGGCTTGACAAATCCAGGTCGCCATTGGCGACGAAAAATAGTGCCCTTTTTTTGTGAGCTGGCGCCATCTGGTGGTAAACCGTTGGTATTACAAGTTAAGCATTACAAATTAAAGCAAAGTTCCACCCAAAGATGGAACTTCCGCTTAATCCACTCCACACCCCCTTACATGCCACATTTGGCATGTAATTTTTTTGGGGGGGGGGGGGGGGGCTTCAGGAGGAGTGGGACTTCCTGTCCCACTTCATGCTTCCGCCAAGGGCTGGTTAGGCGATTAAGCTAACAGCAGCCCCTCCCTGTAGGCGATCGCATGGGACACATGACAGGTCCCATGCGATCGCCTGTCCAATCAGCCGCGAGCCGCACTGCGCAGTGGGTGCCCGGCCGTGAAGCCGAAGGCTGTCACGGCTGGGTGCCCACAGTCGGAATGAAGACGCCGGCCGGGGAGGGGGGAGAGGAGCGGAGCCCGGTCGGTGCGTCGCTGGAACGCAGGAGCAGGCAAGTGAGTGTTAAAAGCCAGCAGCTACACTTTTTGTAGCTGCTGACTTTTAATAAACACAATTTTTGGCTGGAACTCCCCTTTAAACAGCAATTCTAATGTCATTTTTCACTGAATTTCCTTCCCTCTAATTAGAACCCCCAAACATTATATATATTTTTTATCCTAACACCCTAGAAAATAAAATGGCGATTGTTGCAATACTTTCTGTCACGCCGTATTTGCGCAGCGGTCTTACAAGCACACTTTTTTTTGTGAAAACATGTCACGCTTCAAAATGGCTTCAAAATCGCGTCCGCTCGTGGAATGCCGACAAACTTTTACCCTTTAAAATCTTCATAGGCGACGTTTAAAAAAATTTACAGGTTGCATGTTTTCAGTTAGTGGAGGTCTAAAGCTAGAATTGTTGCTCTCGCTCTACCAATCGCGGCAATACCTCGCATGTGTGGTTTGAACACTGTTTACATATGCGGGCGCTGCGCACGTATGTGTTCGCTTCTGTGCGCAAGCTCCTTAGGACGGGGCGCGTTTTCTGGCTCTTAACTTTTCTAGCTGGCTCCTAGATTCCAAGCAAATTTGTCAAACCCTGTCTTATACCATAAGAGTACAATGTTTACACTTTGAAAAAAACTTGAAAATATCTGTGTTAACTTAAAAAAACAAAAGTAAAAAAGGAGATCGCACAATATGTGGCACAAACAAGCAAAAAGTATAAAGTTCAAAAGTGCAGCGCTACAAAACGTATTAATGAAATAAAACGGTGTCCAAATGCGTAAAATACAATCTTCAAAGTGTTGAAAACAAAGAACATCCACTGAGATTTCAGTGTGCAGATAAGGAAACACACCACACCCTGTGCAGTCAAACGGCTTGACTGCTTACCATAAAGACATCATTATAGGCATGTAGTATTAAATAATGCAGGGATCAATGGCAGTCGCACCTCCAATCGGAAAGTAATAATCCACGAACCACACCAAGGATAAGGAAGCATCCAAAACTCATAAGGATCCAAAGATAAATATTGCGTTCATCAGCAAAAGCAAAAAAAATGCAGAGAGGAAGCACAATAGTGAAGCCCGTAGGTGAAAGCAACAAGCAGTTTATTGTAATGTACTTGTAATAAGGCGTCTCTGAAGTTCCATGGAACTTTCTATGTGTTTTGATGCCTGTTAACCCGTCCTGCTTGTAAGTACATTACAATAAATTGCGTGTTGGTTTCACCTACGGGCTTCACTATTGTGCTTTCTCTCCATTTTTTTTTTTTTTTTTGGTGTTCCTTTTGCTGATGAACACAATATTTATCTTTGAAACCTTATGAGTTTTGGATGCTTCCTTATCCTTGGTGTGGTTCGTGGATTATTACTTTCCGATTGGAGGTGCGACTGCTATTGATCCCTGCATTATTTAATTCTACATGCCTATAATATCTTTCTGGTAAGCAGTTGACTGCACAGGGTGTAGCGTGTTTCCTTATCTTCACACCAAAATCTCGGTGGAGGTTCTTCGTTTTCAACACTTTGAACACGTTGAAGTTTGTATTTTACTCATTTGGACACGGTTTTATTTCATTAATATTTTTTGTAGCGCTGCACTTTTGAACTTTAATGGTTACGCTTTGCTCTAACTAGTGACAGGAAGTCAGCGCCAGCATAAGAGACTAGAGACTCTCCTCCTGCTTGTAGGTACCTAGGTGTCTGCCTGACACAAATCCCTGTCTACCTCTTTAGTTTACACTTTCCATTACTGGTGGGGCACAGAATGCATGTAGACTTTGCCCGGCCAATGCTCTGCAGCTGTTAAGACAAAAAAAAGCAGGCTTATTTTGCCTCCTGTTGGTGATTCACAAAAAACAATCTCTATTCTTTGACAATTGGTGTGAAGAATTTATTTTCCAAGGAAAACTGGCTGTGTAAATACCACAGATGGTGACTTAATATTCAAAGTGCTCCCAATCCGTAACACCTCGTGGAGATCCCCGCTCACCGAATGTAGTTGACCCTCAATACCATATGACAAGAGAAGTCAAATGAGCTTAAGCAATCTCCGTAACCTGAGGAACCGTGAAACTCCAATCGTTCCCTCCTTGCTGCGTTTCATACATCCTAGGGTAAATCTTGTGGCAATCGGAGTAAACAAAAAAGCAGGCTCCACATAGTGTAAAAAAGTTATGACTCTTTATTAAAAGCCTTTAGGCTAGATTAAAAAGTGAATAGGTGGCAAACCAATCATGTTTAGACATTTCTAATGACCAATGCTATAAAACCATATGAAGGGTTTAGACGATGGCGTGCATTCCACCAAGAGCTCTATAAAGCACCATGTTCCCTGGCTCTATGCATTTCGCCATCAAATGACAGAAGCATTTTTTACCTGCATTATATTTTGTTTTTAATCTTGCAGTTTGAAAGAAAAAAAAATGCACTTATCCAACAATTTTATTTACTTTGAAGTTGATATTATGGCGTGTTGCCACCTGTGCTTTTAATCACAAGTTTCTATTTCATCAGCGTAATCACTTTCCATTTATCCCCGTTAGACTCAATGAACATCCTAGACCCAGAAGATGAAGAGGAGCACACCCAAGAAGAGGACAGCAGTGGCAGTAATGAGGATGAAGATGACAGTCAGGAAGAGGAGGAGGAAGAGGAGGAGGATGAAGAAGATGATCAGGTACATTTGACTCTTGATCTGTTGTTGAACATAGATTTAGGATTTTTATTTTCCCATTATGTTGGTAACTGATTGTTGTTGGCTGTTTAGGATGATGAAGAGGGCGAGGAAGGAGATGAAGATGATGACGACGACTGTTCAGAGATGGAGCTGGATGAGGATTACCCTGACATGAATGCATCACCTCTTGTACGCTTTGAGAGATTTGACAGGGAAGATGACCTCATCATAGAGTTTGATAACATGTTCTCCAGTGCCAGTAAGTTTATTTATTTTTCTAAACTGTTTTAGTAAGACAGATTCATAATGTTATCAGGCTCATGCTTTCCTCTTACTCCCCTAGCTGACATCCCTCCTTCACCTGGTAACATTCCTGCCACTCATCCTCTAATGGTACGTCATGCAGACCATGGATCTCTCGCCATCGGCAGTGGGACTTCCACCAACCGCTTGGCCCAAGGCATTGGTAGAAGCCAACGTACGCTTCGTCAGATTACCGCCAATGCTGGCCACACAATACATGTTCACTATCCTGGAAACCGCCAGCCAAACCCTCCTTTAATATTGCAAAGGTAAGAGGCATTATTCTGTGGAAACTTGACGTGTGTGTGTGTGTGTGTGTGTGTGTTTGAAATCTGAATTTTATGTGTTAACTAGAATTTTTAAGAAGGTTATATCTGTGTTTATCACTTGGGGAAATAAGTCTTGAGCATATCATATTAATATGTGATGTATACTGGTTTGGCAAGAAACGCTATTGTAGCACAGGTTTCAGTGCCAATCTGGGCAGGGCCGTTTGAAGGAATTTTGGGGCCCCCGCATGCAAAGCCTAAGTTAGTGCTACACTAGTTTTTTTACACCTATCTTCTTACTCCCCCCCCCCAGTCCCTATGTTTTTCTATTTTCACCTCCCCTTCTTTCCTGTAGGCTGCCACTGTAGCGTGGCCGAGCCCCTCTTCCTCATGTCAGTCCAGTGTTCTATCATTATGGATCCCCAGTCCCCTATCAGATAGTGCCAGAGCCGGGTACCGCCCGGTACAGGAGATTGTTTCCTGTTTTCCCGGCCAGACTGAAAGGAAGTGAGCACTCAGTGTGCACTTCCTGTTAGTCCAGCCAGGAACATGAAACAATCTCCTGTACCACGTGCGGTACCCAGCCGGACTGACAGGACTCCAGGAGGAAGGAAGAGGAGCTTGGCCACGCTACAGACTGGGAAGGGGACGTTGGGGGGGGCCCCAGGCCAGCTCGGGGGCCCCAAGCAAGTGTTTGTTTTGCCTGTCCTGTAGTGACGGGTCTGAATCTGGGACACTGTCTGCATGGGATTAGTGTCCTAATGTCCTATAGCTGAAAAATTCATGGTAGGTTAATTAGCTGCTGACCATTATGATTCTAGAGAATGTGTGTGTTTTTTAAATAACTCTGATGAAGATCTTCTTCTGCAAGGTTCTCGCTTTTTGTATTGGTTAGATTGATGTTTCAGGTTTGCTGATGCTTTTTTTCTGAAATCCAGGTTGCTGGGCCCTTCAGCTGCTGCAGACATCTTGCAGCTCAGTAGTAGTCTTCCCCTTCAGAGTCGTGGCCGGGCACGCCTGCTTGTTGGCAATGACGACGTCCACATTATAGCTCGCTCTGATGATGAATTGCTGGATGACTTCTTCCATGACCAGAGTACAGCAACCAGCCAGGCAGGTTAGTGACTTCAGTATAGTAAAAAAAAAAGTGTCAGATTAATCTGAAAATCGCTGAACAGCACATGTGGTGTGTATGACATTTTTTATATTTCTTTTAAGGTAAGTTATCATTTTTTTTTTTTTTTTTTTCTTTCCTACAGGCACTTTATCCAGTATTCCAACTGCACTGACACGGTGGACAGAAGAATGCAAAGTGTTAGATGCTGAGAGCATGCATGATTGTGTGTCAGGTAAACAAACATTTAGTCTTTATATAATTTTAGGATTTTTAATTTATTTTTGGTTTGTGTGACTAACTGGTTTTAGTAAATAGGATTTCTTGTACATCATGTGGGACAGAGAGCATTTTCATATCTATAGGGTTATGCTACCAACTTCATGTGATTGGACACTCAGCGGGGGACAGAGACACGAAGGGCCACCTACTTAATATGATTGAACACTCGGGGTGGGAGGGGGGGGGGGGCAGAGAGAGACAGCAAGTCATCTCCCAGGTTGAAACCCCCCAACTACAGAACTTTACCCATAACGGCTTGATAAATATTCTTTCGCAAGGAACATACCTTTCACATAATTGTGCTACCAAAATGTGTGTATGTTCTGTAAAATGCCTCCAGCATTGTTCATGTTTAATTTTTGCTTGAGGCCGCCGTTTTGCTAAAGCCAAGAGCCCCTCAACAGCAGTAGATCATAAAGCGGAACTAAATATATAAATTTAACGATTTCGAAAAACATTGCAAACTATCACATTTGCTTGTGTCTTCCACCAAACTGTCAAACCATCAAATGTTTGGCGTCATAACTGATCACATGTGCAGCACCATGGCAACCAAAGCTCAAACAGAGGCTAAGATATCTGCATCCTTGGCTGTGCTGCAGCTTTGGCCTCTACATATTCTGCAGTGCCTAAAAATAGAGATCAACTGAGCAGGTGAGACATTGCTGCATTTTAAACATTCTAGGCACTTATTTTTAATGTTTGACAAAATTATACCCGCAAAAGGGGCCAGTCTAAAGTGATCGAGTAGGACTTAATTTTCTGACTAAAGTTCCACTTTAATCTAGCTTGAACCAAAATTGAAGGCCCGGGTACATTTGCCCCAAAGATACCAATGTCTGTCTATTTTTATTTTTTTCCTCCCTTTCTATTTTTTCTTTTTATTTGCTTTAAAACTTAACTTGAGCACTAAACTAAATCTATCCCTAAATAGCCACAAAGCTTATAAAACCACTGTTAACCAAATTATTTTGCAGACCCACATATTCTAATTAAAAAAAATGCAGTTGTGACATCACTGCTACACATAGCTTGTGTATATGGATAGAAGACCTGTGGGAGGAGACCAGTAGGGCCACCAGCTACCTGCAGAAAATTGCATAAGGGGCATCCGATACTAGAATACTCACCATGCACAAGGAAAGGGGGAATCGCTAGAGAATGGTCTTTTATTCACGAAGCTCCCACACAAAGGCATTGCTGTAGATTAAATTACGGCACACATCTGGAATACATAAAGCCAACATTCAAGCAAGATTACACATGCCCTTTATCTCAGTTTAGCTTTAAGTTTGTTAAATTCTTTATGAATCACAATGCGCTCAAATTTTATAGTGAATAGGTGCCATAATGTCTTTGTTTTTCTCCCCAGTGGTTAAAGTTCCTATAATTAATCACCTGGAAGCTCTACGTGATGAAGAGCTTGAAGAGCGAAGGGAGAAAAGGAGGAAACAACTAGCAGAAGAGGAGGCCAAAATGGCTGATAAAGCCAAAGAGGAGAAAGAATCGAAGGAACCGAATGCGCAGGTCTCTGTGCTGGTACATTTAAAAAAATATATATACCTTAAAGGAAACTTTGTCATGAAAAAGTTAAAAGCTTTTCATCTAATAGTTCCCTGGCTGTCACGCAGACCTGTTACTGAGAACAAAATGCAAAAGTAAATAAGCATTTGTTTCTTTACATCCTGTAAAGAAATCCCTTTACAACCACTTTATGCTACAGGTAAGCCTATATTAAGGCTTGTCTGTAGCTACCCAGGATATCTCATAAACCTGCACAGTTTAGGAGATATCCCCTGCATGTGGCAATATCCTCGGCACATGCGCACTGGGGCAAACTGAAGCAATGGCACCTATGCAACGTTGCTTTAGTCTGTGTGCTGTTACTGGCGGATCCCTTCCCGACAGGGAACCGCTGCAGGGGCTTAGCTCTAAGGTAAGTAATTCAGCCTTTATGTAAAATCTTTTTCCCAAAAGGAGAAAAAGCTGTTGCTGTAACTGCTTATACAGTGTTAGCTAGAAGTCTGCTTCAGCTTGTTGGTCAAATTAAAAAAACAGGAGATGTTCGGGTTTTGCTGGATCACCAGAACAAATAAGGAGGGGGGATTAGGGCAACCAGCACATTTAAAGATTATCAATTAAACTCGGATACTAAAGATCCTTTTGCAGGCGTATCGCTTCAGTAGGTTAATAGTAGGATGGGTATAGATTAAACCATATGTAAAAAAAAATCCCAGATGGGGCTTTTTGGCAGAAATGTATGAAGGTCAAAAAAAGTAGGATTAGTGATGCTATAAAAATTCAGAGAAAGTCCAATATCGTATAATTAAAATACTGTACAGTGCGGAAAATAAGTATTTGAACACCCTGCTATTTTGCAAGTTCTCCCACTTGGAAATCATGGGGGAGTCTGAAATTGTTATCGTAGGTGCATGTCCACTGTGAGAGACATAATCAAAAAAAAAATTCCAGAAATCACAATGTATGATTTTTTAACTATTTATTTGTATGATACAGCTGCAAAGAAGTATTTGAACACCTGAGAAAATCAATGTTAATATTTGGTACAGTAGCCTTTGTTTGCAATTACAGAGGTAAAACGTTTCTTGTTTTTCACCAGGTTTGCACACACTGGAGGAGGGATTTTGGCCCACTCCTCCACACAGATCTTCTCTAGATCAGTCAGGTTTCTGGGCTGTCGCTGAGAAACATGGAGTTTGAGCTCCCTCCAAAGATTCTCTATTGGGTTTAGGTCTGGAGACTGGCTAGGCCACGCCAGAACCTTGATATGCTTCTTACAGAGCCACTCCTTGGTTAACCTGGCTGTGTGCTTCGGGTCATTGTCATGTTGGAAGACCCAGCCTCGACCCATCTTCAAAGCTCTAACTGAGGGAAGGAGGTTGTTGCCCAAAATCTTGCAATACATGGCCCCGGTCATCCTCTCCTTAATACAGTGCAGTCGCCCTGTCCCATGTGCAGAAAAACACCCCCAAAGCATGATGCTACCACCCCCATGCTTCACAGTAGGGATGGTGTTCTTGGGATGGTACTCATCATTCTTCTTCTTTCAAACACGGTTAGTGGAATTATGACCAAAAAGTTCTATTTTGGTCTCATCTGACCACATGACTTTCTCCCATGACTCCTCTGGATCATCCAAATGGTCATTGGCAAACTTAGACGGGCCTTGACATGTGCTGGTTTAAGCAGGGGAACCTTCCGTGCAATGCATGATTTCAAACCATGACGTCTTAGTGTATTACCAACAGTAACCTTGGAAACGGTGGTCCCAGCTCTTTTCAGGTCATTGACCAGCTCCTCCCGTGTAGTCCTGGGCTGATTTCTCACCTTTCTTAGGATCATTGAGACCCCACGAGGTGAGATTTTGCATGGAGCCCCAGTCCAAGGGAGATTGACAGTCATGTTTAGCTTCTTCCATTTTCTAATGATTGCTCCAACAGTGGACCTTTTTTCACCAAGCTGCTTGGCAATTTCCCCGTAGCCCTTTCCAGCCTTGTGGAGGTGTACAATTTTGTCTCTAGTGTCTTTGGACAGCTCTATGGTCTTGGCCATGTTAGTAGTTGGATTCTTACTGATTGTATGGGGTGGACAGGTGTCTTTATGCAGCTAATGACCTCAAACAGGTGCATCTAATTTAGGATAATAAATGGAGTGGAGGTGGATATTTTAACCACTTTGCAACCGCCCTATGCCGAAAGTACGGCTCTAGGGCGGTTGCTGTATTCTAACTGGCCGTTAATTAACGGCCTGTCAGAATCGCGCTCCCGCGCGCCTCCTGAGGCGCGCACACGGGAACATTCGTGACCGCCGGGTCCAGAGGACCCGGCGCATCACGGATCACGGTAAATCGCCGCTGATAGCGGCGGTTTACCACGTGATCGCTCCGTCCAATGACGGAGCGATCACTTGTCAACAGAGCGGCGTCATGTGCTGACGCCGGTTCCTCCCTCCTCTCTCTGTACCGATCGGTACAGTGTGAGAGGAGAGGGGAGGGAGCGGATGGCAGCGCCAGTGCTGCGGGCTGGATCTGTGACAAATGTAGTCACAGATCCATCCATCCCTCCCTCCCTGCTCAGCCATCCCTGCAATACTCTGCATGGGCATACTCTGCAATACTCTGGGCAATACTCTGGGCAATACTCTGGGCATACTCTGCAATACTCTGGGCATACTCTGGGCACTCTGGGCCATACTCTGGGCACTCTGGGCCATACTCTGGGCCATACTCTGGGCCATACTCTGGGCCATACTCTGGGCCATACTCTGGGCCATACTCTGGGCCATACTCTGGGCCATACTCTGGGCCATACTCTGGGCCATACTCTGGGCCATACTCTGGGCCATACTCTGGGCCATACTCTGGGCCATACTCTGGGCCATACTCTGGGCCATACTCTGGGCCATACTCTGGGCCATACTCTGGGCCATACTCTGGGCCATACTCTGGGCCATACTCTGGGCCATACTCTGGGCCATACTCTGGGCCATACTCTGGGCCATACTCTGGGCCATACTCTGGGCCATACTCTGGGCCATACTCCTCCGCAATACTCTGGGCATACTCCTCCGCAATACTCTGGGCATACTCCTCCGCAATACTCTGGGCATACTCCTCCGCAATACTCTGGGCATACTCCTCCGCAATACTCTGGGCATACTCCTCCGCAATACTCTGGGCATACTCCTCCGCAATACTCTGGGCATACTCCTCCGCAATACTCTGGGCATACTCCTCCGCAATACTCTGGGCATACTCCTCCGCAATACTCTGGGCATACTCCTCCGCAATACTCTGGGCATACTCCTCCGCAATACTCTGGGCCATACTCCGGCAATACTCCGGCAATACTCCGGCAATACTCCGGCAATACTCCGGCAATACTCTGGCAATACTCTGGGCATACTTAGCAATACTCTGGGCATACTTAGCAATACTCTAGGCATACAGCAGCCCCTGTCCCTGCGAGCTCGCATGCAGAAGCGAACGCATACGCAAGTCCCGCCCACATATAAAAACGGTGTTCAAACCACACGTGAGGTATCTTTATATAATGTTTTGGGGTTCTATGTATTTTTCTAGCAAATAAATGATGATTTTTACATGTAGGAGAGAAATGTCAGAATTGGCCTGGGTGCTCCCTGCATGTTGGGCCTCTGTATGTGGCTGCACTGTGTAAAAGTCTCACACATGGGGTATCGCCATACTCGGGAGGAATAGCAGAATGTGTTTTGGGGTGTAATTTGTGGTATGCATATGCTGTGTGTGAAAAATAACCTAATAATATGAAAATTTGATGAAAAAAAAAAATCTTGATTTTGCAAAGAATTGTGGGAAAAAATTACAACTTTAAAAAACTCACCATGTCTCTTTCTAAATACCTTGGAATGTCTTCTTTCCAAAAAGGGGTCATTTGGGGGGTATTTGTACTTTTCTGGCATGTTAGGGTCCCAAGAAATGAGAGAGGCTGTCAGTACATCAGGTGTGATGAAATTGATCAATTTTCAGGATTTGACCCCATAACTTTCACCCAGACTAAATAATATCCAACATTTTTTATTTTTTTACCAAAGATATGTAGCAGTATACATTTTATGCCAAATTTATGAAGAAAAATTACTTTTTTGCAAAATTTTATAATAGAAATGAAGAAAAATTATTATTTTTTGCAAAATTTTGTTATTTTTTCATTTATAGCAAAAAAAATAAAAACCGCAGAGGTGATGAAATACCACCAAAAGAAAGCTCTATTTGTGGGAAAAAAAGGACAAAAAATTCATTTGGTTATAGTGTTGTATGACTGAGTTATTGTCATTCAAACTGTGGGAGCACCGAAAGCTGAAAATTGGTCTGGTTAGGAAGAGGGTTTAAGTGCCCAGTGATCAAGTGGTTAAAGGCAGACTAACAGGTCTTTGAGGGTCAGAATTCTAGCTGATAGACAGGTGTTCAAATACTTCTTTGCAGCTGTATCATACAAATAAATAGTTAAAAATTCATAAATTGTGATTTCTGGAATTTTTTTTTTGGATTATGTCTCTCACAGTGGACATGCACCTACGATGACAATTTCAGACCCCTCCATGATTTCCAAGTGGGAGAACTTGCAAAATAGCAGGGTGTTCAAATACTTATTTTCCGCACTGTATATGGATTCTGGTCATAAGATACCATATATACTCCACAATGCAGCATCTGAAGGTATTTAATGTGTATCTCTTTAGAGCCAATTATCCCCTGAAGAAGACTGTACACAGCTTGAAACGCATCAGTCTAACACCGTATAGCATTATACAATGTAATGTGTATAATTGTCTAAATGCTGCATTGTGGAATATGTATTGTATCTTATCGCCAGAATCTATATACTGTATTTTAATTGGGAGAGAGGACTGCAGATATAGACTGGGTGTAGCCTATGTAGGATTATTTAATTCACCTGAGGCAAGCCATTTCAGTAGGTTTAAGTGCTTGTCACTTCAAAACCCAAGGAGAGGTTTAAAATCCTTTTTTTTTTTTTTTCTTCTTCTTCTTCTTCTTGGTGATGCTTTGGAAAGTCGTTTGTAATTTACTACTTATTTTTTTAATTTTTTTTATTCAGGCTGCCAGCACTAAAAGGAATGCCTCGTTTGAGCTGAGTCTTGCAGGTATTTTGTATAAAAGGTGTTTTCTAGCTATTTGTGTGGTTTTTTTTTTTTGGTTTTTTTTACAGAGTACATATGAAGGCTCCTGGATGTTTCAGGTTGAGGTAGTAGATTGTATAGTTTTGGGGTCACACCCGATCTGGGAGATAACTATACAGTTTACTGTCTTTCCTGCAGCATCTCTTCACAACAGTCCTCTGGATTACAAATGATTTTTCTTTCTCCCAAGTGGCTATCATGTGAAATGTGATGCCTATATTGTATCATGAACCAAGCCAGGAAGATTTGGATGAATTCATGTGCTCCCTTCAGGGTGAGGTAGTAAGTTGTATTGTTTTAGGGGGCAGGGATATTTTGCTCCTATTCGGTGATAACTATACAGCTTACTGCCTTCCCAGAGGTGGAGTATTTCTCATTGAGTACATGTATATGACCATTTAAAAATAAAAAAATTCAGCGCTTGCATGAATGTGATTAATTTGAATGCTTTTTTACAAGTTGCATATTTTGTCTAAATATTAAGCTTATGTTTCTAAAAAAAATTCCTCTTTTGTTTGCTTATGTAATTAGCCAGTCTTTTTATCCGTGCTTGATGGAAAAATCTGTGTTTTCAGTTAAGAGGAAGTAAACTTCCCTCAAATGTTTGATCCTATAGGTAAGCCTATAATAAAGCTTTACATATAGGCACTGTAAATAATGCCTGAACTTGCACAGTTTAGGAGGTATTTACTGTATACTGCGCCAATGACCTCATCAGTGCATGGGCTTTGAAGGAACAATTGTGCCATTCAGGGCCCTGTGCGGTGACCAGTGGTTGATGTGCAAAAGTGACTTCATACGGCTCCGGCTAGTCACACAGCCCCAGTCTGCTGACCCGGAAGGAAGATGGTGAAGATGGATCCTTTCCCTTAGAACTGCCCTAGACAACAGATCTTGACTGCTGCAGAGCCCTTCATGAGTTTCAGTATGGCTTGGTCATATTGTTTGGTCACTAAA
Source organism: Rana kukunoris (assembly GCA_029574335.1). Taxonomy (NCBI): domain Eukaryota; kingdom Metazoa; phylum Chordata; class Amphibia; order Anura; family Ranidae; genus Rana; species Rana kukunoris. The sequence continues at coordinate 21,656,613 of CM056057.1, forward strand.
TGACTTTTTAGGCGTTTTGTCCTATTCAAAATCTATCGCTTGGCCTTGTAGGAGCACCGTAAAGCGCATATATATATATATATATATATATTCACTGAATCTCATCGCTCACCTGGAACCATGGGTCCCTTGCACAATATCAATCTTTAGGCATTTGTTTACTCGCTATAAAAAAAAAACTACTTACTGGTAATGTTCTTTCCCGAAGTCTTTCAGGACAGCCGCCTGACACCTTGGCTCCTCCCTTCTGTAGGATCCCCAGACTGAGATCTCCTATATTCTGCCTTCAATACCTGTTCATCCTTCTCTGCTATTCTATGACAACCTGGTGGTACCAGAGGACTAGGGTAAAATATTACCATATTGGGACCAGCTTACAAAGGTCTCTTTAGGTTGTAATAGGTGTTTGCACATATAGCAGAACCTGTTCTGTCTTGGCAACAGACATTTGATGTTGCCGGCAACAAGTTGGCTTGCACGTTTGATCCTGTCCGTAACAAATTCCCCTTTGTTTGTTTTTATGTATTTTAGTCTTATTGCACCCTTTTTTTTTTCCCCCACATCACTTTTCCGAAGGATCCCTGGATTACTTTTTTGGTCGCTAAACACCACCAATGGGTAGAAACGTGAAGTTTAGAGTTTTTTTTTTTTTTTTTTTTTACTTATCTTTTATTTTAGTTTTCAATGAAGAAAAAGGAAAACAAGTAGTATACAACATCTTATAGCAGATATATATACATATACAAATCAAGTTACCAATTCCTCATATTTCATCTTCTACCCAATGTTGGTCTATACACCCGTCCTTCCCCTTTCCTCCCTCTCTTAAATTACTCCCCCCCCCAAAAAAAGAGTTTTTTTTAAACATGTTGCACCCATATTTAGGGTGTCACATGTTCAGAATCAGACCCCAATCCCCCCTCCCTTTGCCCATAAGGCCGCTTCATTGATTCACATATCTCTGTGAATCAATGAACTTGCAAGTACCATCAGCCTTGGCGACTGTCAGCTTGTAGTTCTCAATGAACTACCAGGGCACTACATTTTCCTGCTCAGCTTGCACAAATAGCCTTGGGTAATATTCGTAAAAGGATGTTGAAAACCCTTGACATGAGTTAATTTTGTTAACTTTGTATATCACATATGAAACCTACATGTTGCCACCATGGAAATCTGCAACTTTTTCATTGGTTAAGACTTTGGTGAATGCGATAATGCAATCTCAAGAAGAAAAAGAAAATCTTCCATCCTGTGATTTGCAAGTCACTACTGATGTGATTTATAGTCCATGTGTTCACAACACTGTTCTTGGTGTAAACCTAATTTATTCAGCATTGAGATGCTTCTCTTTTCTCGTGTGTGTTTTTTGTTTTTTTGTTTTTTAAGCCTTGACTACGAAGAGACATTTTGCACTCGTTGGCGTATATTTTACTTTTCTGTGAAAAACTATTGACAAAGCTATAGATCAAGATAATTGCATTAGAAATGTGTGTGTGCCTCCATGTAGTTTTGCATGCTTGAACCTCAAGCAGGGTTCGTGAAACTATTCACTAAATATGCATGTAGATCTCAGTCGTATAGACCCAACTCGTATATTTTTGTCTAAGTGGTACTTAATTTTATCCAAGATCAAGATGGTAGCAGTCGTCCTGAGAACTTCCCAACTGCCCCTTCTTCTGCAGAAGGGACCCCAACAAGCCCAGAACTAGTGCCCTTGGACTCTTCTCTGCGTGCTCATCCTCCTGAAGCAGCTTTGTCAGATCTCTCTCAGAGTTTGCACCCGGAAACTGGACCAGAGGGTACTGGGCAGCTGCTAATGCCAACTGAAGCTGAGGATTCTGGGCCAGGAAGACCAAGCGTAGAGGGGGAGGCAACCCAAATGGAACTGTCGCCTGCACCAACAATAAGTTAGTGTACCTCCCTTTTTTTTATCAATAGTCTGCATATACAAATGCCAAGGCAAGCTTATCAATATATTTTTCCCTTTCCACTTTGCTAGCCTCTTTGTCCCCAGAGCGGGCTGAAGATTCAGATGCGCTTACGGCTGTTAGCAGTCAGCTCGAAGGCTCACCTATGGATACCAGCAGCCTTGCATCCGGTCCTCTGGAGGAGGGCGTTGGAGAGGCCTCTGGAGTTGTAAATCCAGATCAGCCTCTTGTGGTCACCAGTAGTATTGCAGTTGGTCAGCAGCCTGTAGAACTTCCGACTTCAAGTGAGAGTCAGGCAGCTGTATCCCAGCTTGGCGATGAGAGGTAAGAAATGAAAGTATACTTTCAGAAATTAAAATGGTCAGTGATGTTTGGATAGGTGACCTCATCTGGAATTTCAGATGATTGTATGTAAATTGCTAAACAAGGTTGGGAATCGCTGTGGCAGCATGTTACGGTTTAGGTTATTTTTTAAAGAAAATAGATGCAAGCAAAAAACAAAGTTTTGTATGATTGTATTATGCAAGTCGAAAAAAATGACCTGTTGATCTTGCCTGAGAGGCAGTATCTGCATATCTTTCATCAAGCTTATTGTAAGGATAAACAAGGGCAGGCTTATTTCGAGTGTCAATCAAAGCTACATTGGAGGAGAGAGTCCTGTCACCACAGGCCAAGTGTGTTATTTGCATCCTGGGCCAACCAATCACAATGGTCCAAGGCATAGACTTGAAGCCTGGGCAGAGATGTTTATGCCAATGAGGGGAGCACTTGGACACCACTTTGTGGTCCTGTCAGGGGAGCACATTTGACTCGTATATAGGGAATGGATGGGGTCCGTGCACACATGCATCGTGAGAAGGCCAATCTGGGACATTTTGGGAGCATCATTTGTATGTAGTGGCAGAAGTATAGTTTGGGGGCTTAATTGGAGCACATCTGTACTAAGGGAGTATGTAAACCCAAATGATGTTGCTTCTATTACTACTTTTTGGTCTGTTAAATATACCATTGAAAGTATTTTGTTATATCTGTTAAGAATAAGAGTGGTGGCCTTGTCAAATTTTTTCTTTCACAAAAATGTTATTGAATAAAAAAAAAAACATACCCACAAAACAGTGAACAGATGCCAAGCTCAGTGGCTGAGAGTGGTTTGAGAATGAAGGCATATATACCACAAATAGGCCTCTTGTATGGTATAGTCGGTATCCTAAAATTAAAAACTAACCAGGTGAGGGTGCTTCAATACCATTGCGATCTATTGGGGTAATAAATATCAGTGCAGTTCTCGATCAAAGCTTAGAGAATGAGCTACACATAAACAATTTTTCTGAGATGAACATGTATAATACTCTAAGCAGCACCTGATATTGACCCATGTACATGTATAAAAACAGTCTGAGAGCCCTCTCGTGGACCCCAAAAAAGGGGGGCAAAAACGTACATCCCTTAGGCCCCCAGATGTACAAGAGGCCAATGCCTCCCACCGGAAGGGCCGGAAAACGATACCTTCAAAACATATACCCCAGAAGTAAAAACAGAGGGCTGTAAACATGGCGGTAAATGGCAGAAAATGGGGTGGGAAGAGAAGTGGGAAGGCGGGCTCTTCGCTGGAACTGGTCCAACCCTGAGTTGCCAAATCTTACGAAAATTGTCTTTAATGTCCACGAGTATCACCGTGAGCTAACCGCTCACCACGTACCAATGTTTTTTTTTTTTTTTTCTTTCTTTCCACAATGGTTTGTTTAGTGCAGTGTTTTTCAACTCCAGTCCTCAAGGCACACCAACAGGTCAAGTTTTCAGGATTTCCCTCAGATGAAATGGCTGTGGTGATTACTAAGGCAGTGAAACTGATCAAATCACCTGTACAAAATAATGGAAAGCCTGAAAACATGACCTGTTGGTGTGCCTTGAGGACTGGAGTTGAAAAACACTGGTTTAGTGCACATAAAAATGTGTGTTGCCTGTTTGGTTAACCAAAAGATGGGCTTAAGTGGGGCTTCCCATGGGTGCTTTAGTTTGTTCTTGTGAGATTGCTGTTGATGATTGGCTCAATTGTTAAGCTGTTCTTTACCTTTCAGCTCCACAACGGCCCCATCTAATGAGTTGCCTCCTACCAGAGATCCTGCTGTGGCCTTGTTAGTAGGTGATTCTGGTGGTATCCTGGAAGAACCGCTGCCATCTACGAGTAGTGAAGAAGAGGATCCTTTGGCTGGTTGGTTGTTTTTGTTCTTGCACCCAGCTTTTGTTCAGTTTTGTAACCCAGCTTAAAAAACTGCCTTATGGGGAAACACATTAAAATTGTTCCATAATATCCTTGCATTTATAGGTATAAATCTACCCGAGGGAGTGGATCCATCCTTCCTTGCAGCTCTTCCAGAAGACATTCGCAGAGAGGTACTTCAGAATCAACTGGGTATCAGGCCTCCTGCTCGACCACCTCCTACTGCTGTACCAGTCATTCCTCCACCTGTTGTGGGAAGTGCCGGCCTCACTGAGGTCAGCCCCGAATTCCTGGCTGCATTACCCCCAGCCATACAGGAAGAGGTATGTTAAGACATATTAACTAAATCTGTGGTTCCCTTCTCATTCCCATCCATTGAGGGACACTAAAAGATTTTCACCTGTGGGTATTACTGCCGCCTACAGATGGATTGGACACTGACAATTATAAAAAAAAATAGGCCAGCCCTGGAAGAGTGAGCATGACACTACCATCATGTGTTTATATTTTTGCTAGTGTCCTTGGAGGACAGATGTCTCGTCTTCAGCTGTGCTGTGTAAAAGACTAGCCTAGTAACTAAATTTTTGCTTACCCTTCAACATTTTCTTTTCAATCAAGACTCTTCTTACCTCTGCTGGTAAAGCTGGTCTCTGTTTACATCTGACAGGCATGTCCATTTTGAGCCTGGCTTTTGAAGTGTTGCATCCATACCACACTGAACTGTATGTTGCAGGGATAGGCTTGAAGTGGTCTTCAGATACTGGTTTCCACATTATTTCCAGATTTCCAGATTATTTTCTGGTGATAAGTGATAATATCTGGTGATAATATCTGGTGATAATATCTGGTGATAATATCTGGTGATAATATCTGGTGATAATATCTGGTGATAATATCTGGTGATAATATCTGGTGATAATATCTGGTGATAATATCTGGTGATAATATCTGGTGATATTTTCTGGTGCTTTCCAGATTATTTTCTGGTGATAAGTTGACCGTGGAGCGTTCTTCGAGTCCAGAGCTGCCTGTGTTGCCTCAGGGCTTGCTCTGTTTAAAGACCCCCGTTTGTGAGTAGCCAGTTTGGCCTGAAGCAACTCAAGTACACAGGTCACCGTGTGCCGTTTTAAAGTTCTCTGACCATTTTCTCTGCGGTAGGAGTTAACTCTGTGGGATTAAGCACTCGTTATCTGCTGCTGGGTTAGGTGCCATGTGTGCACACGCTCCATGCTTTTTTTTTTTTTTTGCCAAACTGTCGAAGCAATTCTGCATACACTACTACTGCTTTGCCAACAGCAACAAAAACTTCTATCTGCTCTTGCTTGCCTGCGATTACGTCAGTCGCTAGATGCTGTGGGACTGAGCAGTGACATCTGCTAGGTGGAGTGCTTGTGCATCTACTCTGCTACTCTTGGTCGCAACATGTCTGATTCCCTCACGCCTCACTGGTGCCTCTCCACCCAGAGCCCGGTATCCGATCCAGCAGCACTAGAGCTGGTCTATTTCTATGATTCTGGTAGACTGGAAGTGATGTCATGACGTCACTTCAGGCTCTATTAAGGAACACATGTGAGATTGGTGTTTGCACCACACGTGAAGTATTGCCACAAACATTAGCGAGAGCAATAATTGCAGTGCTAGACCTCCTCTGTAACTATAACCTGTAAAAGTGTTTAAAGTGTAGCCTATGGAGACTTTTAAAGTACCGTAGTATGGCAAATTCCTCGAGTGTGGGCAGTTTTAAAGCGTGACATGTTAGGTAGGGTTGTCCCGATACCAGATCCCGATGCCAGATCCGATACTCTGCCCCCCCGCCGCAGCATACCGCAACGCCGCCGCCGCATAGTTAATACGCACGGGGAACATTACAGCTTTCATTTGAATAGCTGTAGTGTTCCCCCCCGAGCCACGTATAGACACTCCCCCTTGCTTGGGATTGGACGGGTGATCTGTCCAATCCCAAGCAAGGGGGAGAGTCTGCGAGGCGGGGAACACTACAGCTATTCAAATGAAAGCTGTAATGTTCCCTACGCGTATTAACTATGCAGCGGCGGCATCTAGGTATGGGGGGACATGGCTGCATCTGTTGGGGGACATGGCTGCATCTGTGGACACATTTAAAAAAAGTATCGGTATTCGGTATCGGCGAGTACTTAAAAAAAAAGTATTGGTACTTGTACTCGGTCCTAAAAAAGTGGTATCGGGACAACCCTAATGTTAGGTATCCATTTACTTGGCATAACTTCTTTTATTTTACCAAAAGTTTTTTTTTTTGGCATTAAAGTGCATTCTTCACACAAACCCCACTCACAAAATTGCTGCGCAATTACGGTGTGATATAAAGAATTACAATGGCTGCCTTTTATTTTCTAGTGTCTGTACTAAAAAAAAAAAAAAAAAATAGTTTGTGGGTTCTGAGTAATGGTCTAGCAAAAAAAATGCTTTTTGCATGTAGGAGAGAAATGCCATAATTTGGGAGGTGGTTAAATGGAAGGGCCTGGGACAGCTTTTATAAAACTATATAACATTGTAGGCTTGTAGTGGGCAATACAAAGTTTTTTGTGTTTTTTTTTGCCATTTCACAGGTGCATTTTAAAGCAAGTGGTTGTAACTTTAACTGCAGTTGTGGCAGGCTTCTGGAGGTTTCATTTTATCTTCCACATTGCTCTTTCCTTACACATACAGAGGAAAATTTGGAAAATCACTGGGCTGCAGAACCCATGACTAAAGGGGTATATGGTCTGCATGGTCTTTGAGATGTAAGGTCTCTTCAGATTTATTCTGGGTACCCTTATCAAGGATTCTACTGGTGGCAAGAACACCCATCTCCCTCAGTGGAAGAATCCAAAGAAACAGACTGCAGTCCTATCCTTACTTTTTTTGAAATGGCCCTTTCATTTCAACATCATCCACATTCAGACTCTGATGCCTTGAGGAAGTGGTCTCTAAGGGCTACAAGTTGGTTTTTGCTCTACTCTGTTCGGTTTCCAAACCCAAAAACCTTAAAGGGTCACTAAAGGATTTTTTTTTTAACTAAATAGCTTCCTTTGCCCTAATGCAGTCCTGGTTTCATTGCCTCATTGTTCGTTTTTTTGTTGTAATCCTCTGTTCTGCACACTTCCTGGTTTCCTTATAAAAAAAAAAGTACTGGGAGCTTCTCTCTGTGGTCTCTAATCAAGGAGGTGTGACTACTGTGCGTCTAAAACCCCCTCAGAACCAATCGGTTTCATTTTAAAAACAAACTCTGCCCTGTATTGGCTCTGTTTCTGTACTTCACACAAGCATGAAACTAGATGAAAAAGTAAACTGAACCTGCAGGTACATTATATGATTGCTTTTTATCTATTTTTAATCATTTTTAAAAGGTATCGGTTAACTATTATGTCTCTACAGTCATTTCAGCAAAAAATGTTTTTCCTTTACAACTCCTTTAATTTGAGCTTGGATATTCTGTATAGAATCCACCAGGGCTGCCATCGATCGCCTTCTTTACCAGGGAGACTTGCAATATTTGGCCATTGAGGACACGTACTTGCATGTCTCCATCTTTCCAGAGCTTCAGCCTTTTCAGCCAGCAATTTCTGGACTTGGAGTGATCCCTACACCTAGAGTTTTTTTAGAACCCTTGTCAGAAGTGAAGGGAAACCAGATGTGATGGCCTAGCCTCCAGTTTCAACATTGAATGAATGAAAACTTATATAGCGCAGCACATGCAAACCAAATCGCCTCTGGGCGCTTGTTCCTGTCTCCTTTGGTATCAAAAGAGATGAGTCTTGATCTTTCTCATGAATGCTAAGTGGTTCTCCTCCAACCGAATGCTGGTTGGTAAAGTGTTCCATAGTCTGGGACCTTGGAAGTGGAATTAACCACTTCAGCTCTGGAAGATTTAACCCCCTTCCTGCCCAGGCCATTTTGTTGCCATATGAAACTGTTATTTTAACTGACAATTGCGTGGTTGTGCAACACACTATTAGAGCTTTATTTTGGTGGTATTTGATCACCTTTTTTTTTTTTTTTTTTTTTTATTTTGTTCTGCTATAAATACACCACCAATTTTGGGGGGAAAAAGCGCATCCGATAGAAAAAAGTAAAAGATCAATTTTTTTATTAATTTAGGCCAAAATGTATTCTACTAATATTTTTGGTCAAAATAATAAAAAATCTCAAGCGTACCGTATATTGATTGCACAAAAGTTATGTCTACAAACTATAAGATAGATTTATAGAATTTTTGTTTAATAGCAATGGTACCAATCGGCGACGTGGCGGGACTGCAATATGGGGGAGACATTTAGGACACCTGATACTTTTGACACTTTTTTTTTTTGGCACAAGTGACACCAATACAGTGATATGTGCTTAAAATATGCACTGTCATTGTATTAATGACACTGACAGGAAAGGGGTTAATATCTAGGGAGATTAAGGGGTTAATGTGTGAAGATTGTTGGGCGTCGGTGGCCGGCACACACTGATTGGTACTGCAGCCAGTTGCTGCACAGGTGTGGGCGAACTCTCTACCCTGGAGTCGGCCAACCTGCCGTAGTAAATCTACCATGGGCGACCAGTTAAACATCAGCAAAAAAAATTGGTCCCCAAGAGATTTTAACCATAATATGCTAGCGTGCACCGCATTGGCACATTATGGCAAACAGAACTGGGAAGCCGTCCCCTCCAATGCTGCACTGTCGGTACTCCAGTCAGTCACAAGCACTTTCATAGTCAAGTCCCACCTTCCTTCCAGATTCTGACTCTTTGGCTATTGGCTGGGATGCAGTGATAACACTCCCATGCATTTGACCTGGGAGTTGCATTGTCATGGCAAAGCTGTGCTGTACTTTGAGCCGTCTACTTGTGGCTCTTGTACTCAAAAGTAGGTACAGAGAAAGGTTTATGACCAAAGAGACATCAATTTATTTGTCGGCATTTTGTAGATTTTTAGGTTTAATTCCACTACTGGACAGGGTTTTTCTCCAGTTACAGTACATGGGTTCTGTAGTAGACAGACCTCCTGTAGGCAGCAGTATAAAAGGTGAACGACTTCTAATATTTTTCAATAAACTCCAAGTAAAGTGGTTTACAAGGAATATATATATATATATATATTTACAAATTTTATTTTGCTAATGATTTTATTTTTCTGGCGCAGGTTTTGGCACAGCAAAGGGCAGAACAGCAACGGCGAGAACTTGCCCAAAGCACCACGTCGGACACCCCAATGGATCCGGTTACCTTCATTCAAACCTTGCCATCAGATCTACGCCGCAGTGTGCTAGAGGACATGGAGGACAGTGTTCTAGCGGTCATGCCCCCTGACATTGCAGCAGAAGCACAGGCTTTGCGCAGGGAACAGGAGGCTCGGCAGAGGCAACTAATGCATGAAAGACTCTTTGGTCATAGCAGCACTTCAGCACTCTCTGCCATCCTCAGAAGTCCAGGTAATATAGACTTCATTAGCTGTCATTTGTAGCTGTAAATATAGTTAAAGTAGCAGTTTGTCATTTACATTTAACTTGGCTTTTCCATGTCAGTACCTTGAGTAAGAAAAATGGATGTGAAAACTCAACCAGCAGAATGGGTATTTGTTGGCATACATCATATTTCCTGTTTCCTAGGTGAACTGTTCCAACCAGTCTAGATTTATTCTACGCCAGTTGGTGCCCAAATTAAGTCCCATAGCTGAATCATGAAATGTCCCACTCATCCTCTTTACCTATCTGTGCAGGGGATTGTGCAAAGAAAGATGGAGTAAAATAGGATCAAGGCAAAAAATTTGAATGAATGTGTGTAGAGAGGACGAACTTTTAGCAGAAAGTGAAGCCATGGTTTGTTAAAGTGGTTGTAAACCTGCTCTGACAACTTGCACCTACAGGTAAGCTTAGATTAAGGCTTGCCTGTAGGTGCAAGAAATATCTCCTTAACCACTTAAGACCCGGACCAATACGCTGGTAAATGACCCAAGGTGTTTTTGCGATTCGGCACTGCGTCGCTTTAACAGACAATTGCGCGGTCGTGCGACGTGGCTCCCAAACAAAATTTGCGTCCTTTTCTTCCCACAAATAGAGCTTTCTTTTGGTGGTATTTGATCACCTCTGCGATTTTTATTTTTTGCGCTATATACAAAAATAGAGCGACATTTTTGAAAAAAAAACACTATTTTTTACTTTTTGTTAAAAAAAAATCAAATAAACTAAATTTTAGTCAAACATTTAGGCCAAAATTTATTTAGCCACATGTCTTTAGTAAAAAAAAAAATCGCAATAAAAAAAAATAGCTACCTAGCGGGAACAGCGGCACTAATACAGCGATCAGAAAAATGATCGCTTAGTGACGCTGGCAATAGGGAGTGAAAGGGTTAACTAGGGCGGTGATCAGGGGGTTAAAACTTTATTAGGGGGGGTGGGGGGGCTATCCTGAACCTAACACTAACTGTTTTTTACAGTGCCTGTCACACTGACACTAAATGCAGTGATTAAATCACTGCATTCAGTGACACTGTGACAGGGGGGTGGGGGGGGCGATCACAAGGGGTTAATATGCCTATGTGAGTGTGTGTCAGTGTAATGTTGGTGCACACTTACTTGTGATGTCTTCTCTCATCAGCAGCGCTGGGAAACAGCGCTGCGATGAGAGAATACATAATTTCCTCCTTCCTGTGTAAACACAGGAGGAGGAAGTGACAGGCTGGGAGCGCGCTCCCATTGGCTGGGAGCGATCGCGGGGGGGGCGGATATCACGGACATCCGCCCGCAGATCCCGGATCGCTCCCAGAGGTAGGGGGACCCCCGCACGCCGCGGAGGGGGTCCCGATGGGACCCCCGAAGCGCACTGAGCCTCCCGGCATTATGATTGGGATCATGCCGGTTCCTGGCGCATGCGTGGGAATGACTCCATCGCCGCTCTGGCCAATCACAGAGCCGGGGCGGCGATACCTGGGAGAATCGCAGTGGAGAAGGAAACGAGAAGCGCTTTGGGGGGCCTCTATCTCAAGTCATTAATGAGCTACTTTATGCTATGCACAGGTTTTTTTTTTGTTTTTTTTGTTTTTTTTTTAAGGGAGGGGTAAAAAAAATCGGCTTTACTTCATCTTTAAGAAGAGTAGCACCCCCTTTAGCGAAGACTCAGTTTTGTGCTTGTGTCTGAAGGTGATGCTTCCCTGTGTCTTCCCTACTGCCAACAGTCGAGATCCCACATGCAAGAGTGGGGGTGGCCTGTAATGTCTGTTTGGCGCTAAACCCTGTGGCCTTACTGGCAGGGCCTGCGACAGGTTCAAGTCAGTGATTCTTCTGGAGTGGAGTCAAGTTCCCTAAATGCCCTGTGAAGGTTACAGGTCAGAGACCGGTGACCCCTTTGTAATATAAGCAACCAGCCCTGGACTCCAAGCAAAAGCTCACGATGCCTTGGTTCTGTAAGAACTGGACCCCCCGTCTACTGGTTCTGGGTACAAATCCACCCTCTTTGTGAAGGAGAATCCTCTTCTATAGTGTATGCACTCAAAAGGATCTAGAAGTTCATTTTTTATTTATTTTTTCGGCCTTGGAAAAACTAAAAGGGGTCATCACATTGGTGCTGGTAGAAGAGTTCTCAAGGCTTTTATTTTTTATTGTAGGTATTTATATAGCACTGAATGTAACTACGTAACAGACCATTTTCTAAGTGCCTTACATATATATATTTCTTTCTCGTACATCACGGGACACAGAGCAGCATATTCATTACTATATGGGTTATATGGAGTACCTTCAGGTGTGGACACTGGCAATCTCAAACAGGAAGTCCCCTCCCTATATAACCCCCTCCCATAGAGGAAGTACCTCAGTTTTTTCGCCAGTGTCTTAGGTGTTGGTCACGGAATAGCTTTGCCTCCACATCCTTGGGATTAAAGCGGGCTAACCGGATCTGTCCAAGGAGCCTCAGTGCCAAAGTGGACAGTACCCGGGCCCCAAACCGTGGGGTTTTGCCTATAATGCTCCTCTAGAGGGCTGGACCCTGGGCCCAGGACTTGGAGTTTTTTCTAAACCAAAAGATCCTGTTTGCCAGGGTGCTGTATAGGTCCAGGACAGTCGGTTCCTTCCAGCGAGAAGGGGTAGTACATGCTGGAGTCAGCTCCAATGCTTTTTGTTAAGCCAAAAATCCCCTTGGCAACAGGTTGAATGCTGGCAAACATGTTGGGGGTGGGGCTGTATGTTGTGAAAAACAATAATATTATAAAGGAAAACATACTGAGCCCCACCGTTTTTGGGCATTAGTGATCCTATTGTCCCCTAAACCTTATTTTTTGTACTCCTGGCTACAACAGTCTGTTGTTGTAAGCAGAGTCCCTCGGTTTTGTATTATGGCTTCCAAAGGTTCAGGATCAAAACGCAAAAAAAAAAAAAAAGGGCAAAGATAAAGGGGTTCCTCCTCTGGTTCTGATGATATGCCAATACTTTCCCCACAGGTTATTCCTATAGGGGTCACCTTGGATAAGCCATTAAGGGGGTCTGGTGCTGAGGCTGGCCCAGATCGGCCCAACCCTGTGTTATCACAGAGGAGATGCTAGCCGTCACCCTAGGGGGGCTAGAGAAAAAAGTTAACAGCTATGATCGCTGGCTCTATTTCTGGCAAGAAGCGGACTAGATCCCCATCGCCAAAAGGTGTATCCTCGGATGCTGAGATTCTCTCTCCGTAGGAATTAGAATTTCAGGAGGATCGGTTGGACCAGAACCTAGAGGAAGGATCTACCACTGAGGAATCGTTTTCAGCCTCCCAGACGGAGAGTCTGTGGGTCCAGTCTTTGACAGACATGGTCCGCTCGGCATTTAATTTGCCATTTCCAGAGCCTCGGGTTCCTGCGGTATCCTCTTTGGGTTCTTTTAAAGCGCCTTTAAGCAACGCAGCTTTCTTTCTCGTACATCACGGGACACAGAGCAGCATATTCATTACTATATGGGTTATATGGAGTACCTTCAGGTGTGGACACTGGCAATCTCAACAGGAAGTCCCCTCCCTATATAACCCCCTCCCATAGAGGAAGTACCTCAGTTTTTTCGCCAGTGTCTTAGGTGTTGGTCACGGAATAGCTTTGCCTCCACATCCTTGGGATTAAGGCGGGCTAACCGGATCTGTCCATGGAGCCTCAGTGCCAAAGTGGACAGTACCCGGGCCCCAAACCGTGGGGTTTTGCCTATAATGCTCCTCTCTAGAGGGCTGGGCCCAGGACTTGGAGTTTTCTAAACCAAAAGATCCTGTTTGCCAGGGTGCTGTATAGGTCCAGGACAGCGGTTCCTTCCAGGACCCCAGTGCCTGAAGGTCTACTATGCTACCCACGGAGATGGGAGAAGATTGGACCGTTTTGCAAACGTCCTGCGGCATGGAGCAGGTAAGAGGGGAGCCTGCGGGACTTGGTTCGACAGCAGGCTCTCCAGGGGAGATCTTAAGGGGGTAGCCTGAGTATGCTCTGCATTGGCACCATGGTCACTATGTCTGATGGACAGGATGCCCTGAAATGTTCCCCCCCCCCCCCCCCCCCCATCACTTGATCCCCCTACCTATCTATGTATGTTTGCTAGCTACCTGCTGCTCGCTGGTTGAAGATCTTTTTAAAAAAAAAAAGACAGATCTGTCTCTAGGCTAAAGGGACTCCTTAGGGGCCTGTTTTTAGCCTTACCTAGCCGGGATTCAAATCTGCCGCCTGATGCGTCCTCCAGCCTGCATTCCTGGGCTCCAGAGTGCGTCTCCTCCTGGGCTCTCCTCCCCCGACAGTCGCTCGCGCGCGCATGCATATAGAAAAAATTTTCGCGCCGTTCGGGAGGGGGTGGGGGCGGGGAGCGTGACTGCAGTGTAGAGTGGGCGTGCCTTCAATTGCTGTTATACACAGCAGGCGCGTTCTTAGCTCAGTTCAAAGCTGAGCTGGAAGAGAGAGGATGTAGAGCTGGCAGCACAGTGACTCCCGGTGGCGAGAAGGGGTACTACATACTGGAGTCAGCTCCAATACTTTTTGTTAAGCCAAAAATCCCCTTGGCAACAGGTTGAATGCTGGCAAACATGTTGGGGGTTGCGCTGTATGTTGTGAAAAACAATAATATTATAAAGGAAAACATACTGAGCCCCACCGTTTTTGGGCATTAGTGATCCTATTGTCCCCTAAACCTTATTTTTTTTGTACTCCTGGCTATAACAGTCTGTTGTTGTAGGTGGAGTCCCTCGGTTTTGTATTATGGCTTCCAAGGGTTCAGGATCAAAACACAAAAAAAAAAAAAAAAAAAAAAAAGAAAAGGCAAAGACAAAGGGGTTCCTCCTCTGGTTCTGATGATATGCCAATATTTCCCCACAGGTTATTCCTATAGGGGTCACCTTGGATAAGCCATTAAGGGGGTCTGGTGCTGAGGCTGGCCCAGGTCGGCCCAACCCTGTGTTATCACAGAGGAGATGCTAGCCGTCACCCTAGGGGGGCTAGAGAAAAAAGTTAACAGCTATGATCGCTGGCTCTTTTTCTGGCAAGAAGCGGACTAGATCCCCATCGCCAAAAGGTGTATCCTCGGATGCTGAGATTCTCTCTCCGGAGGAATTAGAATTTCAGGAGGATCGTTTGGACCAGAACCTAGAGGAAGGATCTACCACTGAAGAATCGTTTTCAGCCTCCCAGACGGAGAGTCTGTGGTTCCAGTCTTTGACAGACATGGTCCGCTCGGCATTTAATTTGCCATTTCCAAAGCCTCAGGTTCCTGCGGTATCCTCTTTGGGTTCTTTTAAAAGCGCCTTTAAGCAACGCAGCTTTTCCGGTACATCCTCTGTTAGAGGAATTGGTTTTTCCAGGATTGGGACAACCGGACAGAACTTTTTCTGCCGCCTAAAGCTGACGATAGGGTAGTCTTTATGCACGTATGCCAGGAAATATTTGTGCTTTCAGGCACTCTTTCCCCTGACCAATTGCTCTTTAAAAGGGGCCCGGATGGCTCAGTCGGTAGAGCATCGGACTTTTGGTCTGAGGGTCCAGGGTTCAAGTCCCGGTTCGGGCGCTGCTTTTAAACTACCCGTGAGGTCCTTGAGGCCACATCACCCTGAAAGCGCCCGATCTCATCTGATCTCGGAGGCTAAGCAGGGTCGGGCCTGGTTAGTGCCTGGATGGGAGACCACCTGGAAGGTTTTCTGTTATTTACCCTATGGAAAATACATTTTTCTAAGAAAGGGGCGCTCCCAACTGTGGACGCAGCCATCTCATGGGTGAATAAATCATTAACTGGCCTGAGGGGAAACATACAAATGTTTAAGGTCCCGGTCGATAAACGTTTAGAGACACCTTTTTCTAGCATCCTTGGCTACGGCAGGAGCAGTGGTACAGCCAGCAGTGGCTGCAATTGGAGTTTTGTCAGGCGTTAAAGAACCAGACAAAACAGATGCTTAAAGACATCCCTGCCCAATAGGCAGAGGAGTTATTGGATATTCCCAGAGCTCTGTGTTTTGCGGTAGAGGCTATAAAAGACTCCATCCAGCAGGCGTCTCGTGTCACTATTTTTAGTGCATATGAGAAGGCTCTTATGGTTGAAGAACTGGGCGGCCGAGCCCCATGCAAAAGACTACTGGCAGGTTTTTTCCCTTCCGTGGAAAGATCTGGATAAATACATTCAGACTGTTTCAAGTGGCAAAAGTACCCTTTTACCAGTCAAAAGAAGTTCCGGGGTCCTGCGTTTAAAAGGGCAGCTCCCCCCTGTTCCGGGGCCCTCAAATTCCAGGCAGTATCGGGCCTCCTGCGCGATCAAACTTTTAACAATGGATCGCAAGGACAGGCCTCTGGGGGCAAGAGGCCATGGTATCGATCCCTGACAGAGGGGGTCCGATCATCTGTGGCCACAGGCTACAGATTAGAATTTCTAAAGTTTCCTCCACAAGGAAGGCCTCAATGCGGGCGGCACTGGATCATCTGCTGTACCAGGGCATAATGGTAGAGGTACCAGCCCAAGAACAGGGGCTAGGTTTCTATTCCAATCTGTTTGTCATACCAAAGCCCATCCGCGATGTCAGACCAATTTTGGACCTAAAAGGTTTAAATGCTTACCTAAGGGTTCGCTCTTTCCGGATGGAATCCGTTCGGTCAGCAGCCGCCACACTCCAGAAGGACGACTTTCTGGCTTCTATAGACATAAAGGATGGTTACCTTCATGTACCAATCTTTCAGCCACATCAAAGATTTTTTACGCTTCGCAGTGATACAGCGTCGCTTCCAATTCGTGGCGCTCCCCTTCGGGCTGGCTACGGCCCTCGGGTATTCACGAAGGTCCTAGCTCCAATTCTAGTCAATCTAAGGATCCAAGGGGTCTTGGTCCTAGCATACCTGGACGACCTCTTAATCATAGATCACTCGCTTCTTTGGCTGGAATGCGCAGTAGCCCTCATGGTTCAGTACCTCGAGAGGTTCGGCTGGGTCCTAAACCGGGGAAAAATCAGCATTTCAACCTACAAAGCAGTTGGAATATCTCGGCATGAGATTAGACACAGAACAGCAAAAGGGGTGTTCCTGCCCCTGGTAAAGGTCGAGGCTATCAAAAAATTGATTCAGTTGGTTCTAAGCAAAAGAGAACCAACTATTCGCCTATGTATGCGATTACTAGGCAAACTAATGGCCATGTTCGAGGCAATACCGCACGCTTCACACTCGCGTCCTACAGAAGCGAGGCGCTGTGGCTTAGTTGGTGAAAGTGCCTGTCTAGTAAACTGGAGATCCTGAGTTCAGATCTCAGCAGTGCCTGCCGTGGCGTCCTTCCAAACAATTCTAGCAGCTTGGAGCAAGGGAGCAAAGGCCTTGGAGTTTCCTGTGACGCCGTCATTAAAGGTCCGGCAGAGTCTATGCTGGTGGTTAAACCCTCAGAACCTTCTGAAGGGGAGTCTTTCTGCCCAGTGGTCTGGAAGGCTAGAGAGCGGTCTTGAACGAGTTCACTCGCCAAGGAACTTGGGCAGAGGCGGAGAGGCAGCTGCCCATCAATATCTGGGAGATCGGAGCGGCTCGGCTAGCCCTCCTGGCATAGACATCCAGATTACAGGGGTCCTCGGTGAGAATTCATTCAGACAATGCCACAGTGGTGGCATATATGTGAACCACCAAGGGGGAACCAAGAGTCAAGCCACTCAGAGAGAGATGAGCTTGGTTTTTCGGTGGGCAGAGGTTTATGTACCCTGCATATCGGCGATATTCATTCCCGGGGTGGACAACCTGCAGGCGTACTTCCTAAGTCGCCAAACCCTGTCGCCGGGTGAGTGGTCTCTGCATCCACAGGTCTTTCAGACAATCTGCCAGAAGGGGGGAGTGCCAGACGTGGACGTCATGGCATCAGGATTCAACAAGAAGCTAGACAGGTTCATGTCTCGAACGAGGGACCCTATGGCCTGCGGAACCGATGCGTTGGTTTGCCCTTGGCATCAATCATAACTTCTATATGCATTTCCCCCGCTGCAGTTACTACCCCGCCTGTTGCGCAGGATCATAGCACAGGCCGGTTATCCTGGTAGCCCCAGCTTGGTACCGGAGGGCATGGTACTCACTAGTCCTGAAATTGGCAGCGGGAGGCCCTTGGACTCTTCCTCTATGGCCAGACCTACTCTCACAAGGCCTGATCCTCCACCCTGCATTACGGCGTCTAAATTTGACGGCCTGGCGGCTGAATCCCTGATTCTCAGGGGTAGAGGTCTGTCTAGGCAGGTAATCCCTACCCTCATTAAGGCTAGAAAGCCGGCCTCCAGGGTAATTTGTTACAGGGTTTGGAGGGCCTACGTAGGCTGGTGTGAGTCTATCAATGGTATACTTGCGGGAAAACCATCTCTTAGAGTATTAAGTTTTCTCCAGCTAGGAGTGGATAAAGGCCTGGCATTAAGCACGATCTAGGGACAGATTTCAGCCTTATCAGTGTGGTTTCAGAGGCCGCTGGCCGCCCACTCGCTGGTTAAGACCTTCATACAGGGAGTCTTACGTGTTAATCCTCCAGTCAAATCACCACTTTGTCCATGGGACTTAAATCTTGTTCTGTCAACTCTACAGAAACAACCCTTTGAGCCGTTGGCTGAGGTACCTTTGGTTTTACTGACTAGAAAGTCGGTATTTCTGATCGCCATAGTTTCGGCCAGGAGAGTATCGGAATTGGCAGCCTTATCTTGTAAGGAACCATATCTCATTTTTATAGGGCGTTTTTCCGTCCTCATCCTTCCTTTCTACCAAAGGTTATATCCAGTTCCACCTGAACCAGGATGTGGTACTTCCATCCTTCTTTCCAAAACCCACCTCTAGAAAGGAGGGGTTGCTGCATACGTTGGATATTGTCAGGGCCATAAAGGCCCATCTTAAAGCTACAGAGAAGGTTCGGAAAACAGATGTGGTGTTCGTTTTACCGGAGGAGCCCAAGATGGGTCAGGCAGCGGCTAGATCCACCATCGCAAGATGAATTAAACAATTAATCATTCAGGCCTGCGGTTTGAAGAGGTTGCCTCCTCCTTTGTCGGTAAAGGCCCATTCTACCAGGGCCATGGGCACTTCCTGGGCAGCACATCATCAAGATCTCTATGGCTCAAATATGCAAGGCAGCAACGTGGTCGTCAGTCCACACGTTTACAATTTTTTTTATCAATTGGACGTAAGAAGGAATGCGGATACAGCCTTTGGGCAGGCAGTACTGCAGGCCGCGATTCAAGCTCCTCAGGATCTGAGGGGGCTCCCTTGATTTAGATTTGAGATTTACATTTCTTGTCTTAGTTGGATTTATTAGTATTTGAGTATACCTCTAAATTAAATCCTTTTTTGGAAGATGTCTCCCTCCCCTCATTAAAGCACTGCTTTCGGACATCCCATATAGTAATGAATATGCTGCTCTGTGTCCCGTGATGTACGAGAAAGAAAAATAGATTTTTTAATACAGCTTACCTGTAAAATCTTTTTCTTGGAGTACATCACGGGACACAGAGCTCCCACCCCTCTTTTGGGGAACATTTTTGGGAGGCATACTGCTTGCTACAAAACTGAGGTACTTCCTCTATGGGAGGGGGTTATATAGGGAGGGGACTTCCTGTTTGAGATTGCCAGTGTCCACACCTGAAGGTACTCCATATAACCCATATAGTAATGAATATGCTGCTCTGTGTCCCGTGATGTACTCCAAGAAAAAGATTTTACAGGTAAGCTGTATTAAAAAATCTCTTCATGTCAGTCCCTGCCCTCAAGCAGCTTACAATCTAATGTCCTTAATTCACATTCATACAAATAACCTAGGGTCAAGTTAGACATGAGCGAATTGCCCTACATGCGTGTCTTTGAAATGTGCAAGGAGACCCACGCAGGCACAGGAAGAATATGCAAAACAAATGCTTGTAGTGCCATGGTTGATATTTAATCTGACCGACTAACCACTCTTTTATTCCAAACTGTTCAGTTTCCAAACCAAACCTACAGCTCATTCCAAACCGCAAGGGTCTTGACAAGTTTCTAAAAATACAAAATCCAGGGTGTTCACAAAGGTGTTGGCTCTGGTTTTAAGTTTGTTGAGAACCTTGGGAATCTCTTGTTGGGTGCAGAAACGGCTGGCTTCTAAGAGTTATCGGCTCAAACTGACTGCGAATGTCCAGCAAGACCGTACAAGTTTCGGAGGTTCATCTGAGTACTGATCCTTCTGAAGTTGTCTTTGGTTCCAACTCAACGTCTTTCTGTCCAGGTCATTGGAAAGCTCCTTGGTTTAAACTTGCATGAAATTGCCGGGGAAGTTCATATCTACTTTTTTGATGCAGTCCTCTATGCACATCTGTTTCACTCTCGATGTTTAGTGCAATTTCCTGTTGGTATGGGACAAATGTCAAGAGTCCTTGAATCTGTCAATGCATCTGACATCCAAGAGCAGTTTGGCTCTGGAATGGTGGATATCCACTCTGCGGTTGAATACAGAAAAACCTTTCCTTCCAATAAACTGGAGGATCTTGATGACTGCCAGCACCTCCAGCTCGAGTAGTGTAGTTGTCAAAAGAACCGAATTTGCCGATCAGCATTCTGGAACTTTGACTTTCCTACACTGGTCTGTCTACCAGTGACTCCCCCTTTAGGGTTCAATCAGTGCCATGGCTGTGAATGTACCGCAATCATCAAGAAGTAATGGGAAGCCAAGCTGTTCATGAAGTGGACCTGATCCTTTCATGGGCAAAATTTCACTTTGTCTCTTGGTGCATATTCCCAGCATGAAAAATTGGCAGGTGAACTTTTTCACAAGCCTGTAGTACTGCGTGTGCTCGAACGAACGGTGCATGCTGGTTACTCAGCTGCACCGTATCCCGGGAACATTATGCTTGTGGGCCTGTGAATTGTGTTTCAACAGTAATCACGTGACCTGCATTTGGGCAGGAAAAAAATGTATAAGAGGCAAGATTTAAAAAAAATCTAAACGTGGCTTCCTTATAAGCTTAAATTTAACCTCCAAAAGTGCCGACTGTGACTGCACTTTCTACTCACGTGTTCCATACTTAGAAGCGGTACTATCTGTTCCCACGATAAAAAGAAAAAGTGCTCTCCAAATGAAGGAGGCAGACCTATTATCTGCCTGTCCTTCATTCTTGGAGTGCTTTTTTTGACTGTAAAAGAAAAACTTAATAGTAGAATGGAATAATAACTGCCTTTTAATTTTGTTTTTCTAGCATTTACAAGCCGCTTAAGTGGAAACCGAGGGGTTCAGTATACACGGCTGGCAGTGCAGAGAGGAAGCACCTTCCAGATGGGAAACAGCAGTACCCATACAAGGTAAGGGTAACTTGATCATACCAATCGCTGGGTTTGCTGCAGGTTTTATCCCGTTTTTATCCCTTTTTAAACTTTGGAAAAGTAAGCTGATCATTCGTTCAATTACATGAAGTACATGTGCAAAGAATTGTTTGATTTTTAATTTGCCCTGATTAGACCTAGGATTTTATTATTTTGCCAAGCTGGATACTTGTGAGAAGCCAGTCAACTAGCTTTTTCAGAAAAAGCCTAAAATGGCAACCTTTATATTACATTCATGACAGGTTTATTTTCAAGCTAAACAGGCCAACAGCTAAATGCAAAGTTGAAATATGTATATATGGGAGTTTTTACCTGCCAAATGAATTTGTATAGCTCTGATGTTGTTTTTTTATTTGGTTGTATAACATTTAGAGGTCTTGTTCTTTCCCCAAGTTGTTAACACTTAATAAAGGAATGTACACTTTCCCTTCTAGACTGTAAGCTCTAACGAGCAGGGCCCTCTGATCCCTCCTGTAATGAATTGTATTGTAACTGTACTGTCTTCCCTGATGTTATAAAGCGCTGCGCAAACTGTTGGCACTATATAAATCCTGTATAATAACCATTTCTCTCTCCTTCTAGGCCTGCAGGCAGTAATGTGGACAGTTTGCTCAGACTAAGAGGGAGACTTTTGTTGGATCACGAAGCTCTCTCATGTTTGCTTGTACTGCTCTTTGTAGATGAGCCAAAACTTAACACCAGCCGTTTGCACAGAGTCTTGAGGAACCTCTGCTACCATGCACAAACCCGAAACTGGGTTATCAAAAGCCTTCTGTCAATCCTGCAACGCAGCAGTGAGAGTGAACTCTGCATAGAGAGTCCCAAGAGTTCTTTAAGTGGCCCTGATAAAAGAGGTGCTGCTAAGGGTTGTTCTTCCAGCCACGATAATCGTCCTTTAGAACTGCTTCACAAAATGGAATCCAAAAACTCCAATCAGCTCTCTTGGCTCTCTGTTTCAATGGATGCTGCCCTTGGATGCCGAACAAACATATTCCAAATCCAGAGGTCATTGGGACGCAAGCACACAGAGAAGCATGCTGCTTGTGGCTCTACTGTTCATATCCACCCTCAGGCTGCCCCTGTGGTGTGCAGGCATGTGTTGGACACGCTTATACAGTTGGCTAAGGTAAGTGGAAATGTGGTTGAAAATAATTAGACGATATGATCCTTTAGAAAAACATGTCTGAATTTAGTTTTCCGTTTTTGTTTTTTGTTTTGTTTTTTGTTTTGTTTTTTGTTTTGTTTTGTGTTTGAGAAAACAAAATGGACATCACTTACTAAGAAATGTTTTGTTTATTATTTTTCCCTCTTTTTAAAGGATAGGTGCATTTTTACTGTAAAAATTGGTTATAATCATATAGGTCAACTACAATAAAGTAGGTGCTCATCACATGCTTTTTATGTGCTTACTTTGTGCACCAAGCTTTTCACATCCTTGGTTCCAGAGGTGCGGCCAAGGAGGTGGTCTCTGTGTGAAGAAAGGCTGGACCGATTGTAAATAATACCTAACACAAACCAGTGTGGACCTGGTCCTGTTGAGAGCAGCCATGCTTCATGCACAGTATGGCCAGGGTCTGTCTTCTGTCCATATATAAGCTCAGTTCATTTTTAGAACAATAATCCTTCCTGTGAAAGGATAACCTAAATTACTAAATTTTATTGCCTGAGAAAGATCAGCCTGGAAATATCAGTATGTGCATTACGTTATTTTATTACAGTAAAACCTTGGTTTGCAAGCATAATTAGTTTCAGAAACATGCTTGTAATCCAAAGCACTTGTATATCCAAGCATTTTTTTTATACTGTATAAAAGAGAAGAGGCACCTCTAAGTGTAGCAATGAGTTGCTAAATGTTGTACCTTCATTAAATGTAACCATATTACTACAATTAGAGGCTCCTCTTTTCTTTTTTTTAATACTCAGTTGTGACATGACGCTACTCTTCTATCAAGACATCGCTTGTATATCGAGGCAAAATTAACATTCTCCTTGTTTTGCAAAACGCTCTTAAACCAAGTTACTCTCAAACCAAGGTTTTATTGTATTCAGGCTTTTTATAGCACCAACAACATATTACTACTATGTGTAGTCTGTGATGCTTGTAGGAGTTAATCTCGCACAGTAGACTGTTAGTAATGATTGCTAGCCAGCTACCATGTGAACTGGGCTCAGAAGGGATGCCAAGACAGCTTCTATCTGATATGTCAGAAATTAGAGAAAATTCTAGCATCCAGATTCAAGAAAAAACTACCACTGTGGCCAAGGATTCTTTAGTGCTAGCTTTAGATACCCTTATATTTCCCTAGTCTCAGTTCAGGCTAATCTAAACCTTTACAAATTCTGCCTCGTCTACTCAACAAGCGCAATGCACACAATTGGCCCAGAAGATTCTGGTACAAAGGCATACTCAGATTTCTAGCCTATGCCCAACAGACCTAGTCTGCTGTCTCAGGGCCCTCTATACCATCCTACTTTCCAGTCTTGTGCTTTAACAGCATGGCTTTTGAAGCCTAGGTCTTAAGAGATGGAGAGGTATCCAAGTCTGTTACAAGAAAGACAAGCAGTGCCAATCCAAGTGCAGCAGTAATTGTAACACGTTTAATTCAAGTAGTAATACACTCGCTCAGAGTACAATAAAAGCAGGCACACCTTTGTAAAAGTCAAATGGACAGCAGGGATCCACAAACGATCATCCAGACAGCGCTGTAGTGTCTTGTTAGGCGGCACCAGTGGTTTCCAGTGTCACGTGCACGTCATGGCATCCTTCCACTGAGACCAGGGACCTTCTGAGTGATGACTTCCTTCTGCGACCTGTATGTTAAAGCTCGGGACACTGGAAACAACTGGCGCCGCCGAGCAAGACACTATAGCGCTGCCTGGATGATCGTTTGTAGATCCCTGCTCTCCATTTGACTTTTACATATTTTATCGTATTCTGAGTGTATTACTACTTGAATTAAACGTGTTACAATTACTGCTGCACATAGCTTGGCGCTGATTGTCTGTCTTGTGTTTTTTCCCAGAGGTTCTTCTATCCTTCAGTCTGCTGCCTTTGCTGTGCCAGCTAAACTCCCTGTGGTAATTACCCAGGCTACAGAGCTCCCTTAAAAAAAACATATTTCCATCAAGTGTTGCTTTTTAAACATTATCCCAGGGGTCTCCAAACTTTTCAAACCAAGGGCCAGTTTATTGTCCTTAAGACTTTAGGAGGGCCGGATTGTGGCAAATTACCAGGCCCAGCATTGGTGAGCGTAAATATGGCCTCAGAGTTTGCAGTCAGTAGAATAAGGAGTAGTGCCCCTATTGGAGTAATTGTATCCTATCATTGGTATCTGTGAAAGAAATTGTGCCCCCTTGTTGGTGTCAGTGGGAAGAATAGTGCCTCCTATCAATGGGAGGAATAAAGCCCCAAGGGCCGGATAAAGGCTAGCAAAGGGCCACATCTTGCCCTCGGGCTACAGTTTGGAGACCCCTGCATTATCCTATTCATTTATTGACTCTGCTCATCTCTGGGAACTTTAAACTATATGTTCAGAATCCTGACATTTTAACCATTTCCCCTATTCCATGAGTGATACAGCTTTGCATGTTGGAAATACCTTTGCGCAACAATCGTGTTTTTTTTTTTATTTTTTATTTTTTTTAATCCAAGTCTGTTACTCCCACCCTACATAAAAGCAACCCTGCCTGCTTCCAGTAAGATCCACTATTATATTTTGGAAATCCTTCTTGCCTGGTGTGAGGACACTTCAGTCCCAGAGATTACTTGGTGCCTTGCATTCTGGCCTTTCTTCAAATAATTTTTAAACCTGCAGCCTCATAGGACAGTTAGAGTAAATTTAAAACTATAAGCTTTAACCAGACATGGCTAGAAGTCACAAGACCGCTATATATACTGCTGACGAGAAAGTATTTAGCAGTTTATATTTACTAAAATTGAATTTCCGTAGTGTACTGTGGGAGGCCAGATATAGCAAATGCAGGGTCCTGGGTTTAGTAACACTTTAACTGAATGTATGAGCTTTTAACTCTGGGGCCTATGATTCTTAAAAGGGAGGAGGTAACCCCTAAAGCTGCACATTCGTCTAGTCTTGTGGTTAGTGTCAGTGGCAACCTCAGCCTGGGCTCCAACCAGGCCAAGCCACGAACGTGTTTCGCTTAAAGTGGTATTGAACCCCAAATTTTAACATTATTGAAGCTTGCCGATCATTAAATGTGGTGGCTGCAGTAGGTTTATTTTTGTATGGCTTTTTCTTCTGTTTTCACCTGTATACACTCATATAAAGGTGGTGTGTTACTACCCACCACCTGTATATGAGTGTCCCCACTGACTGAAGGTGCACAGAGGACACCTTTTTGGTCAGCAGCTTTTTTTAATGTGGGGGAGTGGAGTTTTAGATGTACTAAAAAATTGAAGCCAAACTCCAGCTCACACTTTATAAGCAGTTAAATCCATTTTTTTATTTTTTTTATTTCATTCCTTTTGGGATAAAGGATTTACATAAAATAATCATGCCTCTAACTGCTGCATCTGCATGAAAGCTTATTCTTTTGAAAAACAGATTTATTGGCCAGATCACCAGGTAAGAAAGCCTTAAAAATGTTTCTAAGAATTGGTTAACTTTGGTGAAAATCCGACCGGCGTTAACGGGAAGTCTTGTATAGGAAAGAAATTATGAATGCCTTGATGACATATTTTACTGAAAAGGGGTGATGCTGGTGAAAACTGTTTTCTCTTCTGGCCCATTGAGGAAATTACAAATTTTTGGTGAAACATCTGCCACCTACAGAAGTTTGAACACAAAGAAATGGTTCTTCTCTTTTGGGCTGTACGGCAGCAGATAAATCTGCTGAAGGGACTAATCGTCTGTCCCAGGAAAATGAATCTGCTAATCCCGCTCATTTGACTCACAATTGGCACCTTTCGAGTGGGAGGGGGGGGACAGGATTACCTGGCTTTGACAGGTATCCTGTTCCCACTTCCGGCAGTCTGCACCACAGCCCATGACGTCACTGCAGGGCTCCCTCCTCCCCCTGTCGCCGGGCCAGTAGGAAAGAGGAGCGGGGGCCTTGCACGTGCGCTGTAGGGTTCCCAGCATGAAGCCGAAAGGCTACATTGCTGGGTTCCCTTAACAGCAATGGCGGCGCAAACACCCGACAGCTAATGGAAACGGCTGCACTGCAGGACAGGTAAGTGTCCTATTATTAAAAGCCAGCTGCTGCAGGTTGTCTAGCTGCTGACTTTTAATTTATTTTATTTTTTCCTGGTAGACCTTCGCTATTCATCAAGAAAAGCCAAGTATTAAACAGATTGCTTACTTGCAGCTTAAAGCGGAGGTTCACCCTAAATATAAGCTCTCCCATGTGATCCAGCATACTGGCGTCAGCGCCAGTATGCTGTTTTTTTTTTTTGTTTGTTTTTTTGTTTTTTTTTTAATCCCCCACTTACTGTATTATGCTGGAATTTAATTTTTTTCCCCCGCGGTGGACGGCTCTAGTATTGCTCGTCACATCTTGTGAAACTACCCGATAAGGGTAATCTCGGCGAAAATGCGGCGCCTGCGCACAGACCTAGGAGCTGACTGCGCAGGCGCCGTATTTCTCCGAGTCCTATTTTGGCGTTTTTCGGAGGGCGTGACGCGCCATGGCCGTAGGACTCGGAGAAATACAGCGCCTGCGCAGTCAGCTCCTAGGTCTGTGCACAGGCGCCGCATTTTCGCCGAGATTACCCGAGTCCTTATCGGGTATTTTCGGAAGATGTGACACGCTATACTGGCGCCGTCCACCACGGGGGTAAGAGATTAAAATACACCATAATACAGTAAGTGATGGATTAAAAAAAAAAAAAACGGCATACTGGTGCTGACGCCAGTATGCTGGATCACATGGGAGGGCTTATATTTAGGGTGAACCACCTCTTTAAGTAAATAGTAGCTTGTTGATATTTGTGCAACTTCATGCACGCATGTCTATGCAAGTTGCACATAAAATCGCCAAAAAGGAGAGCATGAACCTTCTTAAAAATCAGTGCAAGTTGGAGTCGCACTGATTTAAACGCTTCCATAGGCACACATGGGGTGCAGCTTTTAAATGCAACTTTAAACTGTGAAATCTCACCGATGTGGAACGGGGTTAAGGGTTGGATTTTACAGTACAAATGAGCCTAAAATGGGCCAAACAAACTTCTGCTAGCAAATTTGACTAATTTATGAAGAGTGAATTCCCTAGCACAGTCCTTGCAGGTCGCAGCCCTCTCCTGTTTTTACATAATGTTGTTTGTTACTGCTGAGGAGGCACAAAGGGGATGCTGTATTGTGTCATTTGACAGCTGTGAGTCTTGGGCCTGCTGAGATCACAGTAGCAGTCTTGGGGTTATTGGATACATGAAAGAAGCTTTTACTGGTAAGTAACTTATCATGGGTGCTCAACCTGTGGCCCTCCAGTTGTTAAAGGCCCATCATGCCTCTGTCTTTGGGAGTCATACTTGTAAGTATTAGCCTAGCAATTCCTTATGAGATTAGTACTTCTGCAACAGCTGGAGGGCCACATGTTGCGCACCCATGACTTGCATCAATTCCCGTATAATGTTTTGAAAGATTGTTGTTGAAATAAACAGCTGAATGCTCTCTTCAAATGTTTTGTTTTAGAATATTTAAGAATTATGTGACACCATATTTTTCTTTGTAGGTGTTCCCCAGCCATTTCACACAGCAGAGGACCAAAGAGTGCAATGTAGAAAACAGTGACAATAAGGAGAGGAGTATAAAAGTGACTTGTAGCCCTTGTGTTACTCCATCTAGCAACAGTGGGCCTAGCAATATTTCTACGGACTTCTGGGACTTGTTAGTTAAATTGGACAACATGAATGTGAGCCGGAAGGGGAAAACCTCTGTAAAATCTTTGCCTGTGAGCTCTGGAGCAGAAGCAGAAAGTTTGCAGTGCAGTTTGGAGGCCTCCCCATTGGGACAGCTCATGAATATGTTGTCTCACCCCGTCATTCGACGGAGTTCGCTGCTTACAGAAAAACTGCTTAGACTCCTCTCCCTTATTTCAATTGCCTTGCCCGATAACAAATTGTCTGATGTTGTGACCAATCAAAGCAATGCAATCACACCTGCACCTGCCCCCACCCCTGCAACTGCACCAGTACCTCTCCCTGTACCTGCTGTATCTGTGCCGGCAGTCATCAGCCCAAGTGTAGTATCAAGTGAGTATGACTTTATCTTCCATACACTAGGTCTGTGCAACCTTGTATATCATTCCATTATAAAAAAAAGACTGTGAGACTTTGTTTAACTTTTTTTTCTTCTCTTACCTTTTGTAAAGGTGTGATGAAAAGTATCAAGTCTGCAGTAAAGTCGAGCGAGCTCAGTGTGCTTGACAGGATGGCAGTTGCTGGGCTCACAGAAAAACAGTTACAGCTTTCTGTTGAGGTGAGAAGCTATTGTGGTGATGTATGAACATTAAGATATACTGTATGGCAAAAAAGTAATTTGTACAGCTCTATGTAATTTAAGCCAAGATCCACCCAAAATGGGCAAGCTCTGCTTTTTCACACATGCCACATTTGGCACTTTTGGGGGGGGTGGCAGCGGGTACCTGGTTTTTGTACGTACCCGCTCCTGGGCAAGCCCCGCAATCTCCAAGTATTTCCACTTTCTTCCCCCCCACCCGAAGACATACAGCTAAGTGTCCTTATATTAAGTCAGAAGCTACAGTACTTGTAGCTACTCACTTTTCATTTTTCACCCAGACTGGAGATCCTCTTTACCCTCTAGCTATAATTACAAAGTAAGCCTTAAATGCATTTTATTCCTCTGTGATGATCTGAAAACAAAGGACACTTAAAATTATACTAATGGTTCTCGTTTAAAAAAAAAAAAAAACATATCGTACTTGCCTCCACTGTGCAGTTCGTTTTGCACAGAGTGGCCCCAATCGTCTTTTTCTGGGCGGCGTCTCATGGTGGCTACTCCCCGCAATAGATGACCCCTTCTGGGAAGCTCTATCCTGAGGGGGTTACCTTGCGGGGCACGCTCCCGTGTCATACACTCGGCGTACGTAGCTATTGAGTGTATGACTCGGCCCCGGCAGCCGCATCATTGGATTCGACTGACGGCAGCGGGAGCCAATGGCTGCGCTGCTATCAGTCTATCCAATAAAGAGCCGCAAAGCCGTGGGGAGTACGACGCGGGATTGCGCCCACGGAAGTTTGGGGCTCGTACAGTGCAAGGTTTTTTTTTTGTTTTTTAACCTTCATGCCCAATGTTATGCATTAAAGTGAAAAAACACAAGGCTTTACAACCCCTTTAAATAATACTGCCCAGATACTCCCAAAACTACAAATGAATGAAAATTGGTGGAAGCTGCTGTTTAACATCCTATTCTTTTGTTCAAGGTGCTGACATCTCATTCATGTTCAGAGGAAGGCTTGGAGGATGCAGCAAATGTGTTGCTTCAATTGTCTAGAGGTGACCCTGGGACACGAGACACTGTACTCAAGCTGCTGCTCAGTGGAGCCCACCACTTGGGCTACACCCTATGCAAGCAGATAGGTAAGCAATAAAGCAAGTGTGTGTGTGTGTGTGTGTGTGTGTGTGTGTATATATATATATATATAAATATATATATATATATATATATATATATATATATATCCCGATACCACTTTTTTAGGACTGAGTACAAGTACCGATACTTTTCATGTACTCGCCGATACCGAATACCGATACTTTTTTTTAAGTGTCCCCCCCACAGATGCAGCCATGTCCCCCAAGAGAATGCCAAGTGCTCCCTCCCCCCGCCGCCGCCGTCTAGTTGATCAGCGCGGTGAACAATACAGCTTTCATTCGAATAGCTGTGTGTTCCCCCGCCGCGTCGTATACAGCCCCTCCCCCTTGTCCGACACTTTGATAGACAGATTACCCATCTAATCCTGGGACGGGTAATCTGTCTAAGTGCCGGACAAGGGGGAGAGGCTGTATGACGCGGTGGGGGAACACACAGCTATTCAAATGAAAGCTGTATAAAAAGAATCGGGTCTGGCATCGGGAGCATTTGCGCGAGTATATATATTATACTTAACCTTGCCTTCTCCACTCTACCAGGTACTCTATTAGCGGAATTACGAGAGTATAACCTTGATCAGCAGAGGAGGGTACAATGTGAGGCACTTTCTCCTGATGGGTTACCTGAGGAGCAGCCACACAACACCAAAGCCAAGGGTAAAATGCAAAGCAGGTGAGTGTAGTTACTAGGGTCTTTACTGTTTGTCAATTGCTTGTTCACCATCCAGGGTAATAGCATTTTGTATGTCAGATCTCATATCACTTTGTCTTCGCAATCCAGGTTTGATATTGCAGAAAACGTTGTTATAGTTGCATCACAGAAACGGCCATTAGGGGGACGAGAGCTCCAGTTGCCCTCTATGTCCATGCTGACATCAAAGACCTCCACACAGAAATTTTTCCTCAGAGTGCTGCAGGTCATTATCCAGCTCAGAGATGACACCAGGAGAGCCAACAAGAAAGCCAAGCAGACCAGTAGACTAGGTAGGACTTTCATCATTCAGCATGCAATATGATTATCCTGTGCAATAGAAATCTGTTTCTGTTTTCAGTGCAACCGTGCTTCCATCCTTCCTTTCAGTATGGTGTGCTGCAGTGTTCTTCACCAGTTTCAGGAGTGTTTGGGGTTTTCAACTTGAGAACCTGCAGCTGCTTCCATTAGCATATTGGTTTCCTGAGTGAATAGAGGAATGTAGAGATGGTATAGAAATATAACATTTGTGTTGTAAAGGGATTGTCTACACAGATTCAGATTTCTTGACTTTGGATGACTGTCATATCATGCCCTAAGGTGCCCAAAGATTATTTTTTTGCTGGCATTATTTTTTTTTGGGGGGGGGGGCAGGGTGTTAAATCCTTATGAGGTGATGTTTTTGAAATGTATGGACCAGCTGGTGAACAAGCATTCCTATGTAACCCTTAAGCCCGTACACACGATCTGAAAATCATACGAAAAATGCTGCTTTCGAAGCGATTGTGCGATAATCAGATTGTTGGTACAGAGCTTTCGAGAGCCGATCATGGCAGTTCATCCAATATTTTTAGATCGGACATGCATGGAATTTTGTTTTCGTACGGTCACAGATCATACGCTTTTCGTTAACTCAGTTCATCTGTCATTCAAGAATGCAATACAGATGTATTACAACATATGACATCGCTTCGGAATTCGTACAAGAATTTTCGTGACTTTAGTAAACTCATCAGATTCTACGTGAGATTAGCATGCGAAAACAGGAGATTGTTCGTCCAATAATCGGATCGTGTGTACGGGGCATTGGACTGCCACCACCTTTACCCTGAACAGGAGTGCTTGTGGGGCTAGCGCCCTCTAGTTTAGGGGACAAAATTGCTCAAAATCAACACAAGGCAGTCAGATTGTGCAGGCTCGTTTTGCCTTTTTCTGCATCATTTGGCATTTTGTTAACATCTCCATTCTCTTTCTGCTCCTTTCCTGAGATGGCTTATCCTGGCTCAAACATACTGTGGATGTGCGTTCTAGAAATGCTGCGGACCTTGTGCATATTTGTGCAACCAGTACATGCAGCAGTATTTTGGTGCAGTCTTTTGTTTTACATTCGATGCTTTCTTGGAATCTATCCTACCGAGGATGGCGGTGGGAGCAGAGTGACGAGCGATTGCTCGTCTTCTGCTGCCGATGTCGCTGGACTCCAGGACAGGCAAGTATCCCAATATTAAAATTCAGAAGCTGCAGTATTTGTAGCTGCTGGCTTTTAATATTTTTTGTATGGCGGAGCTCCGCTTTAAGTGGTTAAACTTTCTGCATTTACACACAGAAGTTTGATCTAAGAAGGAAGTTGGTTAGAATGTTTCATATTGTTAAAAACTTGGCAGACTGCCTGGATTTTTAGTTTATCCCTTTGATCTAAACTTGGCAGACTGCCCAGATATTTTCTTTGGACAGCGGAGTGAGTAGATGGTCTCTCCACTTGTTATATGAAAGAATCGGCAAACTCTGCATTGGAGATAGTCAGGGGGGTTGAATCAAGATCACGATTTTTTTTTTTATATAACGATTAATTGTGCAGCTCTACACCAGAGCCAGCACAGGGAGATTTTTGTTTAAACACACAAAATCCCTGTTCTGTCAGGGCAGAGGAGATATATTGTTTGTTCCAAGTATATGAACAACGATATGTGTCCTCCCCTAGTTTGTCACATCCCTATAGTTAAACACACTGAGGGAACAGGCATTTAACCCCTTAATCTCCCCCTAGTGTTAACCCCTTCCCTGCCAGTGACATTTACAGTGTTGACGGTGCATTTTTATAGCACTGGTCGCTGTATAAATGTCAATTGTCCCAAAAATGTGTCATCTGTCTGTTGCAATGTCACAATACCGCTAAACATCGCACATCACCGCCATTACTAGTATAAAAAAACTGCCATAACTTTTGTGCAAACCAATCATTATACGCCTATTGCGATTTTGGTTAAAAAATAAATAAAAATGGAGACTATATTTTGGTCTAAATTGATGACTTTTTTTTTTTATATAGATATAGAGTTATTTTTTCCAAATTGTCGCTCTATTTTTGTTTATAGCGCAAAAAATAAATACCACTGAGGTTATCAAATACCACCAAAAGAAAGCTCTATTCTAAGTAAACGCAGAGCGGAATTCACCCCAGTCAAGCGTAGTCTCTTAAAAAATAAAATTACATATGCACTATTGTACCCAGCTCGCTTGCGGATAATGACTTTAAAGGGACCCCAGATATTTGACTCACCTGGAAAAGCAGCACAGTGGCTGGAAGAAAATAAACTGCAAATAGAACAAACATAATGATTGAACTTTGGCAGGGAGGTGTAAAGAAGGGGGCTGGACCTCATTAAGAGGTCTCGGATTAGCCCCCCCCCCCCCCCCCCCCCCCCCTCCGCTGTTGTGACGGGGTTTTGCCTTTTTTTTTTTCCTCCTTTTGTCTTGTTTGATAACATATACACTCCTACGTATACACATTTTTATACATATTTAAACACACTTTTTCATATATATATATATATTTTTTTTTTCCCCCCTTTTTTTTTTATTTATTGTATGCGTTTTTGTTTTTTTGTTTTTTTTCACATAAATTTGAGGGTTGGAGGGTGTCTCCTCCTAAACCTCCCCCTTTTTTGGGGGGGAGGGGGGCTCTCAATCTTAAACGCACTTAAATGAGCGAGTGGGGAAAAAAAAAAAAAATTTATTATGTGAAACACAAACCAGCAAATCATAGGCACTGACTAGGAATGGGGGGTCATACTCTTGGTAAATATATGCTTGGGAGGGGAGGGTGGCACGGTAGAAGGGGACACATGGGACCACAGGTGGGAATGAATGTTGCAGGGAATGTAAGGGAGGGATGGCAGATAGCGGTCACAAATATAGCCCCTGGGGAGAGCCTAGATAGGCAAGGGAAGAGGGGGGGTGGGAGCCCAGGGGGGCAGGGGAGGGGAGGGGAGGGTTGGGTGGGGAGGTGTAGGGTAGGGAACAGGGAACGGCTGCTTTGCTGGTTAATGACGTTGTTGCTGCAGGAGGAGGGGAAGGGAGAGGAGAAAGGAGGAAGGGCCTACAGTGCTGTGGGTGACTATTTAGCGAGGAGCGAGAGGAATATAGCCCTCTTTTTGAGGATAAGATCCATGTACCCCATTGCTGTACATACACTCTTAGATGCAGGATAAGACACTGACTATTGTTTCCTGGAACGTGCGAGGTATGGGGGACCCAATCAAGAGGGTATCAGTTATGTCATTTCTGGATGAGAGTAAGCCAGGAATCTTGTGTCTTCAAGAGACACACCTGACTAGGGACACAATGGTCCAGCTAAATAGTCGAAAGTTCCAGTCCCAGTATCACTCAGTGTACTCCTCCTACTCGAGGGGGGTGAGCATACTGGTGGAACGGGGAGTATTGTTCTCTTGCACAGAGTCTTGTATAGATGACCAAGGACGGTATATATTTCTCTCTTGTTTAATTGCGAATAGACCATGTGTCCTGGCTAACATCTACATCCCCCCCCCCCCCCCCCCCCCCCCCCGTTTAAACCTGAGGTCCTACACAAACTTTTTGAATTTACCATGGATAAAATGGGAGTCCCAGTAATAGCGGTAGGGGACTACAATGAGGTGTTGGATAGAAGCCTAGACAGATTCCCTCCTGGGAGCAAAACTAGATCACCAAGTGAGGGTCGATTGGCACGGCTCCTGGAGGAAATGGGGATCAGGGACATATGGCGAACTTATCACCCCCAGTCGCGGCAATACTCTTGCTACTCGAGCACACATCGGACGCTCTCTAGAATTGACATGGCTCTTGCTAATGAGGAAGCATTGCCCCTGGTTAGGGGGATAGAGTACGGTCCCAGAGGGGTGTCAGACCACTCTCCACTGCTGCTGACAGTCAAGATTGGGTCCGGGTCGCCCCGTGGCGAATGGAAATTTAACCCGGGCTGGCTCGAGCTGATTGGCGATGCGGGTAACCTGGTTTTTAAAATAAAAGAATATGTACAACTCAACACGGGGTCGGCATCGACGGGGGTGGTCTGGGACTCCTTGAAGGCCTTTTTAAGAGGACTCCTGATACAGCAGGTAGCAAGAGGGAAAAGAGAAGCTAGAGACAAAGAGGGTAAACTTGGCCTCGAGGCGACTCAAGCTGAGCTGAGGTACATTAAGGAGCCCACCTCGAGTAGACAGCAAGAATGGGAAGAGAAGCAGGCAGAGTATAGAATGGCTATCACAAGAAGGTCTGAGAACAAGCAAATTCTTCAGAGACAATGCCAGTTTGGAGAGGGGGAGAAAGTAGGACGTATACTGGCCCTGCTGTGTAGAACTAACTCCCCCCCCTCAAACGTCCCAGCAATTAGAACAGATATGGGTGACATTGTTACAGAAGGGCAAGTGGTGACGCAAACGTTTTGTGATTATAGGGTGTTGTATAAATCCACAAAGAGGGCAGGGCAAGGAGCTATGGATGCCTTTTTCCAGACAATATCAGTCCCTACACTGACAACAAAGGAGAAGCAGGAACTAGAGTCACCAATCACTTTAGAGGAAATAAAGCAAGCAGTGGCAGGAATGCCCAACCTAAAGTCTCCAGGCCCAGATGGGCTGCCAATAGAGGTATATAAACGGTATGGGGAGGTATTGCTCCCAGAATTACTGAAGACATTGGAGGGGGCAATAAGTGAGGGGTCACTCCCTAGCTCAATGGTGGAGGCGACTATTATAGTAATACATAAGGAGGGAAAAGATCCACTAGATCCCTCATCCTACCGTCCAATCTCCCTATTGTGCACCGATGTAAAGATCCTCGCTAAGGTACTCGCCACTCGGTTAAATAAGCACATTAATAAGTTAATACATCCAGACCAGACTGGCTTTATACCAGGTAGGGCAACGAGCACAAACATTAGAAGGCTTTTTTTAAATATACAAACACCAACAGACAACAAAGGGATTAGAGCGGTGCTATCCCTTGATGCCGCAAAAGCCTTTGATAGCTTGGAATGGGCATACTTGTGGAGAGTGCTAGAGGTTTTTGGCTTCGGACCCCTTTTTATTAGATGGGTTAGACTATTGTATAGTGAACCCAGGGCTAAAATCAGAATTAACAACGAGCTCTCAGAGGTGTTCCAATTAGAGAGAGGAACAAGACAGGGGTGCCCCCTATCCCCCCTTATGTTTGCCCTCGCTATGGAGCCTCTGGCAATTA
Source organism: Rana kukunoris (assembly GCA_029574335.1). Taxonomy (NCBI): domain Eukaryota; kingdom Metazoa; phylum Chordata; class Amphibia; order Anura; family Ranidae; genus Rana; species Rana kukunoris. The sequence continues at coordinate 21,692,302 of CM056057.1, forward strand.
TGGCAAGATCGAGGACGGACGTAAGGGGGTTCAGGAGACAGGCGGGGGAAGACCGAATTGCACTATTCACGGATGATGTGCTTTTTTTTTTTCGGAGATGTCGAGACCTCATTGGGAAGTGTAGTTAAAATGGTAGGGGAATTTGGACAGCTTTCAGGCCTGACTATCAATTGGGATAAATCCGCCCTGCTACCACTGGAACCATTTGATGTCCAGTCAATACCAGGGGTGCCCCAACTGAGCGTGGTCACCAGATTGAAATATTTAGGGATCTGGGTCACTAAGGACGTCACCCAATATGCTAACATTAATATCGCCCCATTGTTACTCAAACTAAAACAAGAGTGACATATGGAAACGGCTCCCGCTGTCTGTAGCAGGGCGCTGTAACCTTATTAAAATGGTATGGCAGCCACAGCTGCTATACTTGTTACATAATTCCCCGATTTGGTTAGGCCAGGTTTGGTTTAAGAAAATAGAGACGTTATTTAGAGAGTTAATATGGAGGGGGGGCCAAGCCAGGATCAGCTTGCAAACACTACAACTCCCTGTAAAAGAAGGGGGTCTGGCGTTTCCACACCCAAGGCTATATTTTGTAGCATCCCAGCTGCAACACTTGGCGGGTTGTGGAACCACAGACCACGAGTGTCCCAATAGTCGACTGCTGTTAGCAGGGAATCCGCATAAGCTATTGGTGGAAGCCTTAGAGGCAGACTTTTTCTCCCACAAATACCCAACCATAAAACTAGTCAGAAAAATATGGCAGACAACAAAGGCATCTCTGGAGTACTTCGGGGTAACCGAATTTTCCCCCATATGGAGTAACAACAATATACAGGAGGTAATAAGCATAGAGAAACCGGAGGAGTGGGAAAGACACGGGATAAATCTTTTAATACACTTGTTCGAGGGGGTAACCATGAAATTATTCTCGGATTTGGTAAGGGAATATAAGATATCCAATAAGACGTTCTATACGTACCTCCAGGTTCGCCATGCCATGCAAACCCAATTTAGATCTCAAACTGTTACATGGGTAAAGATCCCTGCCCTTATTAAAGTAATTAAGGCCAGTACATCTAAAGGCTTAATATCATTAATGTATACTCTCCTAGGGTCCAGAGCGATAAGTAGAGCGGGCCCCACCAAGAGTAGGGAGGGGTGGGAAGGCGACATAGGGGAAATGACCTCTGAACAATGGGACAAGATATTGCAACAAGGAGTATTGGTGTCATTGGCTCCATCGCAAAGATTGTCCCATTTGTTCTTACTGTACAGAGTATATTACACTCCCCAAAAGATGTTTAAACTGGGTTGGAGGCAAAACAACGAATGCCCAAGATGCAAAGGCAAAGGAGATCTTATCCATATGGTCTGGAAATGTCCTAAGCTTTACCGCTATTGGGCAGAGATAATCACAAGGATTAACAAGGCCTTTGGATCCTCTCTCGAACCAGAAGCTTTGACCTGCCTACTAGGCTGCATGGAGGACTCTCGAGTCCTGCCAGGTAGCCAGGAAGCAGTAATAAGATGCCTTTTTTAAGCTCGCAAAATAATTGCCCAAAAATGGCAGTCCCCCGTCCATAGAAAACTGGACAGCGACTATAAATCAATTTCCAGTGAAAGAGTGTGTTTCACTCGGCAGGGGAATTACTGGAAATTTGCAAAACTGTGGGGACCATGGCTAAAGAGCAGCGGGAGATCCCCCGTAGGGAGAACTAACAATGAAACCCTGACCGGACCATTGGGAACAACCCCCTTCCAAAATGGCCAGAGACCTTCTGTTTAGCTATCCCCCTATAGCAGTCCTACGGGAAGATTACAATTCTTTTCTCAAACCCTAGCCAAGCACCCGAATCAGCATCGAACACGTCATTGTAAACCAGAACTTCTCTGTTAAAGCAACACAAGAAGATTACGTTTCTGTGGGAGGGAGGGGGAGGGAGGGGGGGTGCAAGGGGGAAGGCACAAGGGGTTACACTAGGAAATAGATATGACTTCACTATCTCTAAACAAAAACATTTTAACTGCGTTGTTCTCTAATTACGATAATTTGTTAATTGCCAATTTTGTGACTATGGCTGTGTATCTGTTTAATTGTTGTACCCTCAAAAAAATAAATAAATAAATAAAAAGTTGATCATGAATGTTAATACAGTAGTCAGCATATATTAACGACACACATAAAGATTAAATTCCTTTCACAATGTACACATGAAGAATGCACAATGTATACTATTATCCATTCCTAAATTTAGTTCTACTAAGCCTGATTGTGTTTGGCTAGCTTCATAATGCACTTACTAATATTTTAATCCTCCCAGTAAACGCTGGAGTGTAACAATCACAAGCTGTAGAAAAAAAAACTGTACTAGAAAAACATATTAAGCAAAGACCAATATATAATATAATTATCTTTATTGCTTTTTTCTCGCTAGCTAAAAAGTATAAAAATAAATGCAAAGGTGCCACAATTATAAGATACTACTAGACATATTTTTTGACAATCATCGAGCTTTTTTTTTTATATATAACGTTATACTTTAAAAAATATATATATATATATTCACAGCCTTTATTATGCACCAATTAACTTTTAATAAACTAAAAAAAAAAAAAGAAAAAAGGAATCTATCCTACCGAGGATGGCGGTGGGAGCAGAGTGACGAGCGATTGCTCGTCTTCTGCTGCCGATGTCGCTGGACTCCAGGACAGGCAAGTATCCCAATATTAAAATTCAGAAGCTGCAGTATTTGTAGCTGCTGGCTTTTAATATTTTTTGTATGGCGGAGCTCCGCTTTAAGTGGTTAAACTTTCTGCATTTACACACAGAAGTTTGATCTAAGAAGGAAGTTGGTTAGAATGTTTCATATTGTTAAAAACTTGGCAGACTGCCCGGATTTTTAGTTTATCCCTTTGATCTAAACTTGGCAGACTGCCCAGATATTTTCTTTGGACAGCGGAGTGAGTAGATGGTCTCTCCACTTGTTATATGAAAGAATCGGCAAACTCTGCATTGGAGATAGTCAGGGGGTTGAATCAAGATCACGATTTTTTTTTTTATATAACGATTAATTGTGCAGCTCTACACCAGAGCCAGCACAGGGAGATTTTTGTTTAAACACACAAAATCCCTGTTCTGTCAGGGCAGAGGAGATATATTGTTTGTTCCAAGTATATGAACAACGATATGTGTCCTCCCCTAGTTTGTCACATCCCTATAGTTAAACACACTGAGGGAACAGGCATTTAACCCCTTAATCTCCCCCTAGTGTTAACCCCTTCCCTGCCAGTGACATTTTACAGTGTTGACGGTGCATTTTTATAGCACTGGTCGCTGGCTGTATAAATGTCAATTGTCCCAAAAATGTGTCATCTGTCTGTTGCAATGTCACAATACCGCTAAACATCGCACATCACCGCCATTACTAGTATAAAAAAACTGCCATAACTTTTGTGCAAACCAATCATTATACGCCTATTGCGATTTTGGTTAAAAAATAAATAAAAATGGAGACTATATTTTGGTCTAAATTGATGACTTTTTTTTTTTTTTATAGATATAGTTATTTTTTCCAAATTGTCGCTCTATTTTTGTTTATAGCGCAAAAAATAAATACCACTGAGGTTATCAAATACCACCAAAAGAAAGCTCTATTTTGGAGGGGAAAAGTGACACAAATTTTGTTTGGGTCCAGCATTGCAATTGTCGGTTAAAAGCGACGCAGTGCCAAATTGTAAAAAGTGCTGGTCAGCAAGGGGGTAAAATCTTCCAGGGCTGAAATGGTTAAAGTGGAAGTAAGCCCTCCTGTCGTTTTCAGCCATGGACGCTGCCATCTTGGACTCCGTTTCATCTGCAACTGCCCTGGTGCTGCACATGTGGTCATTTATGACACCAGCCATTGGATGATTTGACAGTTTGGTTGCGCGCACAACCAATGTGACAGTTGGCATTATCGGCAATTCCGGGAATGTAATTGTTTTTTGGAACTGTTAAATTAATGGGTTTAATCCACTTTTAATACATAACCTAATTACATTGTTGCATTTTGTGTGCCTGGAGTTGAGCTTTTTTTTTCCCCACACTAGCTAACTAAAGCATGCTAGAATTTCTAATTACATTTTTTATTTTTGATCCCAATGACTGCATTTACTTACTGTTGTCCTCTTCTTCCAGGAGCTGCCAGTCTGGCCTCTGCTAGCAGCATCCAGGCAGCTGTGCAGCAGTTGGAGGCTGAGGCTGATGCCATTATACAAATGGTACGTGAGGGTCAAAGGGCGCGGAGACAGCTGCAAACTGCAACGGTTAGCATGATGACTGGCGCTGGCAGAACATCCATCCTTAGTTTGTTCCTCCCCTATTTTTTATTTTATGTCCAAGATATTTGCTTTCTCGGCTTTTAATTTGCTTGTTTAAAAAACTATTGTCTGTTACATGTACATTTCTGTGTATTAAATAACCCTGCATAGTTGTTAGTCTTTTGCATGTTTCCCACAGTTCATAGTAGCATTGAAGCATCTTGCTTTGCAAATATTGGCTATATGTTGATGCATGACTTGTGTGCTGTTGCTTCTTCATCATGCGGTTATCATCCTGCTCACCTTCCTGCCCCCTTGTTTTTCAACCCCAAAGCATTAAACCACCTTCTGACTTGTTTTTGTCTTGTCTAGGCGGAAGGATCTGCACGCAGGGAGGAGTCTCCAATGGATGTTGACCAGCCTTCACCTGCTACACAGGATACTCAGCCAGTTGGTCAGTGTGAAACAAGTGGGTGGGCCTGGATTGTTTTTGGGTCTGTGAGGTCATAGAGGGAAATGTCTTCATCTGTAGGATTCTGAGCATTTCTTTTCACCTAGGTTCCGAAGTACCTCAAGCTGTAGAGAAGAAAGAGGATGAGCGGTTACCAGAATTGCCACTGCTGAGTGATCAGCTGAGCTTGGATGAACTGTGGGACATGTTGGGAGAGTGTTTAAAGGAGCTGGAGGAGTCGCATGACCAACATGCTGTACTAGGTATTAAATGGCATCTTGTACTATCTCTCCTTTAAAGGGTCACTAAAGGAAAAACATTTTTTTGCTGAAATGACTGTTTACAGGGTATAGAGACATAAAGGTTAACTGATTCCTTTTCAAAATGATTAAAAATAAACAATCATATAATGTGCCTGCAGGTTAGTTTCACTTTTGAACTGGCTTCATGTTTCTGTGAAGTAGAAATAGTCACACAGAACAAAAACAAACAAATCCAGGGCAGTGTTTTGTTTTTAAAATGAATCTGATTGGTTCTGGGAAGTTTTAGACACACAGTAATGACAGCTTAGACCACTGTGAGAAAGCTCCCAGCACTGTGGTTATAAGGAAACAGACAAGCAGGAAGTGTGGAGATCAGAGCAGGATTACAGCAACTTCAAATCAAAAACAAACAATAAGGACATGAAACCAGTACTGCAGTAAGATAAAGGAAGTGATTTAGCTATAAAAAAAAATTCCTTTAGTGATCCTTTAAATTGGCCTGTGTCAACAGGCTTTTGTTTTCATTGGTCAGATTTTTTATTCCTCAAGTCTATGGGAGTTCAAAACTTAAAGCAATTCACAATCGGGTAAAATGCACATGTTGAATTCTGAATGAGCTTGGAAGCATCTCAAACTAATGAGGTTATTGGGACCCGCTAAGGAGTCAGAACATAAATATGCAAAGCTTCAGACCATATTAAATGTTTATAAAGAATATAATTTGCAGAAAGTGATGTTGCTTTTGTTTAGACTATTAGATCGGTTTTAGATTTATAATTTCGATTTATATATTTGTTTTAGATTCTAATTATTCAATCTGTATTCCTAAACTCTATGCAGGCAGCACTAAAGTGTGTTTTTCTCTCTCCCCCTCAGTACTTCAGCCAGCTGTAGAAGCCTTTTTCTTGGTCCATGCAACAGAGCGAGAAAGCAAGCCACAAGTTCGGGATACTCGGGAAAGCCAGCTGTCTCACATAAAAGATGAGCCGCCTCCTTTATCCCCAGCACCTCTCACCCCTGCAACGCCTTCTTCCTTAGATCCCTTTTTTTCAAGGGAACCCTCATCTATGCATATCTCATCCAGCTTGCCTCCTGACACACAAAAGTTCCTGCGCTTTGCAGGTAAGGCCCTATTAAGCTTGCTAATTCCTAGCCATTTTGTAACTTGGAAATAGTCCTGGAACATCCGCTGTAAATGTATTAGTTTTTACGTAGCCTCTCTCGCCATCTTAACTTGCTGCTGATTATTTTAGTCAACTGGATCCATTTCTCCAACCACAAACCAGATTCAAACTTTCCTTTCTCCTTTGTGCATTATAAATGGGTGTGCTTTGAGGATAGAAGATCTGTTGTACAAACTTAATGTTTGTTTTACCCTGAACTTTAATATTGGTTAGAATTAAAGTTTTGCTGTGCTCTCCTTCAGAGTATTCCCAATAAAAGCATCTTGATTACATTCTTACAGCTTTCTAGGAAATGCATTCTCTTCACATATGTGCTCTTCATATGTCCTTTCTTATACTCTTCAGAGACTCACCGCACTGTGTTAAATCAGATCCTCCGCCAGTCGACAACTCATCTAGCTGATGGACCTTTTGCTGTTCTTGTTGATTATATTAGAGTCCTAGACTTTGATGTCAAACGCAAGTATGTATGATCACGTTCATTATCGATTTTGTACTAGTTTCTCAAAAAAAAACTAACACTTTTAATCCAACAAACCCTTTATTCGGTTTAAAGATGCACAAAGGGTAGGATAATAACATTAAACATTATGATATTTGTTACATGGAACAGTTGTCAGGTTTTCAGGTCAGGTTTTCAAAACATATTAAACATGTATTGGAAATGGAAGGAGTGTCATACATAGATGTTCCAATAATTTGGACATATAACCCTAGGCAGGAAACAACCTTATGCAAACTAGTAATGCTCATTCAGTTACTGGTTCTCACTCCAAGAATGTAGATGCCAGGTCTAGCCACCGATCCCATATTTTGATATTTTGCCGGACAATTTCTGTGCATTTTTATAGGGTAGGGATTAACAGCCACCTTCCATTCCCCAAGTATTTGTGTGGAAGGCTGAAGCCACATGTTCGCTGTAAATGGCGTTTCCTGTAAGAAAATTTGAAGATGCCTGTTCTGCTCCTGGTTGGGGAGTAGCCCCAACAAGCATTGTTTAGGGCATAAAGTCAATGGGGAGCCCATTTCATCATGTAGAAATGTGACCTTGTTCCCAATATTCCCGGATAGCAGGGAAAGATCAAGTTTTAAGTTTTGGTTTTAGGTAATGCAAGAAGAGGTTCTACATTCAAGTGGATGTAAACCCAATTCATTAAATTTGAGCTTGGGAACATATATCTGCAGTATTTTATGTTTTCAAAGAGCCAAGTCCCATAGCTCTCTTCTTGCTGTTCCTCTGTTATCAGCCAGATAACACTTTTGACAAAAAGGCAGCCTGACATTTCTGTCAGGGGAGGTTGCTAAAGGAGATTAGCAGGGAGCGGGCCCTGTTACAAAACACCTCTGAGAGTCTGCCTATGAGTGCCTTTCCTCCAATCAGCTATGTTGGCTCTATGCCCAGACTTCACACTGTTAAACAGGAAGAGAACATTTCCTAACCAGATCTGAACTTTCTAAATAGTATATAAATGTGAAAATGGCCGATATAGATGTAAAACCTATGATGGGAGTTTTGGTTCATCTCTGTGTATCATCTGAGCCTGTTCACTTCACTGAGTGTAGGAGGGGTTACATCCACTTTATGTCTAGTATACTCTGCCGGGGACCGGCTAACCTAAACTCCTAAATATTTGATCTGGCTTGCTGGAATCGTGGGAAGATGAGCTTGATCAGGGGGCGGGGATTTACGCCAATTTTGTAGGCCACAAAACTCCCTAAAGCGTTCAATATTGCGCAAATAGGACCCGTATCCTCCAGGAACAGCAACATGCCATCGGCATAAAGACTGACAGTCTCAACCAATAGCCCTGACCTAAGGCCTCTAATTTTATCCTATATTTATCATATATTTCACTAATTACTCTTAATGTCTCTGAATAGATATTTCCGCCAAGAACTTGAGCGGTTAGATGAAGGACTGAGGAAAGAGGACATGGCTGTACACGTCAGACGAGACCATGTGTTTGAAGATTCTTACCGGGAACTGCACCGTAAATCCCCAGAAGAAATGAAGAACAGATTGTAAGTGCCACATAAAGATCTAAACCTGTTATCTGTGGTGTATTTCAGTCTTCTTTGGGTCAGAATGAATCTACAAAGTGTAATAACTCTGGATAGTGGGGAAAAGTTTAGAGGTCAGGTTTTTGCTTTCTTCCCTCTTGCTTTGATTCAGAGGAACAGAAAGTGAAAGTAGATCTTCCACAAAGTGATGGCAAATCCCACAGATGACAAATTTGGAGATTTTCCTCTGCTCTTTAGCACCCCCCTATAACTTTTTATGCCAATTAAAAGTTGGAAAGAGCTACAAAAAAATAGGTTCTAACCCTTCCACACTCTTTCCAAAAGTTTTGCCTGAAGGTCTACTTTAAATCAAATTGTGTAAGATTTGTAATCTTTACTGTAGTTTAGAATGCTAATCTTAGGCTGGCATCTCACTATTTGGCTTTGATAATGCACTTTTAAAGAACTTCACCCAAAAGCAAACGTTCCGCTTCTTTCTCCATTTTTGGATACTTTTACATTTTTTGAGGGGGTACCCACTTCCACTGGAGTTGCTTAAGTGATCTGAGCGGAAGTTCAGTTTCCTCCCTCTTTGCCCACAGCCTTCTGGGCAATACCACAGTTCTCGGAAAGGCTTTGGGACCATTCACAATGTGCAGAGGGAAGCCTGCTGTGAAGTGGCAAGTAGTCACAACCAGCTTCACTTCCCACATTTAACGTGTCAGGGACCTGAATGAACCAGCCCCCGGGTAAGGAGCCCTTGTTAATGTGTGACATAATGCGCATAATCACAATGCACCAGATTGGAAAGTAAATGCAGGTCTTTTATTTAAAAATTCTGTCAGGCCTCCTATTTAGATCTGTGGGTGCGATTTCATGGGAAAGATCTCTTTAGTTTTGTGTAAGTGGCGGTTCACACCGCATTCCTGTTCAAATCGCATGCGTTTCATCAGCAGTGCAATGTGAGCCAATATTCTGTATGCCTCAAATTGCACCAAATCCGCACTGAGCAGGGCGCACCAGAATCGGATTGCATATTATATATTCTGTACTTTTATTGTACATGTTTATTTTTTATGACGTATCAAATTAGACGAGATTAATTAAATGGGTTGTACAGAAGATGCTTAGGGGAGAGGGGTAGGTAGATTATGCTTGTTAGAAAAGTACAAGAAAAAAAAGGTGATGGAGCAGTGAAGTAGGGGCAAGGAGGAAAAAAGGAATTAAGGCATAAAGCGCAAAAGAATAGAGGTGTTCGGGGGGTGGAGAGGTCCTGTGGAACTGGCAGCACCTCTTCATAATCAGATGGCTAGTAATAAGCTGTCAAAATGTGGAGGATGGGAGTAAATTATCCAGGATTGTTTTATGTAGGGAAACTTGGTATGGGTGTCTACAAATAAAGCATTTGCAGTGTAATTTTTTTTTCATTCAACCAGCAATTTGATTGAAAAAAAACTTGATTGCCCCCCCTATCCACACACTCAATGTGAATTGGGGGAATCTTTGTCACTGAACCTATTGTATTCCAACAGCTGTAGCCAGTGGCTCTGATCGAACGGGAAAAATTCAACAGGGCAGTGGTGCAGAAGTCGATGGATAGACTTCTATACAACCTCCCTGCCCATACATGAAAGTAGTAAGTTGAAAGTAGGCCAAGCCCTGCTGAACAATTTTGATCCTTGTATGGCTAGCTTAAGTTTTTAACAGGACTAGAGTACACAAGGTGATTACATTTTTAAAGAGCCTTTTGCTTAAATGGTTCTTTTGTTTCACTTTTACAGAGATGACCAGGAATGTGTTGTGTGTATCATGGTGGTGTCATAAAGCATATACGTTTTCTTACAGGTATATAGTATTTGAAGGGGAAGAAGGTCAGGATGCCGGAGGGCTCCTCAGAGAGTGGTACATGATCATCTCCAGGGAAATGTTTAATCCCATGTATGCCCTGTTCCGCACATCTCCTGGGGACCGCGTCACCTATACAATTAACCCCTCCTCCCACTGCAATCCCAACCACCTCAGCTATTTCAAGTTTGTCGGTCGAATTGTCGCAAAGGCAGTGTACGACAATAGGTTACTGGAGTGCTACTTCACGCGGTCTTTCTACAAGCACATATTGGGCAAATCAGTCAGGTATGTATGAAAAATAGCAAAAGCAATTGCTCAGCATAATTTGTGTAAATTATTATTATTCAGGATTTATATCGCGCCGACAGTTGTGCAGTGCTTTAAAACATCAGGGCAGACAGTAAAATTACAATACAATTCAATACAGGAAGAATCAGAGGGCCCTTCTCGTTGAAGTTTACAATCTATAACTTTTTGTGCATGCCCACTGTGGCTTCCTTCATTCCTGTTGGGAAATCCTGTACTCTACAAGATCACTGGAGACCACCGTAAATCTGACTCTCCAAAGGAATGAACGGGGGGGTCACAGCACAAACACGCAGCAGCGTAAATTTCTGCAATTGGGTTCATTTTCTCTATCACAAATGTACATACTCCAGTTTTTGGACTCGAATATCCGGAAGCTTGTATATTAGTCTGTGTAATAATCTACATTAAAAATTCAAAGGTAAATGTAGCTATATATATATATGTAATTTTTTTTTTAAGAATTTGCTTCAAATGCTGTTTTCACTTAATGTAATATATACAATGAGGAACCTGTTTCCACAATACAATATTTACCTTGCAGATACACTGACATGGAGAGTGAAGATTATCACTTCTACCAAGGATTGGTCTATCTGCTTGAGAACGATGTCTCCACACTGGGATATGATTTGACATTCAGCACTGAGGTAATATCTGTTCTTGTATGAGGGGGTGAGTCGAGTCTTAGAGAGAGCTATAGGTTGCCTTCCTTAAGGTTCACAAGCCAACAATTCCCGCTCTTTACATTCTCCTTTCTCTGTTTAGGTCCAGGAATTTGGTGTGTGTGAAGTGCGTGACCTGAAGCCCAATGGTGCAAATATTATTGTCACAGAGGACAACAAGAAGGAATATGTCCACCTTGTGTGCCAGATGAAGATGACTGGTAAGGAACCAAGCAACTTGTTTGCGGTCTGAGGTGGCTTGTAGCTGTGCTGTTAAAAAGCTAACATGGGAAGTATGTAAGGGAAATCAGTTGTGAGATAATGATGAAAGATTACCATCATTGGTCTTTTAATTGGAAGTGCTAGATTCTTAAAGTATTTGTAGACCCACTTAACCTCCCTGGCGGTATGATTCTTTCAGATTTTAGGTGCTAATTAATTATAAAAAATTATAACAAATAATATAATTATAGTAAAAATTATTCAATAGTGTAATCAAATCAAAATCACTGAAATTTGCTCAGTTGCAGATTTTTTGCTGTCATTATATATTTTTTTTTTTTTTATGACGAGTTTCCCCACAAATCGCTATCGCTAAATTCTGCAAGTGATTATAATTTATTATCGCTGTTTTTTAGCTGCTCTAAAACAATTTTTGCCATAAAGGGACACTTTTGGTTGCTATGGGCAATCTACAGTTTGCAGGGAGAAAGGTTTTTATTATATAAAAGGACATGTAGTGCACAGGGCAGACCACTAGGGACATGGGGGGGGGGGGTGTATTTTTTACATACAGTACTGTAATCTATAAGATTACATTGTACTGTATGTATAGTGTTTGTTTACATTTTTGAATTTGGCGCCGTTCTCCGTCCCCGTGCGTCGTAACGTCGCAGGGAACGAAGATCGGCGGCACACGGGGGCGCTGTGTGAATTGAGCGAGCACCCGCTCGCTCACACAGCGCGGATGCATCGCTGGATCCACGTAGGTAAGGTAAGTAAACAGTCTCTGTGGATGCTGCGAGGCGAGCCCGAGTCTGACTCGGGGTTACCGATCGTAGCACAGAAATCGAACCCAGAGTCGGACTCGGGAACACTGCCAGGGAGGTTAAAAAGAAAAACTGCAAGATGAAGGCATAATGAGCTAGTATGCATACTAGCTCATTATGTAATACTTTCCTCGGACCGGACCCCCCGCAGCCGTTCTCGTACACCGCTCGGGGTTTAGGTTTAATCCACAAATCTAGTGCCTGCTGCACTTTATCTGTTTGTGTATGTATTTTCTATGCTCAATAATAGGTATGTGCCAAACACCCCCGCGTTCGGTTCTCACCAGAACCATCGAACGGTCCGATCGTTCACACGAACATTTAGAACCCCATTGAAGTCTATGGGACGCGAACGTTCAAATTTAAAAACGATCATTTTAAAAACCAATTTTCAAGTTATTGTTGAAAAACGTCTTTCAGAACCCGGGTCTTGCCCCAGGGAACATGTATCAATGGAAAAAAGTCTTAAAAACTGTCGTTTTTTCAGGAGCAGGATTCCTGAAAAACGACCGCTTTTAAAACTTTTTTCCATTGATAGTAGTATCAATGCAAAAAAGTTTTAAAAACGGTCGTTTCGTTTCACTCGAATTTGCCGCGAACGATCGTTTTTGTTCGAAATTCGATGAACGATCGAACAGACGATGTTCGAGTCGAACATACGTTCGTTTCGAATGCGAAGCTCATCCCTACTTTTTTTATAAAAAAAAAAAAAAATGCATGTGACCAATTTGTACAACTTATCTTTGTTTTCTGCTTCCAGGTGCCATCCGTAAGCAGTTAGCTGCTTTCCTGGAAGGTTTCTATGAAATTATCCCCAAGCGTCTCATCTCCATCTTCACAGAACAGGAACTGGAGCTATTAATATCTGGGTTGCCCAATATCGACATTGATGACTTGAAATCCAACACAGAGTATCACAAGTACCAATCCAATTCCATCCAGGTGAGTTCTTAACCTAATGCATTGCTAACGAGTAGTATTTAATGCAGATCTTCCAGACATAAAAAAAAAATTTGGCCCAATAAATTTAGAAATAAAAATGTAGTCTTTGGCCAGCATCTTTCTGCCCTCATATTTGAATGGGAAGACTATAGCTTGGCTGGCTGGATCAGAGACTACATAATGTTTACCTTTGGAAATGGTGGAAAAATACCACTTTTATGTGCTTAAGGGCACTTTCACACACGTGGACAGTGTCCGTATTTCATCCATCAGTTTTTGGATGAAATACAGACATGCATGTATCTGTATGGGATATCGGTTGTTGGCGTTATATTTCATTAATGAATACAAGGCTTCCTCTAACTGGAAAAGATGTAGTTTGCAACATCCCCTGCCCACCTCTGTCAATCAGAGGAAGCCCTGTAATCGGAAATGCCAGCCTTACTGTGATTGGTTGAGCAATGCCATATTTTCTGTGTGAAATAAATCGTTGAGAATGTTTTTTTTTTTTTTTTTGTTTTTTTTTAGAGCCTTTGTCAAATCTATACGTTTTGATACTTTAAGGGTCTAAACCTTTTGGTTCTTCATATAAAGCTTCTGAACATTATTCTTTTAGATTCAATGGTTCTGGAGGGCGCTTCGCTCATTTGACCAAGCAGATAGAGCCAAATTTCTTCAGTTTGTCACTGGAACCTCCAAGGTACCTCTTCAGGGCTTTGCAGCACTTGAGGGTATGAATGGCATCCAAAAATTCCAGATACATCGAGACGACCGGTCCACAGACAGGCTGCCTTCTGCTCACACGTGGTAAGTCACAAAGTGCAGCAATAATACACATTCAGGTACTCTTAAGATGTGCATACACTCAATTCATGCAGCACTGGAGAATATAGAGCAGAGGTGGCGGCGTAGTCTTACATTTCCATGATGAGAGGAAATACTTGGTAATTTATTACTTCCGGGATTAATTAAATAAAATGTGTAAGGGGGGGGGGGGGTGAAACAAGTAGCCATCTGCAAAGTATGCATGTAAAAGACCTTCTTATAGCCGCTATACGAAAGTTGAGTTTTTAGAAGTATTTGTGGGTGGAACATGCTTCAAAAAATACCCTAAGCTTTTTCTGCTCTTCTGTATATAAACATTCCACTGAACGATGCCCCATGCAGAGAGAATATGTCAATTTAGAATGGGCTCAATTAATTCTCTGGTAGCTGTTACAGCAGAACTGTGAAAAGATGAATATTTGGTGTTTTATTTTTATTTTTTCCCCCCTTTTTATTTATGCCTGTCACCCTAAAGAAGTGATCCAGGCAACTGTACAGCTTCCTGGTCACGTCATGTGAATGGGTGGCTGTGCAGATGGATGATTGGTCTGATAAGTCCCCGTGTATTGATTCTGGGACCAATTACATCACATTGTTTGGTGCCTTTGTGTAAGGGGGTCATGTGTCTTGTTCCTCAAGCGAATGACTCCATGAGACCTAAACTGTGTTCTTTCTGTGTTGCAGAAATCCTTTTGAACTTAATCGGAATAGTCCCTTTGATTCCAAAGTTTTTTTTTTGTGTTTTTTTTGTCCATCAATTTGGTTCAAGGAGTATCAGAATAGACTGCTCTTTCCTATAAGGAACCATTCTGTTGATCATAAGGTGATGCTAGCACCTCAGTTCATCTAAACCAGCACATTGTTGCCGCCTTTCTGTCCCAGATGTTGGGGGGGGGGGGGGGCACTTACCTTGGATGTGTGGTTCGTGCTTTCAGATGTTGAAGTTGACTGCTGCCATTTGTCAGTCTCCCTCTTTATTCTTCCTAAAGGCCTAGGGGAGGGTCATGCTACCATTTCTCCGTTGATCTGTCAGCATGTTTCGCAAGCTTACGGCCTACAGTTCCACTGTTTCAGTGATGTCTCCTCCTACCAGCAATGTTGGTGCAGCCTGCTATGTCAGGAGGTTTTAACCTGTTTTTGTTTAATTTTTGGGGGGGCTTTTTTTATTTGTTGCCTTTCCCTCATTCAGGTGCTATGAGACAACCATATCATAATGGATATAAAGGGACCCTATGGCCTGGGATCTAGAATAATATGGGATTTCTGGTTTATCAGTAAAAGTATTTTCTTGGAGTAAATTATCGCACACAGGGGACCCCCCACACCTATCATGTGGACCATGGCTGGCTTAAACTGAAGCTTTGCCTAGCTGGGATTCTCTCTGTCTCTGTCTCTCTCTCTCTGTCTCTCTCTCTCTCGTCACCTGAAGGTGACCCCATAACTGCTGTAAAATATATGCAAGGTCTTTTTTGAGAAATTAAGGGTCCATATGTGAAAATCTTTGGCATGCAAGAACTTGAGTGAATACTGCATAACAAAACGTTGAGGTGGTCTCAAGTTTTTAGTTACCCCTTTAAAATGCAAAAAAAAAAAAAATATTGAGTAAGAAAGACCAGTGTATCTTCCCTAATTCACTTTTCAGAATACAGGTGTTCTTTAAACATACAATTACATTTGACAAGTTGATAAACCATTACTTCTGTATATTAACACATATATCTTGTTTATTCAGTTTTAACCAGTTGGATTTGCCAGCCTATGAGAGTTATGAGAAGCTACGTCACATGCTGCTTTTGGCCATCCAGGAGTGCTCTGAGGGGTTCGGCCTGGCCTAGGAACACCCCGCTGTATAATGTTTTTCTACTGTTGAACTTTAAAGAGGAAAAAAGCAAAACCAAGCCATGCATCTATCTTGCTCACCCTGCTGGCACCAAGAAGAGGGACTTACCTTCTAAAGCTGCCGCCTGTCTCCGGTTCCCTTCCAATGGCGAACTGGCTGTACTGAGACTTGAAATCACTGCTCTGGGGAATGTAGAGAACGGAGAGGAGCAGGGGGAAAATTATATATAAGTATATAAATATATATATTTTTCTGTTTTGCTTTTCTTCAGTTTTGCCTAAGGATGAGTTGACACGCTCAACTCTTCAAAAAGAAAAAAAAAAGAAAAAAATGACCTCTGAACGCAGGGTAGAGAAGCTGGTGAAAATGGTAACGTAAATTCTGCAAATATGTGAAAAATAAACCCCACAAAAGAACCTTTGGAAGAGAAGAAACCTAGAGCACTCTCATTATGAAATAGCCACTATTCCCTACGCTATTTTTTCAGCTTCAAATAAAAATTCGGAGGTGTTTACCTGTAAATAAACCACTGAATGGATTTACCTGATCAATACAGTTTTTTTATTTCTTCATGCCCCGTTTCTGGTGGTGGTTGGATGGTTTTGGGGGGAAGGTTTGAGAAGGCGAGTTGGATGAAATGTGTAAAGTGGTAGGATCAAATGACCGAGCCTATGAAAGCTGAAAGACCACTGGGTTGTGAAGGGCTGACAGCCGTTAACTAGTGTGGCCTTTAGACCTTGCAAAGACATTTCCCATCTTCTATTAGATCTATTCTTTGTGAGCGTATGAAGTGATGGGACACGTGAGATGCAGAGGGGCAGATAAATTGCAGATCCAGATGAGCAATGGGAGAGCAGAATGTAAACACAATCTAGCCAAGGTTTAATCCCCCACCCCATATTTATTTTTTTCTTTTTCCCCATCCCTGTTCATTTTTTTGAGGTTTGGATTGCTAGGATTTTTTTTTTTTTAATTTCTTTTAAAAATGCAAAATTGAAATGAAGAAAAAAGACTTAACGGAAGAGTTTTTTGCTGCAAGTTTTGAAACACTGGGAGAGGTGTGGCTACCATAAGTAGAAGCACGGGAGGGAGGTCGGGCAGGGGCTGTTTTGGTCGGACATCTTGTCATTCTGCTGGAAAAGTGTTAACTTTCGGCCTGGTTTTCCTAGCTCACTCCTCACATGCTGTGCACGGAATAATGCACTTGTGTCAACTAGACCGTTCAGGAGGAATAAAGAAAGTGATTGAATAAAGGTTTAGTTTGAAAGCCAACAAGCCTTGGTGTCTTTGTGTGTGATGGATTAAATCTTTGATATTGTGCACCTTTTGGTCTGTTTTGTGTTGTGTTTTTTTGCTAGTATTATATAGCACTTTGTAACAGTTGCAGAAATGATAGTTCCAATCATATTACATTGGATATAAAAAGTCTACACCCCCATGTTAAAATGTCAGGTTTATGTGATAAAAAAGAGAACGATAAATCATTTCAGAACTTTTTTCACCTTTTTAATGTCGCCTATAAACTGTACAACTCCATTAAAAAACTGAAATCTTTTATCGGGAGAGTGAAAATAAAAAACTAAAATAATGTGGTTGCGTAAGTGTGCACACCCTCTTATAACTGGGGATGTAGCTGTGTTCAGAATTAAAGGGTCACTAAAGGAAAAAAATGTTTTTGCTGAAATGACTTTGCAGGGTATAGAGACATAAAAGTTAACTGATTCCTTTTCAAAATGATTAAAAATAGATAATCAATCACATAATGTGCCTGCAGGTTAGTTTCACTTTTGAACTGGCTTCATGTTTCTGTGAAGTAGAGAGACACACAGAACAAAAACAAACAAATCCAGGGCAGCGTTTTGTTTTTAAATTGAATCTGATTGGTTCTGGGAAGTTTTAGACACACAGTAATGACAGCTTAGACCACAGTGAGAAAGCTCCCAGTACTGTGGTTATAAGGAAACAGACAAGCATGAAGTGTGGAGAAACAGAGCAGGATTACAGCAACTTCAAAGCAAAAACAAACAATTAGGACATAAAACCAGTACTGCAGTAAGGTAAAGGAAGCTATTTAGCTAAAAAAAAAATTCCTTTAGTGATCCTTTAAGCAATCACATTCAAACTCATGTTAGATAGAAGTCAGTACACACCTGCCATCATTTAAAGTGCATCTGATTAACCCCAAATAAAGTTCAGCTGTTCTAGTAGGTCTTACCTGACATTTTCTTAGTCGCATTCCTACAGCAAAAGCCATGGTCCGCAGAGAGCTTCCAAATCATCAGAGGGATCTTATTGTTGAAAGGTCAGGAGAGAAGGGTACAACATTTCCAAGGCATTAGATGTACCATGGAACACCAGTCATCAAGTGGAGAAAATATGACACAACACTGTGAAGACAGCAATGGGAGAGCAGAATGTAAACACAATCTAGCCAAAGTTTAATACCCCCCACCCCCTATTTATGACATTACCAAGAACTTGGGCGTCCCTTCTCGTCCATGAAAAGATGGAGAAAACTGGTCAAGGAGGCTGCCAACAGGCCTACAGCAACATTTAAAGGAGCTGCAGGAATATCTGGCGAGTACTGGCTGTGTGGTGACAACAATCTCCCGTATTCTTCATATGTCTGGGCTAAGTTAAATGGCAAAATGTAAGCCTTTTTTTTCTTACGAAGAAAAACATCCAAGCCCGGCTGAATTTTGCAAAACCTCAAGTCTCCCAAAAGCAAGTGGGGAAAGTGTGTTATGGTCTGAAACCAAGGTTGAACTTTTGGCCAGAACTTCAAAAGATATGTTTGACGCAAAAACAAAACTGCACATCCCTAAAAGAACACCATACCCACTGTGAAGCTGAAACGGGGCCTAATTCAACTTAGAGTGAATTATGAACAGTTCCACATACCAGTCAATATTGGCACAAAACCTTCAGGCTTCTGCTAGAAAGCTGAAAACGAAGAGGATGACTTTGTCTTTTAAGCATGACAACGACCCAAAGCACACATCCAAATCAACAATAGATTGGCTTCACCAGAAGATTAACTAGTACCCAGGCCAATAATGACACTTCGCTCCTACATGTAAAAATCAT
The DNA here is from genome assembly GCA_029574335.1 of Rana kukunoris. Classification (NCBI taxonomy): domain Eukaryota; kingdom Metazoa; phylum Chordata; class Amphibia; order Anura; family Ranidae; genus Rana; species Rana kukunoris. The sequence goes on from CM056057.1 coordinate 21,711,062, forward strand.
AATTTATTGCTAGAAAATGTTAGCAATGATTCAGCTGTGGTTTGAAAGTAGTTTACGTAAATATCTATCACTTTTAGTCCTATTACAAGGGATGTTTACTTGTAATAGGAGTGTTGCGTGACCAGTCCTCTTGACAGCGAGATCTGGGTTTAATGCAGAGGCCGGGCAAGACTTCATAACATTGCGCCTGGCCTCCGAAAGATCATAGAGACGTCTGAGGGCCATCTGACCCACCAGATTCTCTATGGTCAACTTCCAGCATTAACTTATTCCTTCTTCCTCTCTCAGATTTGTACAGATGACACGGGAGGAAGGGGGGGGGGGGGGCGACATCCCCTGCCGTTGCCTGTAAAAACGATCAAGTGACTGAACAGCCACTATGATTGTTCTTACGGTGCAGGGAATCGGCTAAAAGAAGATATCTAAATGACGCCTTAAGCTGCAGGCATCATTCAGATCTTCCCACTCAAATGACGTTGTTGGGTGGGAAGCGGTTCAAGTTTTGTAATTGCCCAGACCTGAATCCGATTTTGAAAATCCGTGGGGTGATGCGAAGAGGGCTGTGCACAGGAGAGGCCTTGATGTGTTTTTGCAAAGCAGCGTGGGCAAATATTGCCAAGTCAAGATGTGCCATGCTGATACCTCATACCCAAAAAGACTAAGTGCTGTAATAAAATAATGTGCTTCAACAAAGTATTAGTTTAATCACTTAAGGACCGCCTCCTGCAGATATACGTCAGGAGAATGGCACGGCTGGGAACAGGCACGTACCTGTACGTCTCCTTTAAGTGCCCAGCCAGGCCCGGGACCTGGTCCGAAGCTCCGTGACCGCATCGCCGCTGAAGTCCCGCGATCGGTCCCCGGATCTGAAGAACGGGGAGGGTGAGTGTTAACACACCTTCCCCGTTCTTCAGTGGCAGCCTTATTGATCATGTGTCCCCTGATATAGGGAAACACTATCAGTGATGTCGCATGTCCAGCCCCGCCCCCCTACAGTTAGAAAAACATGAGGTCACACAACCCCTACAGGGCCCCCTAGTGTTTAACTCCTAAACTGCAATTGTCATTTTCACAGTAATCTGTGCATTTTATAGCACTTTTTGCTGTGAAAATGACAATGGTCCCAAAAATGTGTCAAAATTGTCCGATGTGTCCGCCATAATGTCGCAGTCAAGGAAAAAATCGATCGCCGCCATTAGTAGTAAAAAAATTAAAACTATCCCCTATTTTTGTTAACGCTATAACATTTTTTTTATACCAAAAATATGTAGAATACGTATCGGCCTAAACTGAGAAAAAAGTTTATTTTTTGGGGGGATTTATTATAGCAAAAAGTAAAAAATATTGCATTTTTTTCAAAATTGTCGCTCTATTTTTGTTTATAGCACAAAAAATAAAAACCGCAGAGGTGATCAAATGCCTCCAAAAGAAAGCTCTATTTGTGGGGAAAAAAGGACGTCAATTTTGTTTGGGAGCCACGTCGCACGACCGCGCAATTGTCAGTTAAAGCGACAGTGCTGAGTTGCAAAAACTGGCCAGGTCCTTTACCTGCATAAAGGTCTGGGTATTAAGTGGTTAAGGGCGTGCACACTTATGCAACCTTTTATTTTTATTGTTTTTCTTCCATCTAAAAAGCTTTTAGTTTGTTGTTCAATTGAGTTGTACAGTTTATAGGACACGTTAAAGGTGGAAAAAGTTCTAAAATTATGTCTCGTGTTTTTTTTTTTTTTTTTTACATGACAAACCTGACCTTTTTAATCCTCTGTATGTTATGGATTTGCAGTATAACTTGGTCGGCAACCTTGCTAGAGGTGGCAAGCAGCGGCCCTTTGGATGCCATGCAAGAGAAGTCTTGAAAGACCCATCTCCCACAAAGCAGCCAGCAGCTGCGGCTTCTGATATGGAAGAAAGTGCTGGCGGTTCACTCCCCACCTCTACGTTGGCATCAGTTCTGCCCATCTCGGTGTGCACAGAAGCCGTGGCTGCCGACAGCCAAAGCAGTGAGGCTGGTTCACACCCATATTTCCTGCCACTCGCTACTTTTCCTACCGGTTCTGCCCCTCTCAACGTTCACAGAAGCAGTAAGGTCAGTGATGGTGAACCTTGGCATTCCAGATGTTTTGGAACTACATTTCCCATGATGCTCAACTACACTGCAGAGTGCATGAGCATCATGGGAAATGTAGTTCCAAAACATCTGGGGTGCCAAGGTTCACCATCACGGAGTTAGGTTCTACAGGCAGCTCTTCCTTTTTGAAATGGTGATTACTATTGTGAGGCAAATTAGGCAGTCTTTTAGCCTGAGCCAGGTTTTTCGGATCGGTGTACACGTGCTCTGCAGTTGTGCACCTGCCTCAGACAGGAGTGGACACCAAAACAGTTGAGGCTTTCTATTTAACTGGGTTTGTAATCTGATTAAATAGACTTGCAAAGACTGTACTTTATTACAGTCTTTGTAAGTACTACCAATCAGTCTTACAAAGCTAGTTATACTAACTACTTTATGCCTGGCTCTGCATCCAGCAGCAATCGCCACAGGTAAATGCTTGCTGTGTCAACAGCCATGAACTACAAACGTGGGGTGCGCTTAGGTGTGAAGGAATAAAGGTGAAATGGAGTTGTTCTCAGGCAGTGATGGCGAACCTTGGCACCCCAGATGTTTTGGAACCACATTTCCCATGATGCTTCCTACACTGCAGAGTGCATGAGCATCATGGGAATTGGAGTTCCAAAACATCTGGGGTGCCAAGGTTCACCATCACTGTTCTAGGGTGTGAAGAAATAAACAATGATCTGAGGTGTGAAGGTCCAGATATCGGGGTGATCAATGTGTGAAAATGAAGGCATTGGGGCTGAACAAGGGTAAGTTACCATTTATTTTACCACTTTCCATTAGTCTTTGAAACCTGTGTTTTAATATCTTACCCTTATTCAGGTACTTTTGATGGTTTCAAGTTGACTTGTATTTTATTTCTTATTTAACTGGCACACGGTTACCTTTTCTTTAACCACTTTTTCTGGCACTTTTGTTTCCATCAGTATTTTGCGTTCACTTTTATGTGTGAGCGCGGAGGGATGGGGGTGCTTTAAATAAAAAAAAGTCATTATACTTTGTTTTTAAATTGTCCCTTTAAAAAAAAAAAAAAAGATTCATATTACAAGATATGTAAACGTTCTTTGTAATGGTAATACGGCTGATGTGTCCTTTTTATGGAGAGATCTTTGGCCATAAAGACTCTAAGGCCCCTTTCACACTGAGGTGTATTTCAGGCATTTTAGCGCTAAAAATAGCGCATAAATAACGCCTGAAATACTCCTGCCCCAGCATTCCCAATGTGAAAGCCCGAGTGCTTTCACACTGAGGTGATGCGCTGGCGGGAGGAAAAAAAATGCAGCATCTTTGGAGCGGGTGTTTACCACTCCTATACCACTCCTTTCCATTGAAAATTGCAGTAATACCGCCGACAGCAGAGGCGCATTGCACGCATTCTTAACCCTTTTTTGGCCGCTAGCGGCGGTTAAGACCGCACCGCTAGCGGCCGAATATCGTGGTAAATTTGATGGTATAGCGGGGCTAAAAATCGCACCGCTATACCGCCCACGCACCTCCCCTGCCCACTGTGAAACGGGGCCTTACCTTCACTTACCTCATCCTTCCATTTTGCTTTTAAATGTTCTTATTTCTTCTGAGAAATCCTCACTTCCTGTTCTTCTGTCTGTAAATCTGCACAGTAATGCAAGGCTTTCTCTCTGGTGTGGAGTGTCGTGCTTGCCCCCTCCCTCGGACTACAGGAGAGTCGGGACGCTCTCTACGTTGCAAATAAAGGAGCTGTGTTGAACTACAGGAGTGTCAGGACGCCCACTAACACACGGCTCCTTTCTCTATCTGTGACGCGTCACTAGTAGCCCTGCCCCCTAACATTAAGAATCACTCCCTAGGACAGGACACACAACCCCTTCAGCACCCACTACAAGTTAACCCCTTTACTGCCAGTGCCATTTTTACAGTAATCGTGCATTTTTCTCACTGTAAAAATGACAATGGTGTCCGCCATAATGTCGCCGCCATTACTAGTTAAACAAAAATATGTGGAAGAATACGTATCGCCTAAACCGAGTGGAAACATTTTTTTTATATATTTTTTTGGCAGATATTTATTCTAGCAAAATAAAAAATATTGGATTTTATTCAAAATTGTGGCTCTATTTTTATTTATAGCGCAAAAAATAGAAACCACATAGGTGATTATATACCACCGAAAGATCTATTTGTGGGAAAAAAAATGTTAATTTTGTTTGGGAGCCACGTCTCACGACCGCTTAATTGTCAGCTAAAATGACGCAGTGCCGAATTGCAAAAAGTGGCTTGGTCTTTGGCCAGCCAAATGGTCCGAGGCTGAAGTGATTAAACCCAACGGCAGAAATTTCAATATTGTGACTTGCCATTTATTTCTTTTATTTATATATAATTGATATAAAAAAAAAAAAATTCAAATTCGATACAACCAAACAGAAAATAAAACACAAAGATAAGTGTGTGTGTGTGTGTGTGTGTGTGTGTGTGTGTGTGTGTGTGTGTGTGTGTGTGTATATAGTACACCAACTGGAAACTCACATGCTATTTCATTGTACAAACAGGTAGATTTCCAACCCTACAGTTGCATTGTCCTCTTTATTCAATCGCATGTAAACTAGTATATGTATATAGCATCCCAGCCATCGCACCTTGACCAACATGCTTCAGTTTTTACTGCCACTATCAATACAAAAAAGTATGCCCCCCCCCCACAGGTTTAATCGGCTATCTATTTGTTGTATTGAGCACCAAACTTTTTCCTAGCTGTAAAGTTGACCTTTAAGGCCACATACATATGATCAGACTGGTCCGATGGACCGTTTTCGTCGGGTCAATTGCTGAAGTGGTCTGATGTGCGTACACACCATCAGTCCAAAATCTGATCGGGTCAGAACGTGGTGACGTAGAACACGACGACGTGCTGAAAAACCAAAGTACAATGCTTCCAAGCATGCGTCGACTTGATTCTGAGCATGTGCAGGTTTTTAGTCCGATGCTTTTGCGTACTAACCATCGCTTTGGTCCGATGGTCAGGCGTCCATGGGACCGATTTTAAAGCAAGTTTTAAAACTTTGGTCCGATGGGCCGTACACACGATCGATTTGGTCTGATCGTGTGTACGCGGCCTAAGAGATTAACTAGTACACCACAATATACACCTGAATTATTTGTCCTGCCAAAAGAATGATCCATTTTGCAGCGGAAAGAGACCAGGGAAAACTGAACCAGACCAGGCACTGCCAACTACGGCTTCCACAACTTGTGAAATGTATGCAGTGTTCTATTTCGGTAAACTTTCAGGAGGGTATCATTCACCTAAAGATGCAATTCCTCAAATGATGGAGGGCTGGGTGACAATTTCATGGCAATGAGCTTGTGTGCTATAAACTGTAATCTATTGAAGGGTACTAGCGTCTCCAGGCAAAAATAATTCCTCATCCAAACAACCCAATAGGGATATCTTGGGGTTCAGATTAATGTGTGCATGAAAAGCACTGTTACTCGTACTCCCCACCACATTCCAATACCTGACCAATATGGGGCATTGCCGCAGCATATGAAGTAAATCTGCAGGAGATTGCTGACATCGTGGGAATTCTGAATTCTCTCCTTCCCCATTTAAATAATTTTATCGGGGGTCCTGTGTATAAAAAAAACATAGTCACGCATTGAGTGGATAAGAGTGACGCTGTGTACGTTCTCCAGAATAGTTTGCCAGTCATCTGATATAATGTTTATGTCCCCATTCTCTCTGACCAGACATTAGTTACATAGAGATGAGATGAGGCCTTTTTTCCTCAGTAGTCCCTGCCAGAGAAGTTAAAAGCGGCATAGGACTTGCGTCCAGCTTGATGTATTTAATTGGAGCCTGCAATGCATGACATTTAAAGTCATGTCGGGGGATTTGAAAAGCCTCTTGCAGATCCCTGAAGGATTTCGATACGTTTTGAGAATAAAGTTGTGCCAGATATTGAAGCCCTTGAGAATACCAGCGTTCAAATGCCTTCAGTTAAGATAACTCTTCATGTCTATTCCTCCAAAGGGGTGCGTATTCGGAGACACCTTCATATTTCATTACGCGTTTCATTTCCTGCCATACTTTATTCATTAGTTATGGGGTTGAGCCATACTGGGAGTTAGGTGAATTGTCAGTTAAAGCGACGCAGTTCCATATCGCAAAAAATGGCCTGGTCATTAAGGGGGCAAATCCTTTTGGTCCTTTAGTGGTTAAGTCCCTTGTAGAAAAAGCTACTATCCCCTCTGTATTAGAACAGTAAGTTCTAGTAATCTAGTAATGGCTGCGTTATGTTATAAATATGCTTATCTGTACTGATGACACACCGTATTCCTGCTATCAATCGCCTCCTCTCTCCTCTGCCTGGCTGACAGTTCCAGCGAGGCGCGACTGCGCACTGCCGCTGAGAGCCAGAGAGACCGAGCCAAGCAGTCGCATGATTGCAGGAAGATGCTGTCATTATTAGTACAGATAAAATTAAAAGCTCCCATCCCCTCTGTATTAGAGTAATAAGTTCCCCTGTGTCTGTGTTAATCATAAATATGCTTATCTGAACTGATAACACAGCGTCTTCCTGCGAACATGTGCCTCCTCGGCTCAGTCTCTCCTCTCTGGCTGTCAGCGACAGTGCTTGGCCCCTGTCAGCTGGGGAGAGGCGAGAGGAGGCAACTGACAGCAGCAAGAGGGTGTGTTTTATCAGTACAGATAAGCATATTTATGATATAACACAGACACAGGGGAACTTATTGTTCTAATACAGAGAGGATGGAAGCTTTTGATAACTTTGAGAGCTGCAGGAGCTGGGGGGTGGTTGCTGACACGAGCAGACAGTCAGAAAGGGGAGACAAGATGAGGCGAGACAGGGAAGCAGAGCTGCGGCTGACGGAGGCATGTACGCTGGCGGTGTCAGGGCTCAGCAGCCCTGATATATCGTAGTCAAAGTACTGGGGAAGGACATAGCCAGGCAGGATCAGACACGTGTTCCAGCTGATACAGGGGGCCAAAATGACACGGCACAAGCGCTGTAACATGCTTTAAAGGAACAGGGTCTTTTTTTTGGGCTTCAACGTTTTAAGCACTGCCGCTGACAGAAATATAAAAAACCGGGCACAGGCACTGGACAAAAATAAATAACACGCAGCACTAAATGTTATGTAATGTGGTGTTAAACACTGCATTACACAGATATACTACACTGACAGTACAGTAGAAGAGCACTGACACACTACAATATACTGCAGTAAAATGGCACTGACATACTACAATATATGACATACTTCCCCGATCATCACACACAATCACAATAGAATTGCTATAGCACACTGCCTCACTAGTATCCGTGAAAAGAGCCCTGCTCTATATTTATTTTTCCCACTCCCAACAACACAATACAAATTACTCAGCTGGGAAGGAACCTTTTTATAGTGTGGAGTGGGTCGATGAGCAATGAGCCATGATTGGGCAAAGTCGTCATGGCTTTCTCCAAACATGGCTCTCACGGTGCTTTCATTGCTTCAGTCAATCAGGGCTTAGAATGCACTGTGCCGCGGGCAGTGCATTGTGGGGTGTTTGGCAGGTGGAACAAACAGTTGAATGCCCTGGCAATTTGGGTGTTTAGTGAACAGCCAATGTTCGAGCTACACTTTTGCTCTACTCAAACTGTTTGCACAACACTATAAATAACACGTGGAATTCAGTGGTCAGAATTGTGTAATGTTTAGGGGTTGGGAGTAAGTAATGCACAGATTTCAGGGGTCAGGATTTAGTAACACACAAAGTTTAGGGTTCAGGACTAAGTAATGCACAGGGTTTTATGAGTAAGTAACGTACACAATTCAGTAACGCACAAAGTTTAGGACTCAGGACTAGGTAATGCACAGAGTTCAGGGTTTGGGATCAAGTAGCGCGCAGAGTTTAGGGTTTGCGATCAAGTAGGGCACTGAGTTCAGGGGTTGGGATTAAGCTGCGCACAGAATTCAGGGATTGGGACTAGGTAACGCACAAGGTTTAGAGGTCGTGACTGCTTAATGCACAGAGTTCATGTCTCATGATTAAGTAATGCTCAGAATTCAGGGGTCACAATTAAGTAATACAGAAAGTTCAGGATGAAGTAAAGCAAGGCACCAAATAATCCATATCCTTACGGCCCATAAAAATGTCTATACAAGCTGAGAGAATCTCGACTGGGTAGACCTTTTGACATCTGCATGTTTACATTACCCCGCAGCTCTCCAGGCTGGGGCACCTTTCTTAAACCTGGATAGAAATCTGTGACCTATTCTTTTATCCGGAGAGCCACATATTGGGGTCGGGACTAGGTAACGTACAGAGTTTGTTTCATGATAAGTAATGCTCGGAATTCAGGGGTCAAAATTAAAGGAGTTGTAAATAAAAAAAATATTGTTTACAGAGTATAGAGACATAAAAGTTAACTGATTCCTTCTAATAAATTATTAAAAAAATCAGTCATATAATGTACCTGCAGTTTCTAGTTTAGTTTTTGCATGTTGTTTCCTGCCTGTGCTGTACAGAGCCACAGAGCCAATACAGGGCAGTGATGGTTTGGAAAATTAAACTGATTGGTGCTGAGGGGTTTTAGACACACAGTAATCCCACCTACTTGATTAGTGACCACATAGAGAAAGCTCCCAGTACTGTGGTTACCAGGAAACAGACAACCAGGAAGTGTGGAGATCAGAGATGAATTAAAGCAACTTGAGAACAAAAACGAACAATGATAGTCTTTCCCTGCTTGATCCACATAGTCCGTCCAGCCCTGCTGCTAGCAAGACAAATAGGAACTCGTGCCACTCCTGCTCTATCAGGGACCCTGAGTAAGAGGTGTAAGAGTGGCCTTCCTCATTGTGTCAAGCTCTTCTACCAGGTACGTGACAACCCGCGTATACCTGTACGGGTAAGAACGGCCCTCACAGGGCATGGATGCATACACCCTGTGTTAAAGGGGCCTAAAATGATACAGACTACAGCTTTTCTCACTGGAACACAGAGTGCACCAGGTGATTATAATGAACCAGATCCTCTGCAAAAGTCATGGTGAAACAGATATTTCTTCACAACACAAAAGTTTGGAATCTGCTACAAAGGCTGTTTGTTATCCCTGAAATGTACATTCATCACCCAGAGGGGATTATTTTGACACTTTATTATATTTCAGGTTTATTAGTTCCATTTTTCTAGCCAATAGTATTTAACCTTTTTTTGTTTTACTTTTCGAGAAGAAATAAAACCCTCTTCTTTACTTTCTACAAGCCCTGTGATATAAAAGCTAAAAAGAGCACAGCCATTTCAGTTATTTCCAACATTTTAGAGACTTTTCAGGCCTTGAACCTTCCAAACAAAACTATTTGCAAAGCTAAAAACCAAAGATATTTACATTCTGGTTTGTTAAAAAAAAAAAAAAAAGACGGAGAAGCGTGGTATCTCTAATAAAGGTTGACAACACAAATACTCGACTGATTGTTCTCAAGGTGAAATATTCTCTTTAGACAGATTATGAAGGTCCCCATCTGAAAAGCCTTCACAATAGTTGCAGTTATGTCTACTAGCACAATAGTAATATTGTTGAAATAAAAATATATTACATTTTATGTAGAGCATATTAGAAGTAAAAAATATTTTGAAGTATATCTATTATTGTGAATGACATATCTCTAACTTAACCATGTATACAGAAATATCTATCCATATAGCATGTGTTTACATAGATCAGGCATGTCAAAAGTCCGGCCTGCAGGCCAATCACAGCCCATGTTCTGGTTTTGGACGGCCCGCTTGGTCATTTTGACATGTATATCTTTTGTGGTCCCCAACGAATATCCGAGCGCCGGGGGCCACAAAAGGTATACATGCTGGCTGCTTTGGAGGGGATGGGATGAGTGCCGTACATACAGGAATATTTTCTGTTTGCACGACGGCCTCTGTAAAAGGAAGTCCCATCTCCTGCGTTGCCATTGGACAACTGTTCTGTCCATTATAAGAGGCGGGACTTTCTATTAACTTCTTAAGGACCGCCTCCTGCACATATACGTCGGCAGAATGGCACGGCTGGTCACATCCACGTATATTTACGTCGGTTTCAGTACCCGGCCGTGGGTCACGGGCCGCTGGAGTGCGGCGATCGGTCCCCGGAGCTGAAGAATGGGGAGAGCCATGTGTAAACACGGCTTCCCTGTGCTTCACTGTGGCCGCAGCATCGATCGCGTCATCCCTGTTATAGGGGGACGCGATCGATGACGTCACACCTACAGCCACACCCCCTACAGTTGTAAACACACACAGGGAACACATAACCCCTACAGCGCCCCCTTGTGGTTAACTCCCAAACTGCAACTGTCATTTTCACAGTAAACAATGCAATTTAAATGCATTTTTTGCTGTGAAAATGACAATTGTCCCAAAAATGTGTCAAAATTGTCCGAAGTGTCCGCCATAATGTCACAGCCACGAAAAAAATCGCTGATCGCTGCCATTAGTAGTAAAAAAAAATATTTTTATAAAAATGCAATAAAACTATCCCTTATTTTGTAAACGCTAAAAATTTTGTGAAAACCAACCAATAAACGCTTATTGCGATTTTTTTTTACCAAAAATAGGTAGAACAATATGTATCGGCCTAAACTGAGGAAAAAAAAATGTATATATATTTTGGGGGGATATTTATTATAGCAAAAAGTAAAAAATATTGCATTTTTTTCAAAATTGTCACTCTATTTTGTTTATAGCGCAAAAAATTAAAAACCACAGAGGTGATCAAATACCACCAAAAGAAAGCTCTATTTGTGGGGGAAAAAAAGGACGCCAATTTTGTTTGAGAGCCACGTCGCACGATCGCGCAATTGTCAGTTAAAACTACACAGTGCCGAATCGCAAAAAGGGGCAAGGTCCTTTACCTGCATTTTGGTCCGGGTCTTAAGTGGTTAATTAGCCCGCAAGAAAACAGTTTCTCCTGTATGACTGTTGGCGCTCATCCTGTCCTGTCCCCTCCCCTCCCCTTCCTGTCTTCTCCAAGGCTGCATGAATTGAAGAGAAAATTATATGGACAGCCGCACTCCAGTAGATCTTTAAAAATCGGTAGCCTTTGAATGTAGTAAAAAGGAAGGCACTACAAGATAAAAACAGCAAACAGTGGGGTATACACAGCTTTTTTTCTCCAAGGCTGCAGATGGGCATGAATTGGGCTGCACCGATGGCAATGTTGAGTCTGCATTCAGGACAAGGGGAGTGCTGCATTTAGGACAATGGTGGTGCTGCATTCAGGGCAACAGGGGTGCTGCATTCATTGCACTTGTGAGGCTGCAGATGGGCACTGATTAGGCTGCATTGATGGGCACTGATTAGGCTGCATTGATGGGCACTGACCCTTTATTTTGCTTCACAGTTCTTTATATAAAATGTAAGATTTGTTTATGAAACTTTCCTCTTAAAGTGAAGGTGCGTGTAATAAGCCGATAAATACGGTATATCCAAAAAACACGCCCAAGATCATCTCTTCACCACACACTGCCCAACAAGAATTATCTTTGTGGCTGTGGATTAGTGCTGGGACGAACACACTTAGACCAAATTTTAATGGTTCACAGAATGTCAGGCAAAATGGCCGGTCCTCGCGCATGTTCACTTAATGAAATCTGTCACTCTGAAAAAAGTTTGGACACCCCTGTCCTAGATGCATAAGTAATCATAGTATCTACAGGGGTAAAACACTTATTCATTTTCAATAATTTTGCGTGATATTAATGTTTAAAGATTGTGCACTCATCTTGTACTGGTTACCAGAGCTCCTCAATATTATAGATATACTAACAACACTATACAGTCAGATTCACATTACGAAGATGAATAACATTTATAAAATATACCACTTATAAGATATCTCAAGGTAAATATTTCTGCTCTATGATGACCCTTTGAGGTTAAAGTGGAGTTTCCATCCCAAATTTTTTTTTCATTATTGTGCTCATTAGACCTAAAAAAGGAAAAGAAAAAAACATATTTTTTTTTACTCATCTGGAAATGCCTGTTGCTATGCGGTCCCACGAAATCTGCCTTTGAAATCACCTAGGATTCTGACATCATCTCCCTCTAATGCTCCTGGGAAATGTGTGTCATCATTTCCCAGGATGCAGTGCGGTGTCCAATTATCACTCCCCATCCAAGACTTCCAGGAAGTAAGTGCTTGTTGGCTTCACAATGCCCACAAGCAAAATGGCAACGGTGTGGACATAGTTTTCTAAACTATCTTTTTTGAAAAACTATGCGGAGCGGCGGCAGATTGTAAAATAGTAAGTGACCGGATTTATATTATAAAAACCCATGATGAAAGGACATACATATAAAAATTGCAAATTCATCACGGACACCGGCGGGGCTTACTGTGTCCATCTGAAGGGCTCCTTTGCTGTGCCTTCATATCTGCATGCCGGGGGGACCTTACTAGATAGCATGGGCATACCACACGCATGGGCTGTTACACTTCCCTCTATCAACCTAGGATTCTACAGCCATCCACTGGGAGTTGTGATAGTTCCCTTCATGGGACATCTACATGCCGACGGACTGATGTTAACCTCTCCTCATCTGGATTCAGCAGTGGCATCGTTGTACACATTTCTATACCAGTATCATACTTGGCTACATGTTTTTATGACTACTTTTGGTACCGTTTGGTATTACTCGCACCATTTTTACAGTTTATGTAGCTACATCGATTTTATCTCCAGTGCAATATTTATTTTGTTACCTACTTGAAGACTATAAAAGTTTTAATGCTATTCCCATCGAGCGCTGCCTTTGTGTTTTTTTGTATCCTGCTATCCATTATTCTAGTTGTTGGTAGCTGCACTGGGAATCTGTATGTGCGTTGTAATTAATCGAAATTAGTCGGTTAATCGTTTTAAAAAAAAAACGATTAATCAAACACAAAAATTTTGATCAGTAACAGCCCTATTACCAAAAATTAATAAATAACAGCGTGATAAGTGAAATCACAGGAGGCAGCAATCACGTGACTTAACACCAACTAAAAAGTACCAATCAAGTCCATAAATACATAAAATGTTTAAAGTCCAATGAAGATGTTGATAAATATGACATGAAATATGACATGAACAGCACCCAGGTGCAAATGAAAGACTCGTGAACCACCACCACATGGACTGAGGCTTACCAGATATAAGCCTAATAAAGGCATATATTAAATCCGAAACGGAATATCCCATGGGTATGTGTCACAGCTTATCAGGAATCTTGTAAAACCCAGCTGATCATGATCATGACCACATCAGAATAGAAACAGGATGCAGCGTTGGATACTCGCCACCATTAGTATCATGCAGAGCAGCGGTAGACCATATGAAAGGAAGGAGACCACAACATAGTGTAGTACCAATGTACAGTTTAATAAAAAGTTAAAAGGCTACTTACACAAGGAAGTGCAAACAAGCGATATAGGTAAAATTGCGCTGGCCGGCAACAAACAAGGAGCCCTTCCTCCTAATGCGAACGCGGTGACGTCACTGCACACCGTTAACCCAGATGCGTTTCGTCATATGTTGGATAGGGATGGGCTCTGCAGTGACTCACAGCTATAAATACCCAAGCCTCGCTTTGGTCACCAGGAACCGGAAAAGCTAAAACTTCCATTTTGGATTTGGGAATCAGACAATCCAGTGCTATTACAGACAGGAGTCCTGAATAGAATCGGACACTACTTCTAAAAAGTTAGTGCAAATTACCAGGTTATAAACGAGCCTGGATCTCATAAAAAATAAGTTCTGTATAGACTATAAATTTATTAATAAAAATAGGACCAAAAATGTGGTGACCAAAGCGAGGCTTGGGTATTTATAGCGGTGAGTCACTGCAGAGTCCATCCCCATTGAGAACGCCATCATATGACGAAACGCGTCTGGGTTAACGGCGTGCAGTGACGTCACCGCGTTCGCGTTAGGAGGAAGGGCTCCTTGTTTGTTGCCGGCCGGCACAATTTTACCTATATCGCTCGTTTGCACTTCCTTGTGTAAGTAGCCTTTTAACTTTTTTTTAAACTGTACATTGTTACTACACTATCTTGCGGTCTCCTTCCTTTCATATGGTCTGCCGCTGCTCTGCATGATACTAATGGTGGCGAGTATCCAACGCTGCATCCTGTTTCTTTTCTGATGTGGATTCCATGATCAGCTGGGTTTTACAAGATTCCTGATAAGCTGTGACACATACCCGTGGGATATTCCGCTTCGGATTTAATATATGCCTTTATTAGGCTTATATCTGGTAAGCCTCAGTCCATGTGGTGGTGGTGGTTCATGAGTCTTTCATTTGCACCTGGGTGCTGTTCATGTCATATTTCATGTCATATTTATCAACATCTTCATTGGACTTTAAATTTTATATATTTATGGACTTAATTGGTTCTTTTTAGTTGGCGCAATTTTTTCTTAATTTTTTCCACTCGTAGATTAAGTTTAGATCTGGCGAAGGATATCATTTGGTTATATCGAAATATTTCACTAGGAGGCATTAGAAACGTGTCTATAAAATATTGCATAGAGTACACCTGACCTCCAGTAATAAAATCGCCAATTCTTAATAGCCCCTTATTAAGCCACCATTGAAATAATTGTGGAGTCAAGCCAGGTGGAAACTCCGGGTTACAAAAGATAGGAGCTAGTGGTGTATGCGAGGATGCTAACGGGCTGCGGTGGCGTGTTCTATCCCAAATTACTAAAGAATGTGATCAAGTAGGGCATAATATACTGTAGGTGGGCGTAAACGACTAGGAAGCCACATTAAGGATCCTACCGCAATAGGATGACAGGAGAGTGCTTCAATGGAAACCCATAAGGGGACTGAGCCCTTAGCAGTGGTGTAGGCTAGCTGGGCAATCTGAGCTGCTTGAAAGTATGCCTGTAAATTAGGAAGACCCAGCCCACCCATAGGTTTTGGTGTATAAAGTGTTTGTTTCTGTATCCGAGGCCTCTTACCCCCCCACACAAAGCGCAAAACCTCAGTCTGCAGACGCTGCATCTCTCTCCTCGGGACTGCCACTGGCAGAGTTCTAAAATAGTAAAGGAGTCTGGGTAGGAACGTCATTCTTATTGAGTTGACTCTGCCAAACCATGAGAGAGAATAGTCCGCCCAGCAACGGAGATCCTCCCTAAGTTTTTTAAATAATGGGGGGGTAATTCGCCTTATAAACGGTGTCAATGGAGGATGTCAACCGGACCCCCAAATACGGGAGGGAGTGATGAGTCCACTGAAAAGTATAGGTATTTTGGAGAGTTTGTATTACAGCAGGAGGTAGTGAAACATTAAGCACTATTGTTTTTTGAAAATTCAAAGACAGACCACAGAAAGTTGTGAAAATGTATCTAATAAGGTCAGCAAATTAGGCAAAGTTACTTGGGGGTTAGTGATATACATAAGGACATCATCGGCAAATAATGCACATTTGTGTTCCTGTTGTCCACAATGAATTCCGTGAATTTTGGGGTGGGAACGAATCACCATAGCTAGAGGTTCAATTGCCAATGCAAAAAGCAAAGGAGAAAGTGGGCAACCCTGCCTCGTACCACGCTTAATAGGGAATGGTGACGATTTATAACCTCTAATTGAAACTTGGGCTACTGGGGTGCTATATAGTGTCTTCCGCAAGGAAAGAAACGAAGAACCAAACCCTAACCTAAGGTCTCCAAAGTAATAAAAAGAAAATTCCAATTTAGACTATCAAAAGCCTTGTTAAGGTCAAGTGAAAGGAGCAAAAGTTCTCGGGCTCGATGAGCATTCCAATTGGAGCGTCCGGCTGAGATCAAATTTATGGATCTACGAATTTGATCCAGTGTCTGACGTCCTGCTATAAATCCTGACTGATCCTTATGGATGTATTGCGCTAAAAAGGTATTAAGACGGGAGGCCAAAAGTTTTGTTAGGATCTTTAAATCACAGTTTATCAGCGAAATTGGGCGGTAATTACAAACATCAGTAGGGTCCCTGTTGGGTTTAGGAATAATACTAATACTAATAATACTATGCTTTATTTTCATCAAACGGGACCGCCCCTCCATCCCGCAGGGAATTAAAATAAAGTGCCATATGTGGAACCAACCGTTCAGAGAATTTTTTATAATAAATGTTGGGAAGCCCGTCAGGGCCTGGAGATTTATGGAGTGAAAGTGTTTTGATAGTGTTACAGATCAAGCGCGATTCTCAAGGTCGTCTATTTTTGAATAAGCTTCCTCAAGACGATCCTGTAAATCAGCTATCATATTCGAGTTTTGAGAAACTCTATGAACAGTGAAAATCTTGTTTTATGTCCAAAACTAACTTATCAGTGGCTTTCGTCAAATCTCTCTGTAGCAAGTCAGCAAAGCGGGCCAATAGTATTGGGTCTCCTGAGTATTGCGGTTGAGCTGATGGGACAGCAGGGGAATCAGCTGTGCTATCTTGATCAAGCTCCTGGCAACTGGACTGACTGCACATGATTTATGCCATCTCTCTATCTAAAGCAGAGGATGTGTGAGACTCCTGGCTAGGTAACAGGACTGTAGCCTGTGAGGGAGACTGTGCAGGGCTCAATGATGCGCAAAGTGCAGTTGTGAGCTCACCTTTTGCCAGGGAAGGCTTGAAGGATCCTGACTTAGAACGCCCAGTGTCCAGACATTTGGGGATCTTACTCTGAGGGAACCGCTTCTCCTCCCCTGAGACTGACATCCCTCGTGTAGTGCAGCCGGTCGCCATCTTGGATTTCTTCCGTGCAGCACGGAGTGAATAACAAAAGTCTCCCTGGGACTTTTCACCCGACCTGGACATCCACCACGTTCCCGGTCCTCACCACAGGAGGATCGGGTGACAGTGAGCAGCGGGCAGGACGTGGGGCCGCCAAATAAAGCTAAAACTGACGGTGGTGTGCGGAACAGTTCAGAAGCACATCCACTCCGGCCGGCCGCGCATGCGCTCTTCCAAAGTTTGCATATTTAAATCCTCAAGCAACCACCTTTTAATGATTAATTTATTAAAGTTACAACCTTTTAAAAAAAAAAGTTAGATAAACTGAAGAAGCCCATAATAACTAATCAACTTTCAGACTAAGTATTATTTCATTATGGTTGCTTTGGATTATTGTACTTTTCATACAGCACATTAAGATAATGCTCAAGGTAACGTACTCTTGAAAATACAGTTTTACCGGATGGGAATATCCTTTGGAAGATCAACTGGAAGACTAGTATTTATTAGATGATGGCTATTTAGTATAATGTTTGAAAATTAATCCACTGATCATATGATATGTCATGATATTACAACTCTGGTTAAAAGTATTACCCACTATCTGAGACTAAAGACTTGGGGGTATGTTGGTGATCTCACAAATGAAATGGTCGAGAGTTCAGATCTTCAGGTAGTCACCTTTCCAGGTTAATTTATTTATTAAAAAGAGAACAAACAAAACAAGATAAAGTTGCGCTGCTAAAAATATTGAAAGAAAGCAGCCAGCACTAACAGTGAAACAACCTGTGAGTAGACAATAAAGGAAAAATAAGTGCAGCGCTGGTGAACGTGAATTTGCGTGAAGCAATTTACACCAATCCCATCCAAATGGGTGAGATTGTAATGGGGTGATCCAAAAACACAATACAAAAACGTATAGAGAGGGTGGTGAGACCCTATGGATGCAATCAGTGGAGTGTGAAATATAAACTACAAAGGAAGTCCTTCAAAGACTTGCTTGACTCAATCACAAGGAACCACACACCGATCATACACACAGTTAAACAGAGTGATGTGGGTGTAAAAATAAGGCAGCTAGTAATGATGCCATTAAAGTGAACCTGCATTGGCAAAGTACGTGTTCACATAAAGTTCAGTGTTGTTCCATCTGAAAACCTGGAACCACCCTCCATCCTGGACCCTGCGATCCCTGGGAAAGATCTACAATCCCTCCAACCATCACTCTCCATAGAGCCGTCCATCCGAGGAGCTCTCATAAGCGCATCTGACACAGTGCTCCCGGCATGTGTGTCCACCTCATGTGGTAAGAGTACCCATCCTCTTTTATCTACCAGTTTGGTTATCCTGCATGCCCATTAAAGTGGATCACGCATACCATCTGATTTTCCAGTAACACAGGAGCGGTGTATAGGAGTGTTTCATATGAAGACTTGCCTGTTTTTATACTTTGTTCTTTGAAGGACTTCCTTTGTAGTTTATATTTCACACTCCACTGATTGCATCCATAGGGTCTCACCACCCTCTCTGTACGTTTTTGTATTGTGTTTTTGGATCACCCCATTACAATCTCACCCATTTGGATGGGATTGGTGTAAATTGCTTCACGCAAATTCACGTTCACCAGCGCTGCACTTATTTTTCCTTTATAATTTATTTATTAACCTTGGACAAACTGCCAAAACCAATATCAACCAATCCTCTTCATATCGGATGCTGTAGGTTACTACACTTTGCAGCTTGAATTTTGGATGTATATGCACTGCTGTCAAGCATGCGCGTCCAGGTCTGTGGCGCATCATGTATGGCAGTGGATGTAGAATCAGAAAGTCATGAGTTTGGTTTCCAAATCAATTGTCTACTCGGAGATATTTGGGTGGAACAGCAAATATGAGTAATGAGAGATTAAGTAGCAGACTTTCTCACTGTGTAACCATGATGTGGATGACCTTGGCACCATGTGAGTGAAGCTTCAATGAAATGAGTTTCAGCCATGTAACCATCAAGGGGGTGTCCTTGAAACCATGTGAGTGAAAACCACATGTCTGGATACCGTGCCACAATACAACAAAGAGCATCTTGAACATGAAAAGCACAGGCGTGTTGGTACAATGGGTGCTGAAGGCTTAGCAACAAACCCACAACCTCAAAAGTCCGTAAAAAATCATAAGCAATTCTTGTTTTAAGCATTTAACCAATAAATATTTTTTTTTAATTAACTGTTCTCCTTCACAATATTCAACATGTGGTGGTCCACACCACCAACTTAGTCCTGACCACCCTATCGCAGTCTTTACAATTTCCTCGTTCAAGTATTTTATTGAAGATACCAAAATTAAACAGTTCAGGTGGCATAACATATACAACAGGACAAAATGAAGGGGAACTGCCCCATGGAACATTAAGACGGGTTACAAGCACTATATTCATAACAATGACAGGGAAAAAGTCAAAAGCATTATTGATCGTAGGGATCAAAAAGCTTGAGAATTCTGTTAGCTCCTCCGGACAGTGGTTGAAGCATAGGTGGGATTTACTGTCAAGCAGGCAGTCCTCAGCTGTGGAGGACTAAATCTGTCAAGAGATTGCTTATGGTTTGATCCAGGAAGCAAATTCCATGGATGAAGGAGTATGCCAGGGTATCATCGGAAAAGAGGTGGAGAGGAAGTGTCAAGAAAAAGTTAAGATAAAAAAGAGAAGAGATGAAGGGAGAAGGAATGGGAATAAGAGGAGCGGACGCTGGGGGGAAGGGGGTCTGGTGCCTACAGACACTTAGGACTTAAATGGAGGTGAGTTAAAGCGGAGCTCCACCCAGCAAAACAACATTTTGCCATGTTGTTTAAAAAAAAAAACCCTGAAAAAAAAAAAATACTCACCCGAAATAGCTGTTGCTATGCGGAAGTCCATAATCTGCCTCTTCCACACCGCGGTTTAATGTCTTCTTGTCCTTCTCCTTGTGAATGGGGCGCGCTGCTTTCTGGGAACTGTGTGTGTTCTCAGAGAGCAGCGCACCCATTCACAAGCCAGCATGAGACTCACGCAGGCGCAGTAGGAAACGGGCAGTGAAGCCGTACGGCTTCACTGCCTGTTTACCATAGTGTGAATGGCGGCGCGGGACCCGGAGCGATCGTGGGACCGGCATCGGGGGGGGGCGTCAGCGCGGGCGCCTAGGACAGGTAAGTGTCCTTATTTAAAGTCAGCAGCTACACTGTTAGTAGCTGCTGAATTTAAAAAAAAAATGTTTCGCGGCTGGAGCTCCGCTTTAACCACTTAAGGACCGCCTCCTACACATATACGTCAGCAGAATGGCACGGCTGGGCACAGGCACGTACAGGTACGTCACCTTTAAGAGTCCAGCCGTGGGTCTCGCACACTCCGTGACCGCGGACCCAAAGAATTGTCAAGAAAAAAAATCTAGATAAAAAAAAGAGACAAGATGAAGAGGGAAGGAATGGGAATAAGAGAAGGGGTTGCCGGTGGGGGTGGGGGGAACTGGGGTCTGTTGCTTAGTCATATGGTATTCCATTAAATTAAAGGTCTAGTTTTGAGACCTGCCTACCATCTGAGGCACTGGCCTTGTATATAAGACACTGGGCTGGCAAATTAAATGGTTGCAATTTCAAATCCCCAAGTGACTAGTTTACTAAAATTGCAAAGGTTTATCCTTTCGTATTAATTGCTACCGTATGTGTTATTGAACTTTGTAGGCAGCAGTTGAGAAAGGGCTCTTTGGTTCATGACAATGGAAAGTACAGTTTTACTAAATGGGAATTTCCTCTAGGCCAAAAAGCGGACTAGTCTATTGTCTGATTTATTTAATATTCAAATATTTAGCCCCTAGTCATGTGTTATTTCATGATAATAAAACTTTAGTTTTAATCACAACCCACCATCTGAGACCGTGGCCCTGCATGTACGCTGCTCATCTCACAAATGAAAAGTCTGTACGTTTAAATCCTCTAGCAGCCCCCTTTTCATGATTATTTCTTAAAGTTACATAAACTGAAGAAGCCCATAATAACCAACCAACTTCCAGACTAAGTATTATTTCATTATAGTTATAGTACTTTGCAAGCAGCAATTAAGATTATGATTTGGAGGGTCAACTGGGACACTAGTTTTTGTTAGATGATGGAAATTTAGTACATGAATCCCACTGATCATTTGGTATGTCATGATATGACAACTCTGGTTCTGGGCCACCCTTCTCTATCTGAGTCTATAGCCTTGTGGGTATGTGTGTTGTCTCACATTTGGATGGTCGTGAGTTCAAATTCTCAGGTGGTTACCTTTGCAGATTAATTTAATAAATATACACAAACCTAAAGAAACCAATCATTTTTCAGAGGACTTATCCTTTCTTATTAATTTCTATGAATTACTTCTCTGTGTAGGCAGCCGTTAAGATAGCGCCCCTGTGGTTTTACCAAATGTGAATTTCCTCTAGGCCAAGTGGCAGACTAGTCTAGGGTCGGATGGTAGCAATTTAGTAAAAAATAAAATATTAATGCACTAGTCATAAGGTATTCCATTAAATGAAAGGTCTAGTTTGAGGCAGTGGCCTTGTATGTAAGACACTGGGCTAGCAAGTGAAATAATTGCAAGTTCGTATCCCCAAGTGACTCATTTATTAAAATTCCAAGAGCTTATCCTGTCTTATTAATTGCTTTGTGTTATTGCACTTTGTATGCAGTAGTTGAGCTAACGCCCCGTGGTTCATGACAATGCAAAGTACAGTTTTACTAAATGGGAATTTCCTCTAGGCCAAGTGGCAGACTAGTCTAGGGTCTGATGGTAGCAACTTATTTAAAATTCAAGTATTAAGCCCTTAGTCATGTGTTATTTAATGATATTAAAGCTCTAGTTTTAAGCTCCACCCACCATCAGAGACAGTGGCCCTGCATGTATGCTGCTGATCTCACAAACGATCAGTCTGCAAGTTCAAATCCTCAAGCAATCACCTTTTCATGATTAATTTCTTAAATTTACATAAACTGAAGAAGCCCATAATAACCAATCAACTTCCAGACTAAGTATTATTTTATTATGGTTGCTTAGGGTTTGTATACATCAATTAAGATTATCCTTTAGAAGGTCAACTGGGAGACTAGTTTTTGTTAGATGATGGCAATTTAGTAATTTAGTAGATTATTCCATTAATCAGAAGGTATCGAATGATATTACAAATCTGGTTTTGGGACACCCACCCATCTGAGACTATAGCCTTGGGGATTTGTTGGTGATCTCTCATTCAGGTGGCTGTGAGTTCAAATCCTCAGGTGGTCATCTTTGCAGATTTATTTATTAAAGTTGTACAAATGGCGGAAACCATTAGCAACCAATCCCCTTTTGAATCCTCTTCCTATTGGTTGCTACGGGTTACTACACTTTGCAGCTTGAATCTTGGTTGAATTTAGTATGTATAGGCACTACTACAAAGCTTAAGCATCCTGGTCTGTGGCGCAGCATGCAGAGTCATAAATGTGGAGTCTGATGGCCATGAGTTCGATTCCCAAAGCATACCAGTAAAGATGTCTACTCAGAGCTGTTTGAGGCCCAATCATGTGACAAGTAAGTAACCATCAATTAAGTAACCTTAACACCATGTGAATAAACCCTCAATGAAGCAAGGTCCAGCCTTGTAACCATCAAGTAAGTAACCTTGGCACCATATAAATGGAGTAAGCCACCAACCGTGTAACCAGATGTCCTTGAAACCATGTGAATGAACCCAATGAAGTCCAGCCATCAAGTGGATCTGCCTATCTACCTTAGCACCATGTGAATGAACCCACAAGTGGGTAACCTTGGCGCACCGTATGAAAGGACCAGGCAGGTAGACTTGACACCATGTGGCAAGTAAGTGGGTAATCTAAGCACAGCAAAGGTCAGTGGCAAAGCTTAGTAATCCACAGTCAATAACCCTAAGAGGAAAGGAGAGATTTTATTTTTTCATTTTCTCAAGAAAATCTCATCAACATGCCCATCTCCTTCTCTGTCTTCCTGCCCCAGCTTTAGGATCACAGGTTCACTCACACCCAACCGATGGTGGTCCGCACCACCAACTTAGTCAACTCCTGACCACTGACTCGCAAGTCTTTACAATTTCATCTGCCCTTTGCACAACCCTCAAAGTATTGGAGCTACTTTGAGGAACCATCTTTGCTCTCTCATGGGAATCGAACCTACAGACCTCTGATTCTAACTTCAGGAGCTTACAGACTGCACCACAGAACCAGAAGACACCAAAAGTCGTTGCTAGTGCACCTATATCATGGATCTAGAGACTCTCTAAGCATTTGAAATATAAAACTGTTACCACATCAGAGATTCAAACCATGAAATCTAAGGCTTCCAGCATTCAACAGCACTACACCAACAACATGCACCACAGACTCCAGCCAACAACACAACTTCTCTGCAGAACTATATACTGAAGATGGCAACATTTGAAAAACATTTACTGGCCTACAAAAACACTTTACTGGTAGCAAATCAGATTCGAACTAAGAAATACAGGGCTTCCAGAATCCAACAGCAGCATCCAAACATCACACACCACAGGCTCTAGACGGAATTACCACTTCTCTGTAGAACTATATAGAAAATTAGAACATGATGAGAACCACTGAAAAACCTTTGGTGGCTCATGAAACACAAAACTGGGTTTTATGCATGCGCATTTGAACACACAGGGCCAGATTCAGAAAGATCCGTGGATCTTTCTGTTGGCGTAACGTATCCCTGATACGTTACGCCGCTGTAAATATTTACGCAAGTTCTTTATTCAGAAAGAACTTGCGCCATTATTTACAGCGGCGTAACGTATGTGTGGCGGCATAAGGCCGCGCAATTCAAATGTCTGAAGTGGGGGCGTGATTCATGTAAATGAATCATGACCCCACGTAATTCACGTTTTTTTTGGACGGCGCATGCGCCGTCCGTGGACGTTCCCAGTGCGCATGCGTGAGATCACGTCGCTTTTCCTCAATGAAAACGACGTGAACGTTACTAACGTCGAGCCCCATTCCCGAACGATTTTACGCAAACGACGTAACCGACGTACAATTCGACGCTGTCCCGACGTCCATACTTAACATTGGCTACGCCTCCTATAGCAGGGGTAATCTTACGCCGCTCGAACGCTTACGCAAACAACGTAAACTACGACGCGCCGCCGCAAGTACGTTCAGGAATCAACGTAAATAGCTCATTTGCATATATTACGCGAATACCGCCGTAAGCGCCACCTAGCGGCCAGCGTAATAATGCAACTAAGATACGACGGTGTAACAGACTTACGCCACTCGTATCTTATAAGAAAGCTGGCGTATCTTCTTTTCAGAATAGCAAAAAAAGATACGCCGGCTATTCTTAGTATTTACGCAGCGTATCTCTTGATACGCTGCGTAAATAGCTTTCTGAATATGGCCCACAATCTTTAACCTCCCTGGTGGTAATTCTGAGTGTGGTTCAGAGTGAATTTTCTTTACCAAAAGCGGCAAACCCAAACCACCCTTGGAACTGCATCGCAGGATCCAGGCAAAGTTACTTACCTTGTCCCCAGGATCCTGCAATGCCTCCCCACCGTGTGCGCGGGTTGTGTCCTCCGCTCGATCTTTCACTGGGCCGGGCTCCATTCCCTGCGAGCATCGTATCACACGGGAACGGAACCTGGCCCAACATTCAAAAAGCATAGTACACTATAATATTACAGATTTCATTACTGTATCAAATAATTTCACCTCCCTTTTGTCCCTAATTTTTTGTCTAATGCCCTGCATGCAGCAGTATATATATATATATATATATATATATATATATATACACACACACATATATATATATATATATATATATATATATATATATATATACACACACACACATATATATATATATATATATATATATATATATATATATATATACACACACACATACATTTACACACACATACACATGTATATATATATACACACACGTACACATATACATATACTCACACATATACATACGGTTGTTCCGGAGACATTTGCGCTACAATTATTTTTTCCAACTATTTTTAACCAGAAAAAATGTGGAGCTTGAAGCAAGGTTTGGTGCCCCTACTGAGAGTAACATTCTGGAGGAAGACGCTCTTATTCTACTACCTACCATATGTGTGGGATCTGCTTGCATGACTACCTGTTATCTCAGGAGTCCATCCTCTGAGGTGAGCGTAGAACCAAGATCAGAGGTGGAGGTAATGTCACCACTATTGATAACATCACTGATGAAGCTGGATTCTGGGACTTGTTGTTCATCAGCATCTCGGCCTGTGTTTTATTGTTTGTTTGCACTGCATCTCCATTTTTTTAATCTTGTACTGTTCTTTCGGCCTGGAAGCTTGAAAATGTCCATGGCAACCAAAAAGTGTCCCTTTACATCAAAAGTGGTTTTAGACCGGCTAGATAACAGCGATAGTGAAGTAGAAGAACACTTGCAGAATTGAGCGATAGTGATTCGTGGGGAAATGTATCTTTAAACCGCGACAATTCTGCAATAGTGTTTTCAAATTTGATTACATTATTGAATACATTTTATTATATTATTATCATTTGTTATAATTTATAATTTTCGTGTTTCAAACTTTATTATACCCAGGATGTCTACTAGACAGAATTAAGTGTTCCTAAGAATTACAGGCCTACAATATAAAATGCCAAATTTTCACTTGAAACAATGTACCTACCGCTTTGAGACGCAAAAATCTGACATAATCATAGTGCCAGGGGTTGTAAAGGTAAAAATTTTCTTTCCTTAAATAGCTTCCTTTACCTTAGTGCAGTCCTCCTTCACTTACCTCATCCTTCCATTTTTCTTTTTTTCTTTCTTTTAAATGTCCTTATTTTTTCTGAGAAATCCTCACTTCCTGTTTTTCTGTCTGTAACTCCACACAGTAATGCAAGGCTTTTTCCCTGGTGTGGAGTGTCGTGAGGGGGCGAGCAGGAGAGTCAGGACACTCTCTACATTGCAGATAGAGAAAGGAGCTGTGTGTTCGTGGGTGCCCTGACTCTCCTGCTCGCCCCCTCAAGGGAGGGGGCAAGCACGACACTCCACACCAGGGAGAAAGCATTGCATTACTGTGTGGAGTTACAGACAGAAGAACAGGAAGTGAGGATTTCTCAGAAGAAATAAGGACATTTAAAAGCAAAATGGAAGGATGAGGTAAGTGAAAGAGGACTGCACTAAGGTAAAGGAAGCTATTTAGGGATTTTTTTTTTTTTACCTTTACAACCACGTTAAAGGTTTTATTTTTTTATTTTTTTTATCTTAATAGCTTCCTTTACCTTAAAGCGGAGTTCCACCCAGGAAAACCACTTTTGCCCATCTTCTTTAAAAATAAAATAAAAATAAAAACCTGAAAAAAAAGAAATACCTGTTGCTATGCGGAAGTCCGTAATCTGCCTCACCTGCACCGCGGTCCGATTTCTTCTTATCCTTCTCCTAATGAATGGGGCGCGCTGCTTTCTGGGAACTGTGTGTGTTCTCAGAGAGCAGCGCGCCCATTCACAAGCCAGCGTGAGACTCACGCAGGCGCAGTAGGAAATGGGCAGTGAAGCCGTACGTAGGGCAAGTAGGACAAGGTAAGTGTCCTTATTTAAAGTCAGCAGCTACACTGTTAGTAGCTGCCGACTTTAAAAAAAAAAAAAATTGCGGCTGGAGCTCCGCTTTAATGCAGTGCTGTTTTCATGTCCTCATTGTTCGTTTTTGCTCTCAAGTTGCTGTAATTCTTCTCTCATCTCCACACTTCCTGGTTGTCTGTTTCCTGATGACCACAGTACTGGGAGCTTATTCACTATGGTCACTAATCAAGGAGGTGTGATTACTGTGTGCCTAAAACCCCTCAGCACCAATCACTTTTGTTTTCCAAACCATCACTGCTATGTATTGGCTCTGTGGCTCTGTACATCAGAGAGACAGGCAACACCATGCAAACACTAAATTGAAACTGCAGGCACATTATATGATTGATTTTTATCTATTTTTAATCATTTTTAAAAGGAATCAGTTAACTATTATGTCTCTATACCCTGTAAACAGTCATTTCAGCAAAAACATTTTTTTCCTTTACAACTCCTTTAAGCTACAAGACAAGCACCATACACATTGGGCTACATCAAGAGCACACAATCTTCAACTCTGCAGATTTTTTTGTTTTTATTATTCTATTATTTGGGACTTTCATTTTATTTGCTGCAAATCAGTGCAGAGTTAGAGATTTAGAAAGCGATATTGCGCTATAAATAGTGCCTGCAAACCGACCTGAAACAGCGGCTGCTGTTTCTCCAGTGTGAAAGAGGGCTTTCACACTGGAGCGGTGCCCTAGCAGGACTGCTCCAAAAGTCCTGCTAGCTGCATCTTTGGAGCGGTGTGTTTACCGCTCCTTCCTATTGAAAGCAATGGGACACCGCGGCTATATCGGCGGCAATGCACCTCTGCAGAGACGCATTGCCGGCGGTATTAACACTTTTTCGGCTGCTGGCTGGGGGGTAAAGCCACACCGATAGCGGCCGAATACCACCGCACCTCCCGCTTCAGTGTGAAAGGGGACTTACTAAGCAGTAAAGCAAAAGGTAAGGGTTACAGATTCCAAAATTAGATGCCAGTAGTGGGTTTTCTTTTACCCTGGTAGGTTATCTTTATGGGTACAGGCTCAGTTAGAAAGCATCCACATGGACATTGGGTGCAAAGCACACCCAGAAGCTAAGTTTATTTTGGCCAATAACCAAACTGAGTTGCTATTGCACCTCTGGCAGAAAGCTATTGGCATAAGTGCCTAGCCAGGGCCAATACATGCATGTGATGTTCAGATTAAGACAGCACTCTGCAATGGCAGATGAACATATAGGCTTTACAAGCTAACGGACTGTGCTTTGCAAATGCTGAAAACTTAAGTTGCTTGGGAGCCTCTGATCACGGATTGCACGATATGGAAATATCAAATTTAGCACTGATTTGGAGAATGTGCAGTGAAGCTCCCACTCTGAAGCAAGACAAAGGTACTGTATACTGAGTAAAAGGACCCCATGGAGCACTTCAGAACTAAAGCCCCGTACACACGATCGGACCTTTGTCCGACCAAAATCACATCGGAATTCCGACTGAATTCCATCGGAGCAAAAGAGAACATGTTCTCTATCTAAACTCTGATGGAATTTATCAAAATTTCCAATGGAATTCTCCGATGGGGCATACACGCGGTCGGAATTTCCGATGGAAAAAGTCAGTCAGACTTTTTCCATCGGAAATTCCGATCGTGTGTACGGGGCTTTAGAGTACATATAAGCATCTTGAAGTTTGTACTTTTAGGTCCGTCTCTCCCTTAAACACAATCATCAAAGTGACAGGCTTGCTTTTAAAAAGCACTTTGCTAAAAAAGAATACCTTTGTGGGACAGCACTGGGGTAAGTGGGCACCTGGGGGAAGAGGCAGATTTTTTTATTATAGTTTGGTAGGTTATAACTTTAATACGTTATGCCCCGTACACACGATCCGAATGTCGTACGACAGATTGTACGACTTTTACGCTTAATAGTCGCAAGTAGGAATTGAATAAGTTATTAAAGTCATGAAAATTCTTGTACAACAGAAAAAAATAAATAAATCGGAAGTGATGTCGCGTATTGTATTTTCGGATGACAACTTTACTGACTAAATTAAAATCGTGCGATCTGACATCGTATGAGGAAAATTTTCGTGCTTGTCCGATCGAATAATATCAAATGAACTGTCATGATCGGCTTTCGAAAGTAGTGTACACACGATCCGAAAATTGGGCCTTTGTTGGTGGTGGTGCTGGTGCCACAACACTGCAATCCCTCACAGATACTCTAGTTGAAACGCAGGAATGGGCCCGCTGCAAAGTATTGCATTAAAAATTGTAATTACATGCCCCTGTTAAACAGGGGCAGAAAAATTGGGCATTAGTCACTGGTGGCGGTGCCCAAAACCAAAAATGTTCTTACAAGCTATCAGCATGATCATTGAGGAGGAAGAGTATAGTCACTCAGCATAACAGGACAGTCACACAGCATCAGCATAGGCAGTCTTAAAGGGTTCTCACATTAAAAAAAAATGATTCTGTTACATCAGCATCAGGTGCTTGGTAGCTGATGATCCAAGATAGATTCATTTTTATGAAGTCAGTGGACAGACGTGTAATGTGATCGGTAACAAAGCTTTTTAACAGCACTGAATGTGCCTTTCTAAAGAACGCTAAATGCTGGACAGGCCAAAAGCTCAATTGCATACTGTGCAAACTCTGGCCAGTGATCCATCCTCAATAACCAGTAACCCAGAGGATTTTCGGTGGGAAAGGTGTCCAAGTATGATCTTGACCCTAGGTATTTCTGCACCATGTGAATCAGACACTGGCGATGGTTGCTGGAACCGATAATACCTTGGGGCTGCGGACTAAAAAATTGTCTGAACGCATCCGTCAGACTGCCACCTTCTCCACCGCTCCTTCTGTGACTGACCAAAGCCTCAGCAACACGTTGTCCAGGACCAGGAATTTGTAACCTCCCAGGCTCTGAAAACTCGTTGCACAAACCTTTCTGCAAGGCCTCCCAAAGATGTTTCATCCTTTGCTCCATCTGCGACTTAATAAGGTCCGCAACCTTACCCTTGTAACGTGGATCAAGGAGGGTTGCCAGCCAGTAATGATCCCTCTCCTTGATACCACGAATACAGGCTCTGCAGGATCAGGGAGGCCATGCAGCGTAGATTTGCTGATGCATTCGGTCTGGAGCCCTCTGGGTCACTAAGGACAACATGATCCGCAGCCACCTTCTCCCAGCCATGTACAAGTCCATGGGTTTCTGGGGACTGTAAATGATCCCTTGAAGACTACTGCTGATGCTGAGTGCTAGGCTCCACCTCCATGCTGACACAATCCTCCTCCTCGTCCTCTTCCTGTGTGATCGGCGGGCCCGCAGGAACACTGTCTTGATACAGGGGGCCTTGAGAGGTAAGGAAGTCCTCCTCTTTCTCCCTCTGCTCTGCCTTAAGTGTCCTCAAATGGTGACAGGACAGTGCATGCATCCCTGATCATGACCCACTGGCGTGGCAAAAAAACAAGCTCCCCTGACACTGTTTCACCTGGTGGGCATGTCACAGATTAGGCGGTTCTTGGGCAGGTTAAATTCCTTTTGCAGGTCAGCCAGCCGAGCACTCGCATTATATGACTGGTGGAAATGCACACAGACTTTCCTGGCCTGCTTCAGGACATCCTGTAAGCCTGGGTACCTGCCCAAGAACCACTGCACCACCAAGTTAAGGACAAAAGCCAAACAGGGCACATGGGTCAGCTGTCACTGTCAGAGGGTGGAGAGGAGGTTGGTGCAAACCACCATTCCTGGCTTAAGCTGGCGTGGCATCAACCACCTCTGAGCCTGCCCCTGCAGAGCTGACAGAATCTCTGCCCCAGTGTGGCTCCTGTCCCCAAAGCACACCAGCTCAAGCACCGCATGACATCTTTTTGCCTGCATACTTGCGTAGCCCCTTGAACGCCTACGGAGCACCGCTCGTTCCGAGGACAAATCAGCAGAGGAAGAGGCCATGGAGGAAGAAGAAGAGGAGGGGGTGGAGGAGAGAGGTATGTCAGAATTACCACTAGTAGCATTTTGGAGGCGTGGTGGCGGAACAACCTCCAACACTACTGCACCCTGTCCTGCATCCTTCCCAGCTGCCAGCAGAGTCACTCAGTGCGCCGCGAACGTTCCTGTCCATGCCTGCTGGACCATGAGTCAGCGGTAATACACACCTTACCGCTGACCTCCCTGTTCAGTGAGGTCAAGACATTGCCTTCCACATGCCAGTAGAGAGCCGGAATCGCCTTCCGTGAAAAAAAGTAGCGTTTGGGAACCTGCCACTGAGGTACCGCACATTCCACAAATTCACGGAAGGGGGCAGAGTCTACCAACTGACAAGGCAGCAGTTGAAGTGCTAGCAAATTAGCCAAGCTAGCATTTAACCACTGGGCATGTGGATGGCTGGGGGCGAATTTCTTTCGCCGGTGTAGCAACTGGGGCAGGCAAATTTGTCTGGTACAATCGGACTTTGGTGTACCGATAGCAGATTGCTCACAAGTACTTGGCAGTGGCACACGTAATTCTACACCTTCATGCCTCTCACTGCAGGTTTCTGAGAGGACTGAAGGTATATTGGGGTTGGAGATCCCAGCTGATGAGGAGCAAGGAGCAGTCCGCTTTGTTCTTTGGTGTGGGTCTTTTATGTACTCTTGCCAACGGACTGCATGGCAGGTTATATGACTGGTTAAGCATATGGTGCCCAAGCGGCTGGTGTTTTGTCCATGCTTGATACGCTTCAGACATATGTTGCAAATAGCAATGGTGCGATCTAAAAAAGGCCCACACCAAAGACCTTTTGGAAAAAACACACAGAGTCAGCAGTGCCCTGCACATGCAGAGCTCTGCAGTGTGATGAAGTTGGTTGGCTGCCCTTAAGCTGGCTTCTGGAGGGCATCCTGCCTCATTGGAGATGTCCTCCTCCTCCTCCTCTGTCCTATCAGGCACCCACATAGAGTCAGTGACCTCATTATCCCCTCCCTCCTCATCACTGGAACAAACCTGGCAGTATGCTGCAGCTGGGGGAAAATGACTACCAGTTTGTTGTCCTTCTTGGGCACCCCCTCTGTCTGGGCTCACGTTACTGCCTTCCTCAAGCTGGGTACCATCATCGGAGCCTTCAAAACGCTGTGCATCCTCCTGCAGCATATACCTGACAGTGTGGTCGAACAGTTCGGAGGACTCCTCCGTGCATGATGGTGGGGCTAGGGAAGGAATAACTGATGATGACCTCGAGCCGATAGAATAGGCCGCTTTGGCATCTGCATTGGCAACCAAGGTAGCCTGGGTGACAGAGGATGAGGAGGATGAGGGCGGCTTGGTCATCCACTCTACCAACTCTTCTGCATGTTGCGGCTCAACACTGCTGCCAAAAAAAGGACAAGCGTGCATCCTGGCCACGTGCTGATAAGGATGCACCGTGTCCATGACAAGTAATGTTGCCTCCAGACACAGAGCCTGCTTGCCCTCTTTTATTGGCCTGTGTCTGCCTCTCCTTGTTGGCCTTCCAGACATACTGTATTTGATGTATTGGAATAGGTACACAAGGAATGGCCCGCAGTCAGCTTTACCTGCACACTGTGCCCAGTATACAGTAAACTGACTTAATAAACTGCAGCTTAGCTCAATCAACTGCCTGCCTGTATTATTAAGAAGAAAACAGGGATGGCCTGCAGTCAGCTTTACCTGCACACTGTGCCCAGTATACCGTACACTGATTTAATATACTGCAGCAAGAATAACAGAAACACTCTGAAGTGAGATCTAGCTAAACGGAATGCAGTGTGTGTATATATATATATATATATATATATATATATATATATATATATATATATATCAGGGCTCAAGTCCTGCGGGAACGGAGTTCCTGAATTTTTTTCACAGCAGGAACTCAGTTCCTTTTGCAGGACTAGAGCAGCCGAGCTGTCTGAGCCAATCCTTCACTAAGCGGCGATACCCAGCTCGAGTCACTGTCAGGGGCAGGTGAACCTTAGTAATCCTTTATGTTACTGGCGGCATCCTGTATATGGATTCATCAGGTAGTGTGCAGGTATTCCATCACTTCCTCAATGCCGCAATGTCTCCTGGGAGCTTTTGTCATTGTTCCCAGGAAACTTACTTCTTTCTAAATCTTGCGATAACTCGCGGCAGACATCCGCAATGTCTCCTGGAAATAATGACAAAAGCTCCCAGGAGACATTGCGGCATCAAGGAAGTGACGGAATACCCGAACACAACCGGCCAGTACAGTGGATCGGAAAAAAAAAAACATGCGGTTTAGTAATTATGCATATGAGCGTATAATTTTTTTTTTGTGGGGGAGAGGATCTTGGGTGGGAGTTCCCACACTTTTTTCCCCAGGACTTGACCCCTGATATATATATATATACACACACACACACACACACACACACAAGTTGATCCCTTTGGCTACATTTAGGGAGGAAGCCAGGCATGGCACCAATGTGTCCACTGCCAAGGACTCAGGGCACCAGTTCTAGAAGAACCTATGTCTGATTGAACACAAAGTTATTTCAAGCTTTGAGCAGCCATTTTGTTTCAAGAAGGGTTTATTTATCCCTGGTGTGTTATTTTGGTGTGCTCACATTTTCAGGTAGGAACAAAGACCTTAGTGGGAGGTTTATGGACCCTCCTAGACACAATTGAAGACTGTTTGGCATTCGGGGAAAAGTATGTTTAACAGTGTTCCAGCTTCCATTGGTCTGGCACATTTCTGCACACCACTCTGATTGGACAGCATCCTTTTGGGAAGGTCTCCTCCAAGATGCCTCAAGGGTACACGTTTAAGGAACATTTTTTGAGCAACCTCCCATATGTAAGCTCTGCATTATTGTTCTGCCCTAAGTGATATAAATGCCTTGCTGTATGGAACTTAACTTTGGAGGAATAATATTGCATTGTTGTAACTGCTAATTTCTCTGCATAAAATCTAAATTTAACACCTTCATGCCTAATGCCATGTACACACGATCGGAAATTCCGACAAGAAAAGTCAGATGTGAGCTTTTGGTCGGAAATTCCGACCGTGTGTATGCTCCATCGGACTTTTGCTGTCGGAATTTCCGCCAACAATAGATTGAGAGCTGGTCCTTTATTTTTCAGATGGAAAAAGTTCCTATTGGAAAATCTGCTCGTCTGTATGCAATTCCGACGTGCAAAAAAAAACATGCATACTCAGAATCAAGCTTTCTGTGACCGTGTGTATGCAACACAAGTTTGAGCCAACATTCTGTCGGAAGAAATCCACGGTTTTCTTGACTGAATTTCCGATCGTGTGTACTTTTTCTGACATGTGTTGCTTACAGGTTAAAATCTATATTTTTTTTGCCAGAAAATTACTTAGAACCCCCAAACTTTATATATATATTTTAGCAGAGACCCTAGAGAATACAATGGCGATTGTTGCAATATTTTA
This sequence comes from Rana kukunoris, assembly GCA_029574335.1. Classification (NCBI taxonomy): domain Eukaryota; kingdom Metazoa; phylum Chordata; class Amphibia; order Anura; family Ranidae; genus Rana; species Rana kukunoris. The sequence goes on from CM056057.1 coordinate 21,744,970, forward strand.
AGTCATACTGTATTTGCACAGCGGTCTTTCAAATACAATTTTTTTGGAAGAAATACACTTTCATTAAATAAAAAAGAACTAAACAGTAAAGTTAGCCCAATTTTTTTGTACAATGTGAAAGATGATGTTACGGCAAGAAAAAAGATACCTAATATGTCGTGCTTTAAAATTGCACACACTCATCGAATGGCGACAAACTACAGTACTTAAAAATCTCTATAGGTGACATTTTACAAATCTCTGCAAGTTACTAGTTTAGAGTTACAGAGGAGGTCTAGGGCTAGAATTATTGCTCTCGCTCTAACGATCGCGGCGATACCTCACATGGGTGGTTAGAATACTGTTTACATTTTCAGGCATAACTTACGTATGCGGTCTCTTCTGTGTGCGAGCATGGAGGGATGGAGTGCTTTACATTTTTTATTTATTTTTCTTAATTCTTATTTTTCTTTTCTTTTACACTAAAAAAAAAATCTGATCACTTTTATTGCTTTCACAAGTATGTAAACATCCAATATGGCAGTAATAGGCAGTGACAGGTAATGTTTATGGAGGAATCTAGGGTCTTTAAGACCCCAAATCCCCCCTTTGCACTTAAAAGCATTCAACACGGCCTGTTTGGCTGTTTTGAATGCTGAATTTTTTTTAAATTTGGTGCCTTTAAGTCTTCTGTAAACCGGAAGTGACGTCATGACATCGCTTCCAGATTACTAGATCCGACCGAGACCCGATCAAAGCCGATTTCAGCTTTGTTTGGGTCTCTGGTCAGCCGATAAATATCCCTGCTGGTCGCTCGGGCCTCCTGCTGCTTGAGATAAAAAACAAGGTATCACAAAACATAAGCCAAAAACATTTTCTGGTTAAAAATGATAAAACAGCGCATAAAAAGTCCAATATAGATCAGGATGTTGAAAGAAAGTCCATAGATCAGTGAATCAGGTTTAAAGTGATTTGAAGGAAGCTTCATGGAATAGTTATACACCCTCCACCGGTTTCCAATCTCCACCAAACGTGAGGCACACTCCCCCGCAGGGGTTCAAACTCACCAGAAACTCAAAGAAAACAGGCCTTAAACATAAGACGTCCTGATCAAACCTCCAACATCATTCCAGAAGCAGCAAGGGTTAATGAGTCAAACTCCAATATATGGATCATAGAAAAAAGCAAAAAGCACCAAAATAGTGTAATACTGCTTTAATAAAACATTTTCTTCATATAACACCCCGCTTCCTATCTACGTACATTGAAAAGATTAAAAATGAACAATAAGTGTAAAGGGTGTAATTCACCGCTCTCCTCCGCTCTCAGGGGGTCGCGATTGTGCCTCAATGCACGCTGCTCGAGACTCCAATCTCAGTGGCGATGATGGAGCGGTGGAACGCACTCCTAGTATTTCCTGGATACGCCGTCGTAGCCACGCCCTGACGCGTTTCGTCACATCCGACTTCAACAGAGGGCGTGGCTACTCGGCGTACATCACGTCCATATGAAGTCCTCCAACGGCGGCTATTGGATATCTCCTCCACGCTCTCCCGATATCATTGGTGCATCGAGGAGCGGGTCAAAATAGCGGACGTAAGCCGTGCCTGATCGCCGGGACAACCCCACCAGACGTGAATGCAAAGAATAAAGTAACTTAATACTGCACAAAAATACATAAACATGGCGAATCTTGTCGATCTTTTTGCCGCAAGATTATGTACCGAACAGGGGATTCTATTTTAAAGCACACCTCCATTCGTATAACACAAATGTCATTGCATTATCAGAGAAACTGTGTTTAACCCATAAACGGTCGATATAGCATTATGCAAAAGATCTCCATGACAATGTAGCAAGATGGGTTAAAAATTGCAACAGTCATGGACTTGACTGTGATTGACCTTATGAATGTCAGAAACCTATATTATAAAGCACTACAAGTATAAGTTTGTACACTCATATATAAACCTCATCGAACCCCATAATATATAGATTAAAAAGGTTAAGGAACCGCTATACATTAGAACAAATAAAATAAATCAAATTACCTATAATTCATTAAGTACATTAAGTAATCAATTAAGGCTGGAGAAAATTGTCAGAAATATATATATAAAAATCCATTCTAAAAATATATATATATTCATATTAAAAGTAGAAGAGTAATAATAATAAATATATACATATATACATATATATTTAAGATAAATTAAATATCAAAAGGATATATACCTCCAAAAATTATTCTAAAATAAAATAGGTAAAATAGAATAAAAAAGTGGATATATATATATGTATAAAGTGTAAAGGAGAGAGTGGAAAGGCTAAAATATGCCCATTTAATGGTCACTGATGAAACAGTTGATGTCTAGTTCAACGTTTAACCCTTTGGGTACCAGAGTATCAACAGAATATATCCATTCAGTTTCAAGCTTGGATAATTCTCTCACTCGGTTAGAACCCCTCCAGGAAGGTTTAAGATGACGGACACCCCAAAATTTGAGGCCTGCTGGATTTTCATCGTGAAAGAGTTTGAAATGTAGGGAGACATTATGGTCCTTGTATCCCAGTTTAATGTTAGCTATATGTTCCGCTATCCTTACTTTCAATTCTCTTTTTGTGCGGCCTATATACATGAGCTTGCAGGGACATTCTAAAATATAAACTACATATGAAGTGTTACACGTGATGAACTCTTTTATAGGGAAAATGATGTTGTTGGTTGTGGATGTAATGCTTTCAACACCTCTCATTGGTCTTTCAACCTCTCTACAAGGAAGGCATTTACGACATGCAAAGAATCCGTCTTTGTCCCAAAATGTGGGGGGTTTCTTTGGGGGGTCCAAGATTTTTCTCACAACCTTATCCCCAAAATTCTGTGCTTTTGTATAAATAAAGCTAGGTTTAATAGGGATAACGGTTCTTAGTATTTTATCTAAGAACAGAACATGCCAATGTGATGAAAAAATTGTTTCAACTTCTTTATACTGAGAGTGATAGCCTGAAAGAAAGCTCCATTCATGCATATTTCCATTGGTAGAAGGTAGTTTTGTTCTTAAACTATCAATTCTTGGTACCAAAAGAAGATCTTCTATAGTTTTTGTTAGTTGCTTATCTTTATATCCTTTTTCCAGGAATTTATTCTTTAATATACATGACTGAGAGATAAAATCATCATCCTTAGTGCAATTCCGTCTAACTCTTGAGAACTGTCCTTTTGGAATGTTCCGTAGCCACATGGGGTGGTGGCCACTGATAGTGGGCAGATAACTATTAGAATCTGTGGGTTTAAAATAAACCTTAGTTCCCAATTTGTCTCCATTACGGTAGATATTTACATCTAAAAAGTGAATACTGTCTCGATTAAATTCACTAGTCAGACTAATATTGCAATTATTGGCATTAAGTTCTTTTAAAAATTCTTCTAACGATAAAATGGATCCTGCCCAAATAAAAAACAGATCGTCAATATATCTCCTATATACAATCAGTTGATCTCTTTTAATATTAAAAATGGTCTTATCCTCCCATTCTGCCATGAAGAGGTTTGCTATACTAGGAGCAAACTTAGCTCCCATGGCAACGCCTGTTTTTTGCAAATAAAATTGTCCATCATACCAAAAGTAATTATGACCAAGGCAGAAGTCCAATGAGTTGCGTAAAAACACTTTTAGATTATGGGATAGATCATCTCTCTTCGATAGTGCCCAATTAAGAGCCAGTAGAGCGTCATCATGCTGGATTACAGTATATAGGGAAGATACGTCAGCTGTGACTAAAAACACGTCATCACCTTTGCCTGACAGATCTATATTTTGCAGCAGTATGAGTAAGTCTTTTGTATCCTTTAAATAGGCTTTAGTTTGGACCACACTTTTTTGTAGAAAGTGATCCAAAAATTGCCCTAAACGTGAAGACAGAGATCCAATGCTATTCACGATTGGTCTGCCCGGAGGGAAGTTCAAGTCCTTATGGATCTTAGGCAGAGTATAGATCGTTGGGATCCTACTACTGCTAGGTACCAAAAATTTATGCTCTTTGATCGAAAGAGCTCGATTTCGGTACCCTGCTTCTACCAGGTATTTAAGCTGTTCTTCATATTGTAGAGTAGAATCTTTAGTCAATCTCTTATAGGTAGATCCATTCATTAGCATATCCATCATTTGTGTATGGTAGAAATTTTTTGATAAGATGACTACGCCTCCTCCCTTATCAGCTGGTCTGATGACGATCTCATTTCGATCTTCCAAGGATTTTATACCTTCCTTGATGTGTCTTGGGTTCACGTTTCTCTTTGGTTTTATATATTCCAAATCCCGTAATACCAAACCTTTGAAAACCTCAAGTGGTTGGTTAGTACTCATCATGGGATTAAATAGAGACTTGTTCCGAAGACCACTATCTGTGGGTACTGCTGATATTCCTGTTGATGGATTGGAGTTCTTATTTAGAAAATATTTCTTCATGTTAAGCTTTCTTACGTACTTATGTACGTCTATAAAGATGTTAAACTTATTTATTGGACGGTTGAGGCCACATTTAAGACCTAGATTAAGAATGTTAGTCTCCTTAGTTGTTAGAATCGTATTGCTTAGATTAAAAATACCCCCTACTCGTGTTCCTTCCTTCTTCTTTTTCTGTTGCTGGGTCCTTCTCCCTGCACGGCATCCCCTCTTTCTTCTCTCCCTGCCCCTGATTGGGGTAATCTCTCCCGATCCCAGTAAATATTGTCGTTCCTTTGGGGATCTCTGTGTCTTTGGTCGACATGAGGGTCCCTGTACTGTGATGTTTGCTGTGGGTATGTGGGTGCTCTCCCCCTCTGGGAAGAGGACCCTCTGCCCCTCTTCTGCCAACCCCGGCCTTTCCCTAAAAAAGGACGGGGTGATTGGTACCTGGGCGTATTATTATCTTCCCATAACGGTTCATAGCTATTGTATACTGGTACATTATAATAGCCCCCTGGAGGTGCAGGACGTTGGTTGGTATTCATGTTACCTCCATTCCTTGATCTTCCCCTGTTATGATTTGATCCATGACGCATAGGTGTTGAATGATTCACTGGGGCTTGTTGTGTACCCATTTCTCTTCTGATGTTTACGAGAGGTTGACCATTTGGGATAACGTTACTGACTGGTTGAGATCTAGAGTCAGTAGCCTCTTGATGAGTATCCATGGTATTAGTGTCATTCTCTCCTGTGGCAGGTGTATTTGTCTGCTGCCACAAGTATATAGAATTCGTTCTAAAGTCTCCCACATCACGGTGGAATTTTTTAATTTTCTTTTTCTGGGTTTCTTTATCAATTTTCTCCAACCTTTTCTTGATACGTATATTAAAATCAGTAACTTGTTGCGTTTCCTTAATAGGGTCTAGTAATAACTGAGACTCCTTGATTTTACCTTCTAAAAGTAACATCTTTCGCTTCTTCCTTTTTAGGACTAGGTCCTGTAATTTAAACCCCACTCCATTAAAGAATTCTAACCATTCTTTCGCAGAGTCTGAGTCATCAAGACCGTCCTGGGGAACTACGTCCCATCTTAAACTTCTAATAATGATCCGCTCTTTTTGATACTGTTCAAGGGTACATATATCCCACCAAGTTCTCACTTGTTTTTCTAGGGTGTTCCCCAGAGCGGTCATAATTGAATTATAGTTAACCTGTGCAGTAGTTTGTTCATTTACAGTAAAAATAGTATCTATATCTAAATTCCTATTGCTTAGAAAAAATAAGGCGTCCATGTCAGCCAGAGAAGGAAAAAAAGGTATATAAAGAAGAGTGCACAAAAAAGGGGGGAGGGCCACAGTCAGAGGATAACAATAGTGCACTTCTCGGCGCCGAGGACACGGATTACTTTTATCAAAGGAATAGATTAAAATAATATATAATATATATATATATCTAAAAAATCAAAACTAAATTAAATAAGTGAAATTCAATTAAATATTGATCCCACTAAGAGCAATTCAGCAGTATATATATATATATCTAAGCAGCTGTTTAAAAATAAATGAATAAATTCATCTATTCAAGATATAAAACAAGGTATCACAAAACATAAGCCAAAAACATTTTCTGGTTAAAAATGATAAAACAGCGCATAAAAAGTCCAATATAGATCAGGATGTTGAAAGAAAGTCCATAGATCAGTGAATCAGGTTTAAAGTGATTTGAAGGAAGCTTCATGGAATAGTTATACACCCTCCACCGGTTTCCAATCTCCACCAAACGTGAGGCACACTCCCCCGCAGGGGTTCAAACTCACCAGAAACTCAAAGAAAACAGGCCTTAAACATAAGACGTCCTGATCAAACCTCCAACATCATTCCAGAAGCAGCAAGGGTTAATGAGTCAAACTCCAATATATGGATCATAGAAAAAAGCAAAAAGCACCAAAATAGTGTAATACTGCTTTAATAAAACATTTTCTTCATATAACACCCCGCTTCCTATCTACGTACATTGAAAAGATTAAAAATGAACAATAAGTGTAAAGGGTGTAATTCACCACTCTCCTCCGCTCTCAGGGGGTCGCGATTGTGCCTCAATGCACGCTGCTCGAGACTCCAATCTCAGTGGCGATGATGGAGCGGTGGAACGCACTCCTAGTATTTCCTGGATACGCCGTCGTAGCCACGCTCTGACGCGTTTCGTCACATCCGACTTCAACAGAAGGCGTGGCTACTCGGCGTACATCACGTCCATATGAAGTCCTCCAACGGCGGCTATTGGATATCTCCTCCACGCTCTCCCGATATCATTGGTGCATCGAGGAGCGGGTCAAAATAGCGGACGTAAGCCGTGCCTGATCGCCGGGACAACCCCACCAGACGTGAATGCAAAGAATAAAGTAACTTAATACTGCACAAAAATACATAAACATGGCGAATCTTGTCGATCTTTTTGCCGCAAGATTATGTACCGAACAGGGGATTCTATTTTAAAGCACACCTCCATTCGTATAACACAAATGTCATTGCATTATCAGAGAAACTGTGTTTAACCCATAAACGGTCGATATAGCATTATGCAAAAGATCTCCATGACAATGTAGCAAGATGGGTTAAAAATTGCAACAGTCATGGACTTGACTGTGATTGACCTTATGAATGTCAGAAACCTATATTATAAAGCACTACAAGTATAAGTTTGTACACTCATATATAAACCTCATCGAACCCCATAATATATAGATTAAAAAGGTTAAGGAACCGCTATACATTAGAACAAATAAAATAAATCAAATTACCTATAATTCATTAAGTACATTAAGTAATCAATTAAGGCTGGAGAAAATTGTCAGAAATATATATATAAAAATCCATTCTAAAAATATATATATATTCATATTAAAAGTAGAAGAGTAATAATAATAAATATATACATATATACATATATATTTAAGATAAATTAAATATCAAAAGGATATATACCTCCAAAAATTATTTTAGAATAATAGAATTTTAGAATAATTTTTGGAGGTGTATATCCTTTTGATATTTAATTTATCTTAAATATATATGTATATATGTATATATTTATTATTATTACTCTTCTACTTTTAATATGAATATATATATATTTTTAGAATGGATTTTTATATATATATTTCTGACAATTTTCTCCAGCCTTAATTGATTACTTAATGTACTTAATGAATTATAGGTAATTTGATTTATTTTATTTGTTCTAATGTATAGCGGTTCCTTAACCTTTTTAATCTATATATTATGGGGTTCGATGAGGTTTATATATGAGTGTACAAACTTATACTTGTAGTGCTTTATAATATAGGTTTCTGACATTCATAAGGTCAATCACAGTCAAGTCCATGACTGTTGCAATTTTTAACCCATCTTGCTACATTGTCATGGAGATCTTTTGCATAATGCTATATCGACCGTTTATGGGTTAAACACAGTTTCTCTGATAATGCAATGACATTTGTGTTATACGAATGGAGGTGTGCTTTAAAATAGAATCCCCTGTTCGGTACATAATCTTGCGGCAAAAAGATCGACAAGATTCGCCATGTTTATGTATTTTTGTGCAGTATTAAGTTACTTTATTCTTTGCATTCACGTCTGGTGGGGTTGTCCCGGCGATCAGGCACGGCTTACGTCCGCTATTTTGACCCGCTCCTCGATGCACCAATGATATCGGGAGAGCGTGGAGGAGATATCCAATAGCCGCCGTTGGAGGACTTCATATGGACGTGATGTACGCCGAGTAGCCACGCCCTCTGTTGAAGTCGGATGTGACGAAACGCGTCAGGGCGTGGCTACGACGGCGTATCCAGGAAATACTAGGAGTGCGTTCCACCGCTCCATCATCGCCACTGAGATTGGAGTCTCGAGCAGCGTGCATTGAGGCACAATCGCGACCCCCTGAGAGCGGAGGAGAGCGGTGAATTACACCCTTTACACTTATTGTTCATTTTTAATCTTTTCAATGTACGTAGATAGGAAGCGGGGTGTTATATGAAGAAAATGTTTTATTAAAGCAGTATTACACTATTTTGGTGCTTTTTGCTTTTTTCTATGATCCATATATTGGAGTTTGACTCATTAACCCTTGCTGCTTCTGGAATGATGTTGGAGGTTTGATCAGGACGTCTTATGTTTAAGGCCTGTTTTCTTTGAGTTTCTGGTGAGTTTGAACCCCTGCGGGGGAGTGTGCTTGAGATAAACATCGAGCGGCTTTTAGGTTGTTATAAGAAAGCCGACCGTCGTCTCTAAAAAAAACTGTACCTGGGTGATGCCTACAACCCCTTCAAGCTGAGGCCACATATTTACGCTACGTCGACGTGAAGGGGTTAAATTAGAGGTTCACTTTAAAGATCTATCTCATGGGTAGTCCTGCCCATAAATACTTGCTACATGTCAAGCAGCAAACAAGGATGAGAGAGATCAGCTGAATTATTTTCTTAATGAGAAAATATACAATATTAAAGTAGGGTGACCAGACATCCCCCGTTTCCGGGGACAGTCCCCGGATTGAGGACACTGACCCCGGACCAAGTCTGTCCCTGATTGGATTTGAACAGGGGCAGGGGCAATTTCAAAGACAGTCAGTGCAGAATAAAAAAAAAAATCTGAATTACACCCCCCCGCTCTGCCACACCGCCACACCTACTAGCTTAGGGTGTGTGTTTTTTTCTAATATCTGTGCCCTTTTCAGATGATCAGGTGCTGGTCGGAGCGGAGGGAATATTTCTTCAGTGTTTCTCGCATTGCAAAACTCTCGTTAACCGCGTTCCTCACAATCCAAGGTATTACTGTAATAGAAGTTCATTGATCATGTTTACACACATATACTTTTTTTGTGCTGTGGGCCTACACTTCCTCCTTTTTCACCAAAGCAAGAATTACATTGTGCAAGTGTGTGCAGATGTGCTGAAGGGTTCTGCTGAGCTTTGGGACCCGGCAGAGACTGTCAGCACATTTGTGCATGTGCACAATCATATAGCTCCCAACTGTCCCTGATTTCGAGAGACTGTCCCTGATTTCTGGCAATGTCCCTTTTTCCTCCTCTCTCTTTTTCGTCTCTCATTTTGGTCTTATCTATATAGTTGTATATAAGATGCACTCCTTATCTTTCAAAAAGTGTTATCCAGTGCTAAACCTTTCATTAAAATTCAAAATTGCTGCATTTGTAATTTTAAAAGCCAATATAAAGAAATAGTAGTGGTAAAAAAAATCTTGTGGATTAATTTTTTTGTGTTATTTCTCCTTTAAGAGGGTGTGGTAGGGGAGTGTCCTATGCCAACATACATTTGCTAGTAGGTGTCCCTCACTCCCATCTCAAAATGTTGGGAGGTGTGCAATCAAGGGGGTCCCGGACCTTTTTTTCTGCACATCCGCATGCACCACTCGGCACATGTACCCCACAGGGCTCTACCAGGTCCCTAAGGCGCATGCTGATCAAAAATCAAAAATCAAAAATGATGACGCCTCAATCATGGGGAATGAAGTTAACTCCTACATTTTTAGAAAATCAATCAACATTTTGGGATATCTGAAGTCTTTTAGCATACCTGTGATCTTGGTGCATTTTCAAAACTGTCACTTCCATCAAATAGCAGGCATCTCAAGGTGCCTTTGGGGTAGCTTCAGATCTTTACTTCTTAACCTATGCAATCAGTTATGCATATCTTGGAGCTTTCATTACAGATGTGATCCTTCATCTGCTTCTTCCTCCTCTAGTATGAGGTCTGTTGTACAGGGGGCTACAAAAAGCTAATTTTGATTAAAATTCAGGTAAATTAAAGAATGTTTAATGATTTTTTTGACTTGATGTTAGTTGCTGTCCTGGGGGGCAGTATTTAGTTTTTTATTTGGGGGGGGGGGAGATATTGTCTTTTCTTTTAAGTTGATAGGGTCTGTATTTTAAGGTAAACTGCTTTTTTGTTGCTGCAAGACTTTTTATTTTGGAGGTTGTTTTTATTCCCTATATTTATTGTAGAGAAATAAAAGTTAGGTATACACCATTCTGGCCTACTGTTAGGACACTATCCGCAGCAGAGGCTCACGAAGACCAGGCATTACTTCCTGTATCTTACATAGCCACAAGAATGCACGCCCAAGTGCACGTTCTCAGCCCGGACTGGTTTCAAAAGGCCTTTATAAGGGAGCCAGTCACCCTCTGTGATTGCTGGTTGTTCTTGGCTTTCCAGTGTGTTTGTTCCTGTGTTACCTTGCTTCTGTGGGTACCTGTTACCAACTCAGCTTGCCTTTGCACCTGTCTTCTGCATGCCCCTTGATCTGACCCCAGCTTGTTTAACAGACTGCCTTATCCTGCTCTATTGTGTATGACCCTGGCTATCCTCCAGACTACGCTTGCTCTTGTCCACACCCAGTACCTGACCTTGGCTTTGAACTGGCTTCTCGCCTAACAACACTCCCGTCAGAACATCTCTGAAAGCCATTCCAGAAGGCGACCCATGCTTCTTTGAGCCTGACTCCTCCTGTGTACTCTTCATGGGAAGTCTAGAACTTCCCATGAAGGACTTCTAGCCACAAAGGAAGCCCCTCTCCATTGGTGTACAGCACCAGGTACCTGATAGCTACTATCCCAAATAAAAGCCCAAATCTAAAAAAAACTTGTTGCTGTTAACTGCTTGTTTGGGTTTAGATGAAAGTAAAAGCACTTTTACTTTCCTGACCCTCTGCTTCCCAGACAGAGGATGTTCCCCTATGCTCTGGAGGTGAAATGCCCCTCAGCCTCCTAATATCGAATACAGGGCAATGGGCCCTGCAGTAGTCCTGATGATGTTAGGACCTTAGACTGCTGGAGCATGGGGAAAAGATGCTGAAGGGACCAGTCTAGCATTGAAGAGAATCTACTTTTCCATGCCCCTAGTCCGAAACGAGCTGAGAGTACAGACCCACTACAAGGGAGAATTTTCAACTTTCCTGGGGCTGGGCTTTAAAACTGTCCTGCTGCTGGTTCTTTATGAATGAGAGCTTGATAGAAATTGGCCAGTGGCAAGTTTTGCATCAGTGAAAACAGGGGCCACAGCTGGGAAACCTCACTTCTTCTCCACAGGAGATTTCTGTCCTCCCTGAGCTCGACTTAGGACACCTGCGTTACCGTTTGACAGGTGTACCACCGCAGTCAAACTCCCCACCTGCCACTGTCCTCGGGTCTGTGTCCAATTTCTTTCCGTCATATAAAGCGGGTCTGTTATTGTATATGCAAAAGTGGTCTACTATGGATGATGAAAAAGGCATGTGTTACCACCACACCTACTCTCCAGGATTTCTCCAGATCCTCTCTCATCCTCTGGAATTCGCTACCTCAACCTGTCCGGCTATCCCCTACTCTTGCTACCTTTAGGCGATCCCTGAAAACTCATCTCTTAAGGGAAGCCTATCATGTCTCCAACTAATTTCTTACCACTTCCATCAGCTCATTACCCACAGTTACAACCTTTTGTACCACCTGCTCCACCCTATTAGATTGTAAACTCTTCTGAGCAGGGCCCTCTTAGGCTGGATTCACACCTATGCATTTTTTGTGCTTTTTGCATTTTTCAGACTTGCACTACACAACATGTTCCATAGGAAACCATGTTAAATGGATTGTAGTCTGCAAAATGCAAAAAGCACTTAAACTGCATAGGTGTGAATCCAGCCTTAATCCTCTTTTATATTATAGTATTATAACTGTATTGTCTAATTTTTACAGTATATTGTAAAGCGTTGCTTAAACTGTTGGCGCTATGTAAATCCTGTATAATACTAATAATAATACAGCAACTTTTCTCACACTTTTTACCCTTGAGGAAACCTTGAGGTTAGTTTCACACCTAAAAGAACCCGATGCTGAAAATAAATTAATCTACACCTCACAGTACATTAGCGTCATTAGTTGGATATTGTAGATATATTAAAAAAAAAATAATGAATGTGGCATTTTGCCTCCAACCCCCCTTTGCAATGGTGGATAGTAGAGGGAAGAATGTCCCATTATATTAGCAGTTATTGGGAAAAATTCCACCCTTGGAGATAGCTAAAGGGAACCACTACTAGTCCACTGGCTCTGCCCAGGGATATTGTCCCCATAACTATGCAGGCACCATAAGGTGGGAAGTCAATTCATTGCTGCTTATTGATCAAGGAGCCCCAAGGAATCTCTGAAGGAACCCTGGTTAAAAAGGGCTGCACTAGCAAATGGCTTTTTTTTTTCCAAATTTGAAAGAATCACATTGAGATGAAGAAGGGGACGTAAGGGGATTTGGCTGAACCTTACTGAGATTGTTTGTAAATTGCACTGATAATTTTCTTGTCGTTCTAGTTACATCACTTTTTTATTTGCTAAACTTTATAGGTTAAAACAAACATTGTAGACAATTGCTATTCATATTGTAATTAGTCGGGAAACGTTACTCTAAACATACTTGCTAAGACAAGCCAAAGAATATTATGATCACATAAATATCATTACAGTTAAACTTTTAAAGTTTTATATAGCAGCAAAACATCAAGGGGGTATCTAAAGCAACCTCCCCTTCTCGAATATCATCCTTAAATTGTATGTATGCTCCTTCACTACATTTATTTTCACAAAATTACCCACTTGACTTAAAGGAGTAAAACAATAAGGTTATCGTTGCTGAGCTCCTATTCTGAAAATGCTACTTGCTCGATTCTCATGCTGACCTCTGGGTTTAATACCCTGTGCCTCTTACTCAGTATAAGCCTGCAGGACTTGTGACTTTTTCCTGGACTGCAAAATTCAATGTCAGGGATTTAGAAAGTACTTAACCCAAGGGTTTACCGGAGCAACTGGGCAACCTGCATTTTCAGAAGGCAGTCAGCAATGGGAGTCCCCAATATTTTTTTTTTTAATATGTTTACTTATGTTCCAATAGCTAGTACAACAAGTATTGTTCAGTTATAGAAGTCACACTTTGGACAGTCCCGCTGCCCATAATACTTCTTTGATTTATATTTTAATAGACAATATTCAGGCCAGTAACTAGAATAATATAATAATGAAAAAAAAATATTACAGTCACAGTATGAAGTGACAATATGTAGTGAAAATGGACATATAGATACAAATAATGATCATGCATGTGTAGGTAGGAGAGTTACTCATAGCTGCTCCTGCAATCAAATATATACAATATGTGCAGAAATATGGGACTGGGAAATTCGAGGAGGGATGTCCCTGGGAAGTTATGCAGGTGACACGGTAGAATTGGAAACTGAGGATACTTCCGTCCGAGATGTAGAAGAAAGTTCAGAGCCATCTTCAACTTTTTTGCCAAGTAATTGATAGATGCAGTTCCGGAACTAAAGGAAGTAACAAAAACAGTTCTTCATTAGATATCACTGAGTTTTATATTTCTTTTGTTAAAATTTGTTTCAAGTTTGTATATGTATCTCTGGGCCCTTTGGAGAAATGTTCCCTCTGTGACACTTAGGCAAGAAATAGGGCAAGTGTCAACATTAAAGGAAGACACCTCCTGCAATAAAAAACATTGTCAGAAGTTCGAACGCGTTTTTCAAACGATAAATTGTTCAATGGACATAAATGAATCGGTTTCTCTTTTTTTTTGCCTTTGTTTTATTTTCACAGAAAATGCATTACAATTTCATGGATTAACAGTTCACAACCATGAGTTAATCACATGGTTTCCTTCGATTTTTTTGACTAAAAAAAGTCACGACAGGATTTCGATTTGCGCCCATTAACTGGACGAGAATTAAACAAACTGTCCAAATTACAGATTTGCAGATGATTTTTCATCTAGTGAATGGCCACCATTACTCTCCCTTACTCAACTAAATTTTTTTTTTGTCTATACCCCCATTGGAGAGGTTTACCCATCACCTCCTGGAGTTTCTGGGAGGGTAGATCCTTTGGACCACTTTGCTTAGCAACTGAGCAAAAATTGAACAGGCACTGGGGCAGATAAATATAATGGGGTTGATTTACTAAAGGCAACTAGACTGTGCACTTAGCAAAGTGCATTTCATGACCTTGCAATTATACTTTGTCTCTTACCTTGTCTGTGTATCAGCCTTAGGGCTTGCTTTCTCACACCTGCATGGTTAAGTAATTTTCCCTCAGTGTGGCTCCACCCTCGTCTCAACAGGAACCACTATTTAACACTGTGTTCTCCAAGCCTGCCTTGCCGTGCAACATTGTGTGTTTGGTTTCCTGTTTCCTGCTTGCCGTGTGCTCTACGTTTGTCTCTGTTACCGATCTTGGCGTGTTCCCGACTATCCCTGCTTGCTTGTGACCCTGACCTTTGGCGCGTTCTCGGCTATCCCTGCCTGCTTGTGACCCTTGACCTTTGACTTGTTCACCGTTTATCCTTGTCTGCTTGTCGCCCCGACCTTTAGCTTATCCCCCTATAACCTACCGTGAGTGTGAGCTGGGAGACCCCAGGGGCCGCGACCTGGAGTCAGCTGCAGCGAAGTCTATCCTCACCACTAGAGGCTCTAGTGAACACCAGCTGGCTCTTAGACTCCGCGCCCTGGGGAATCTCACGTTCTAGCTCCCTGTGGGATCCATGTTGGCTCCCCGTGTTGGCACTCTTGAACCAATGGTGTGCATCTATCACCTGGTCTCAGGTGACCTGACAGTGCAATTGCTCCAGAGCTTAATAAATGAGGTAAAGCTTCACTTTACAAAGAATAATCAAATGCAAGGAAAAAAAAACATAATTTGATGATGGAAGTTAGCAGAGCTTCTGTTCATTTACTAAGATATGGAGCAACTGCTCTTGCAGGGTTCAACTGCAGCTTGCAAAGTGCAGATTCAATTTGCCTTTAGTAAATCCATTTTAAAGTGTCTCCTTTTTAAAGGATAAGTTCACCTTTTGGAAAATGTTACATATTTAGGGTAGAAAATGTAAAATGTTCCAGCCACTCCACCTCTCCCCCCTCCCTAGTGACAGCGGGCGGGCATCTTCTCCGCCCACTCAACCACGTCATTAATTCACAGGCCTTTCCAGGCTCCAAGTAAAAAAATATATAAATGCAAATGTTTTTACCTGCAAAAAGATGTGCATTTATTTTTATATTTTTAAAGTGAACTTATCCTTTAAGTGACAGAGTCATTTTAAATAGACACTGTTGCTTTGCCTATGGGGGAAATGTAATAATGTATCTGTAAAGGGCATTCCCAGACACCCTTATATACTCACTTTATCTGTACTCTTCACATCTCATTGCTCCATCGCAGCTGTTAAAGAAAGTGAGCACTTCCAGGTATAGAGGGGTCATGTGTCCTTTAACCCTGTTTCAGTATCCTTACCTAGCAAGTGGCTGCTAGGCCCAGGCACTGGCACAGGAGACAATACCATTTTCCATAGTTACATTGATTTTCTGCTGCAAAGGATGAATGACTTAGCATATTTTCCTCAATTTTCCCCAATGCACCAACCTGTCTGTTCATGAAGACGTAAATGACGGGGTTGTAAATGGTGGCACTCTTGGCAAAATAGGCAGGTAACGAGGCAGCCAAGGGATGGAAACTGTAGCCTGGGTTGGCGGCAGCAAAGCAGGCAAAAATTGTGTACGGTCCCCAACAAAAGCAGTAAGCCATGATCATGACAACTACCATCCTTGAGACCTCACGTTCAGCCTTCTGGGTGGATTCAGACTCCTTTTGCTGCTGGGCTACCTAAAAGACAGAAAGATTTTTGAAAACTTACTTGTGGTCCCAATAAAAGCTTGGCAGTGGTGTTTTCAACTGTAAAACACTTTAAAAGACTTTTGGCAGACATTTGTACTTTGCTGCTGAATCGGAACGCATGAAGACTAGGGATGAGCCGAACACCCCCGCTTTCGGTTCGCACCAGAACCGTCGAACAGACCGACCGTTCGCGCGAACATTTAGAACCCCATTGAAGTCTATGGGACTCAAACGTTCGAATTCAAAAACGATCATTTTAAAGACCAATATTTAAGTTATTGTTGGAAAACGTCTTTGAGAACCCGGCTCTTGCCCCAGGGAACATGTATCAATGGAGCAGGACTCCTGAAAAAACAACCGTTTTTAAAACTTTTTTTCCTTTGATACATGTTCCCTCGGGCAAGACCCGGGTTCTCAAAGACGTTTTCACAGGCAAACTATAGACACCCAGCAGGTACAATATTTAAAGGAATTTTTCATTTTTTAATTTTATTTAAGCATCATTAAAATCACTGCTCCAGGAGCAGTGATTTTTTTGATGCTTAACCACTTAAGGACCGCCTACTGCACAATTACGTCGGCAGAATGGCACGGCTGGGCACATCAACGTATATATACGTTGATTTTAGTACCCAGCCGTGGGTCGCGGGCGCGCGCCCGCGACCCGGTCCGAAGCTCCAGGACCGGGACCGCGGGATTCGCGGACCCGATCGCCGCTGCAGTGCGGCGATCCGTCCCTGGAGCGGAAGAATGGGGAGAGCTGTGTGTACACACGGCTTCCCCGTGCTTCTCTGTTGCCGTAGCATCGATCGCGTCATCCCTGTAATAGGGGGACGCGATCGATGACGTCACACCTACAGCCACACCCCCCTACAGTTGTAAACACAACACATAGGTCACACATCCCCTACAGTGCCACCTGTGGTTAACTCCCAAACTGCAACTGTCATTTCCACAGTAAACAATGCAATTTAAATGCATTTTTTGCTGTGAAAATGACAATTGTCCCAAAAATGTGTCAAAATTGTCCAAAGTGTCCGCCATATTGTCGCAGTCACGAAAAAAATCGCTGATCGCCGCTATTAGTAGTAAAAAAAAAAAAATTAATAAAAATGCAATAAAACTATCCCTTATTTTGTAAACGATATAAATTTTGCGAAAACCAACCGATAAACGCTTATTGCGATTTTTTTTACCAAAAATACGTAGAAGAATACGTATCGGCCTAAACTGAGGAAAAAAAATGTTTTTTTATATATTTTTGGGGGATATTTATTATAGCAAAAAGTAAAAAATATTGCATTTTTTTTTAAATTGTCGCTCTATTTTTGTTTATAGCGCAAAAAATAAAAACCGCAGAGGTGATCAAATACCACCAAAAGAAAGCTCTATTTGTGGGGAAAAAAGGACGCCAATTTTGTTTGGGAGCCACGTCGCACGACCGCGCAATTGTCAGTTAAATCGACGCAGTGCCGAATCGCAAAAAGGGGCAAGGTCCTTTACCTGCATTTTGGTCCGGGTCTTAAGTGGTTAAATAAAAAAAACGAGGCCGCCCAGCAGGCGGCCTTATATAGTGTGCGGCGTGTGCTAAAGCCCTGAGCCATAATTGGCCAAAGCCACCCTGGCTTTGGACAATTATTGCTCTCCGTTTTTTGCGCGCTGTGATTGGCCAAGCATGCAGGGTCATAGTGCATGTTTGGCCAGTCATCAGCACGCAATGCTGCAGTGAATTATGGGCCGTTGCGCGTCACTCGAATTTGGCGCAAACGACTCGTTTTGTTCGAAATTCGTCGAACGTACGAACAGACAATGTTCGAGTCAAACATACGTTCGAATCGAACGCGGAGCTCATCCCTAATGAAGACTAATGGAAGGATCTGAAACATGTTCTAAATCAGGCTGCATGGATCAGTGTTGCATCTACTGCTGATTTTTTCCAGGTAACATGTTGTGTTGTGGTTTCGCAAACAAACCATGTCCTATTCTGCGTGGTTCAAGCCTTCCTTATAAATGTCTTGACCGTGGAACTCATGAAGCTTCAAATATCAGGGTGTCCAAATGTTACGACTGGGTAACACTTATTATCCTCCCTGGCTTCATTATTATATTGCACCAGGACAGTGATAGCAAACCTTGGCACCCCAGATGTTTTGGAACTACATTTTCCATGATGCTCAGCTACACAGCACAGAACATGAGCATCAATGGAAATGGAGTTCCAAAACATCACGGGTGCCAAGGTTCGCCATCACTGCACTAGGACATAACTTTCACACTAGTCATCATTTCCAACTTTGTCTATTCAGTACCTAACAAGCTTCATGTTCTCTTAAAGGGGTTGTAAAGGTTCGTTTTTTATTTTCTAAATAGGTTCCTTTAAGCTAGTGCATTGTTGGTTCACTTACCCTTTCCTTCGATTTCCCTTCTTTTTTTTTTTTTTGTCTGAATTTCTCACTTTCTGTTTCTCCTCAGCAAGCTTGCCCAGTCCCAAGGGAGGGCGAGCATATTGACTGACCCCCCAGCCAGAACGGCTGGGATGATGGGGGCAAGCTTACTGACAAGGAACGGGAAGTGAGAAATTCAGACAAAGAAAAAAATCATTTAGAAGGGAAATAGAAGGAAAAGGTAAGTGAACCAACAATGCACTAGCTTAAAGGAACCTATTTAGAAAATAAAAAACAAACCTTTCCAACCCCTTTAAGCATATATACTGATGAAAGAAACACATTCTAGTGACAGCCAAGTATGCTTTAAATATTAAATGGGTTGTAAAGGTAAAAAAAAATCCCTAAATATCTTCCTTTACCTTAGTGCAGTCCTCTTTCACTTACCTCATCCTCTAATTTTGCTTTTAAATGTATTTATTTCTTCTGAGAAATCCTCACTTCCTGTTCTTCTGTCTGTAACTCCACACAGTAATGCGAGGCTTTCTCCCTGGTGTGGAGAAAGCCTCCTGAGGGGGGAGGGGGCGAGCAGGAGTGTCAGGACACCCACTAACACACAGCTCCTTTCTCTATCTGCAAAGTAGAGAGCGTCCTGACACTCCTGCTCGTCCCCTCCCCCTCAAGAGGCTTTCTTCACACCAGGGAGAAAGCCTCATATTACGGTGTGTAGTTACAGACAGAAGAACAGGAAGTGAGGATTTTTCAGAAGAAATAAGACATTTAAAAGCAAAATCCAAGGATGAGGTAAGTGAAGGAGGACTGCACTAAGGTAAAGGAAGCTATTTAGGAAAAAAAACCTTTAACTAAGATGACTTCTTTTGTGCTATATGGCTCTAATACAAGCTTTGCTCACCTTTCTAATGGCCCACCAAACGTGTATGTAACAAAGGACGATGATTGCCAGAGGAATTATGCAACAAGTGATCATGAGCACCATCATGTAAGACTGAACTCCGGGATCACTGTTACCACTGAACACATCTGGACCACAAGATGTCTTCAAGCCATGGGGCCAGTATCTGTAGAAAAACATTAGAAGATGTGAAATAAGTTGGAGCCCATTTCTAAATACCGTGTGACCTCCAGTCTACAATAACATGTGCACGCTACAGATGCAAGATTATTCTTTTGAAAAGTTCTGTTCATTAAGTCAATTAAGTGAATGTTTATATCTAGGGTTGTCCAGATATCGATACTAGTATCGGTATCGGGACCGATACCGAGTATTTGCGGGAGTACTTGTACTCGCGCAAATGCTCCCGATACCTAAATAGAATACTTTTTTGTATTTATCAACATGTTCTGTGAAAATTCTTTGAGTTTTTTACTACTGCGTGACAAGAAAATAAAACATTTTTATTCATTTTTACTCATTTTTATTCTTTTATAATGTCTTGAGTTAGAGTTCTTCATAATTCCAAAGAAAATATCCTTAGTCTGTATTGTGGTTTGAAAATGGTCACATGACATTTAAAAAAAGTATTGGTATTCGGTATCGGCAAGTACATGAAAAAAAGTATCGGTACTTGTACTCGTTCCTAAAAAAGTGGTATCGGGACAACCCTATTTATATCTTTACCTATACTGCATATAAAGTGCTCTACACCAGGGGTTTATAAACAAAGAACCAGTTTACTGTCCTTCAAATTTTAGGGGGGTCAGACTGTAGCCATTGGGAGTAGAAAAGGTCCTGACTTCAGTGATAAAAAATCATTCCACATTGTTTGTTTCATTGGGAGTAATTGTGCTCCATCTTTGGTGTCACTGGGAAGAATTGTGCCCCATCATTGATGTCATTGGGTCCCATTGTTGGTGTCATTGGGAGAAATTGTGCCCCATTGTTGGTATTCATAGGTGTTCGCAGCCTATTGCACTAGGATGTGCACCTTAAAGCTCCAACACATATGCGTTTGTGACCGGCCTCTTCCATGCTCATCATCCTGAAACAATGGGGGGGGGGGAGCACACAGGGTCACATGGGCAGCAGAAAAAAAAATGAACTGGGACAAGAGGGGTGGCATATATTGTTACCGATCCCCTGTAGCAGCTAAATGTTGGCAAGAGGGAGAGGAGGAGAAGCCTACTTTCAGCTGCTGCAGAAGAAAACACAGATCAGTTCCACTAATTTCCTCCCCCCGCCACCTATCCTGTCCAGGTTTTGGGTTATTAAGTAAAGATAGTGGTTTACCTGTTACTTGCCCACGATTGACGGGTTATCAGTTCCAGGATTAGAGTGTGCCCAGGCACACCAGGCACACCCCTTGCGCACGCCTATGTTGGTATTATTGTAAGGAATAAGTGCCCCATCGTTGGTGTAATTCGAAGATATTGGGCCAGATTCAGGTAGATGGGAGCATCTTTGCTCTGGAGTAACGCTTCTCATTTGCGTTACTCTGCCGAAATTTTAGGAGCAAGTGCTGTTATTCAGGAAGCACTTGCTCCTAAAGTTGCGGCAGCGCATCGCAAATGAGCCAGCGGAATTTAAATTGGGCGGGTACGGGGCGTGTAGTATTCTAACTATGCGCGATCCCGCGGCGAACGTACTGCGCATGCGTCGAGTGTCAATGCATCCCAGTGCACATGCTCCAAGTTCTGTCAGTGAACGTCAATGACGTCACGTCCCCATTCATGAATGTTTTACGCAAACGACGCGATTTTTTTTTTTTCCGACGCGATGACGACGGCTATACCTAACATAGGATACTCCACTAGGGGGCTGCTTTATCTTTACGTCGCGTATCGCTTCCGGAAACGTCGTAAAGTCACTGCGTCGCGCCCGAAAACGATCGTGAATTTCCGACTCCCGCTGATTAACATATTTTTTCAGCGTTAATCAGCGGGAACGCCCCCAGCGCCATTTTTAAGTTGAAGTAACGATGCGATGGCGAAATTCAATTACGCCGATCGCATCGGAACTCCAACCTGGCGTTTCTTGTTTTCTGGTTATAGAAAACAGAAACGCCGGCTTAAAGTGACAGTTAGGCTGGCGGATCACTGGATCCGCCAGCCTAACTCTTCATGAATCTGGCCCATTGTGTCCCTTCATTGGTGTCAGTGGGGGAAATTGTGTTCCATTGTTTGTTATAGTGTAATAAACAGTGCCCCAAGGGCCAGATAAATGCAAGCAAAGGGCTGCATCTGGCCCCTGGGCTGCAGTTTGGAGAGCTCTGCTCTAAACCATACAGACATGGAGGATGTGCTGTGCTTATGGTTGTATTTAGTGTGCATAAACTATACCCTGGAATAAATAACCTCTATAAATTCCTTCTCGGTCACCCCAAAATATTAAATTACTGAATGAAACTCTGTCCACGTTGGGGAATGTCCAACCACAGGGTCAATGAAGGCCGAATCACGATTAGTGAAAGGCTGATCGCAGGTCAGCCTTGGTTTGTAGGCAGCATAAAGCCTGTCCTCCTTTTTTTCTCTCCTCCTCCGTGGTCGCCGGGTTCTCGTCCAGGTGACCTCGGCACACTTCAGGTCTATGTTCTCGCATTTTGTGTTCTTTGTCCATTCTCTCCACAGGTTGACTCCGAGTACAAGTATAGTTTGAAAGTTAGAAAAAGTATGCAGCAGCACAGCTCACAAATCTTAGGTCACAAAAGCAATGTCAGCATTCCCTAAACCTGGGTTACCTTGGAACCCTAGAGCTCCTCCAAAGGTTGCTAGGGGTTCCTTGGGCAATGAGCAATTTCCATATCTCAGATAATTAGCCACTAACAACTATGATCTTTTTAGCTATTTGTAGGAGAGAAATGTTCCCAATGACCACAAATGTACGGAGCATTCTTCCCAGTGGCCATCACACTAATGCACCGTGAGCTGTGGATATAGGGCCAGATTCAGTAAGAAGTTACGCGGCTTATCTCTAGATAAGCCGCGTAACTTCTAACCTACGTCGGCGTATCTGTTTTCTGTATTCAGAAAACAAGATACGCTGGGATTGAGTTAAGATACGAGCGGCGTAATTGTATTACGCCGCCGTATCTTAACTGCAATTTTAAAATGGCCGCTAGGGGCGTTCCCGCTGATTTACGGCGAGAATATGTAAATCAGCGAGATACGCCAATTCAGACGCAGTGACTTTACGCCGTTTCCATAAGGGGTTTCCCGGCGTAAACATAAAGCACCAAAAAGATGGCCGATCCTATGTTAAGTATGGACTTTGTGCCCGCGTCGAATTTGAATTTTTTTACGTCGTTTGCGTAACTCGTCCGTGAATGGGGATTTACGTCAAGTACGTTCACATTTAAAACACCGTCATAATTTGGAGCATGCGTACTGGGATACCTCAATGGACGACGCATGCGCAGTACGTTTGGCGCGGAATCGCGCTTAATTTAAATAGCAGGCGCCCCCTACCCGCCGAATTTGAATTACGACGGGCCATTTACGCTACGCCGCCGCAACTTTACAGGCAAGTGCTTTGTGAATTAAGCACTTGCGTGTAAAGTTGCGGCGGCGAAACGTAAATCACATACGTTACGCCGCCACAAAGATCCGCTCTCCATCCTGAATCTGGCCCATAGTCATTATTAGCAGGGTTTCCATGAGACCAGAATGTTATGTGAAGGGTTCCACCACCTTACAAATTTTGAGAAAGACTTCCCTAGATGCTTAGATATAATATGTGCAGATACCATCATCTTGCTATGATAAATGTGAAAGATCTGTAGTAAGGGTTGGTGCCAATTAAAGTGGATGTAAAGCCACTCTCATCCTTTCTAAACTACTGCCATAGTGCTGATCTATAAGGATATAGATGCCTCCTGCATGTATTCTAAGGCCTCGTACACACGATCAAATCTGTCCGCTGGAAACGGTCTGCTGGACCGTTTCAGCAGACAGATTCGATCGTGTGTACGGCCGAGCCGACGGATTTGGCCACCCGACAGATTTCAAAGCATGCTTTGAAATCTATCGGGTGGGAATCCGTCCGCCCGACATGTCTGCTGGTTAGTACACTTACCAGCAGACATGTTGTCCCGCACCGCCGCCGCACCGCCGCCGAATGGATTCGGCGCATGCGCGGAAGTGTTTTACTTCCTGGTGCGGTGACGTGGCGGCGTCAACGTCACCGCCACGTCACCGACACGTCAGCGCGCCGTCTGCTGGCGGGGATTTTGGTTTGCTCGTGTGTACACGCGAGCAAACCAAAATCCCAGCAGACAGATTTGTTCAAATCTGTCGGACAGACAGATTTGAACAAATCTGTCTGCTCGTGTGTACGAGGCCTAAGGCCTCGTACACACGACCGAGAAACTCGACAGAATCCATCAAGAAACTTGGTGGCAGAGCTTTTTTGCCGAGGAAAACGGTCGTGTGTATGCTCTTCATCGAGAAAACTGTCGAGGAACTCGACGAGGAAAAAAGAGAACAAGTTCTCTTTTTCCTCGACATGAGTCTCAATTTCCTCGTCGTGTTCCTCGTCGGGCTGGTTTACGACGAGAAACACCTTTGTGTGTATGCTTAGAAACCCGCACACCTTCGGTAAAAGTACATAGTTACATAGTTAGTCAGGTTGAAAAAAGACACAAGTCCATCCAGTTCAACCATAAAAAAAAATAAAAAAAATAAATAAAATAAAACACAGTACATCCCATACACCCAACTCCATACCCACAGTTGATCCAGAGGAAGGGAAAAACCACAGCAGAGCGATGATCCAATTTGCTACCGGAGGGGAAAAAATTCCTTCCTGATCCCCCGAGAGGCAATCAGATTTACCCCGGATCAACTTTACCTACAGAACTTAGTACTCAGTTATATTATGTGTATTTAGGAAAGAATCCAGGCCCTTCTTAAAGCAATCTACTGAGCTGGCCAGAACCACGTCTGGAGGGAGTCTGTTCCACATTTTCACAGCTCTTACTGTGAAGAAACCTTTCCGTATTTGGAGGTGAAATCTCTTTTCCTCGAGACGTAAAGAGTGCCCCCTTGTCCTCAGCGTTGACCTTAAAGTGAATAACTCAACACCAAGTTCACTATATGGACCTCTTATATATTTGTACATGATGATCATATCCCCCCTTATTCTCCTCTCCTCAAGAGTGAATAAATTCAGTTTCTCTAATCTTTCCTCATAGCTGAGCTCCTCCATGCCTCTTATCAGTTTAGTTGCCCTTCTCTGCACTTTCTCCAGTTCTCTGAGCGTTTGTAATGGAGATAGCACATTCATCACGCTGTAACAGACTGAAAAGTCTCTCACCAAACTTTTACTTAACATGAGATTAGCAAAAGCAGCCCCAAGGGTTGTGCCAGTGGAATCGAACTTCCCCTGCCGTTTATGTGCTGTACGTCACCGCTTTTGAGAACGAGGAGATTTGATCTTGACTGTGTGTACGCAAAGACAGCTTGACGAGTTTCTCGACAAGCCTAACAAGGAACTCGTAGAGGAAAATGATGTGTCTTTTCCGACGAGTTCCTAGGTTGTGTGTACAAGGCCTTACCTGTCAAATGTCTCCCCTCTGTCTGTTATAAGAAATGAAAAACTGCAGATTCTGTGGGTGGGTCTGTTGTCTGGAGCTCTGTGGGTGGAGTCGTGATGTCAGTAGACTCCCCGCCCACCTCTACACTCCCCTTGTCATCATGCATTTTTTCCTATGTATTTCTTACACTAAATTCTGCTATGATCACTAACATCCCGTCAAAATCCAGAAAAGTAACCACATGACTTCAAAAAACGAGTGGGTGTGGGAATTAAAAAATAATGCCTGTCTCCAGGCTAGTGCATGAGATGTGTAAATAACCTGTCACTCACAGCAAGGGGGCGGAATGGACTAAGGTTTTCTCTGTAAGTCCGTTTTATTTCACTGAACAAGAAAAGAGGATTGCTCAGAGCTGGTTTAACTGGATGATAGGAAATCTTATACTCTACATTGTGACATACATTTTTTTTTTTCGGGTTTACATCCACTTTAACCACTTCCCGATGCCCGTACGACTTTGTACGGCCGCAGGGTGGCTCTAATTCTCTGGGAGGACGCCTATAGACGTCCTCGGCTCTTCCAGGCCACCAGCGGCGCACGTGCCTGCCGCATTTCTGAGATACCGATGCGCGTGCCTGGCGGCCGCGATGTCCGCCAGGCACTCGCGATCGGCGGTTACAGGGACAAGGACATGGATCTCTGTGTGTAAACACAGAGATCCATGTCCTGTCAGGGAAGAGAGGAGACCGATCTGTGTCCCTTGTACATAGAGACACAGATCGGTCACCTCCCCCAGTCACCCCCCTCCCCCCACAGTTAGAACACAATTCAGGGTACATATTTAACCCCTTCCTCACCCCCCAGTGTTAACCCCTTCAATGCCAGTCACATTTATACAGTAATTAGTGCATATTTATAGCACTGATCGCAGTATAAATGTGAATGGCGCCAAAAATGTGTCAAAAGTGTCCGATGTGTCCGCCATAACGTGTGTAGTGTTTACGTCTGAAGATATTACCTGCTCCAGCCGAATATTGGAGGTGCACACCAGCCTGCTGCCCAAAGCCAAGAAAACGCTATTCCACCAGCAGCCAATTTTCCATCAAACTTAATGTTACCAAAGGGTTTGCACACAACAAACCATCTTTCCCAAGCAATTACTGTTAATGACCATAGTCCAGTGATACCTGTAGAAAGATCAATAATTTAGACATGATTCTAGATATATTTACATTATATTGTCAAAAGTATTGGGACACCTGCCTTTTCACGCACATGAACTTCTAATGGCATCCCTGTATTAGTCTGTAGGGTTCAATATTGAGTTGCCCTGCCCTTTGCAGCTATAACAGCTTCAACTCTTCTGGGAAGGCTGTCCACAAGGTTTAGGAGTGTGTCTATGGGAATGTTTGACCATTCTTCCAGAAGAGCATTTGTGAGGTCAGGCACTGATTTTGGACGAGAAGTCCTGGCCCATAGTCTCCACTCAAATTCATCCCAAAGGTGTTCTATTGGGTTAAGGTCAGGACTCTTTGCAGGTCAGTCAAGTTCCTCCACGTTACACTCGCTCAGCCATGTCTTCATGGACTTTGGTCCAATTAATTTTGGCCCCTAGTTCCAGTGAAGGGAACTCTTATGCCGCATACACACAATCGGTTTGTCTGATGCGAACGGTCTGATGGACCGTTTATATCAGACCAAACCAATCGTGTGTGGGCCCCATCGGTCATTTATCCATCGGTTAAAAAAAATGGAACTTATTTTAAAATTCTCTGATGGATACCTAACCGATAGAAAAAAAAAAAAAACGATTGTCTGTAGGCACGTCCATAGGTTAAAAATCCACGCATGCTCAGATTAAATTAGGAGATGGGAGCACTCGTTCTGGTAAAACTAGCATTCGTTATGGAGTTAGCACATTCATCACGCTGTAACAGACAGAAAAGTGCAAATTGACTTTTACTAACACAAAATCAGCTAAAGCAGCCCCATGGGTGGCGCCATTGGATTTGACTTTGTTTTGTTCGACAAACAACCCCCCCCCCCCCCCGCTCCACTTATCATCTCGTAGCAGGAGAGACGAGGCCCCCCCCCCGGTTCTCTGCTTAAGGGGGATACTGCCTAAAGCTGTGTAAGGGGGCCCAAAATTTGTGATGGCTGCCCTGGTTATGCTATATGGTAATTTCAGATACAATTCAGATACACGCGACCGGGTCCAAAGCTCCGTGGCCACGGGACCCGCGGACCCGATCGCCGCCGGTGTCCCACGATCGGTCACAGGAGCTGAAGAATGGGGAGACACACCTTCCCCGTTCTTCACAGTGGCAGTGTCATTGGTCGTCTGTTCCCTGATGTAGGGAAAGAAATCAATGATGTCACACGTCCTACAGTTAGAAACACATATGAGGTCACACTTAACCCCTACAGCACCCCTAGTGGTTAACTCCTAAACTGCAATTGTCATTTTCACAGTAAACAGTGCATTTTTATAGCACTTTTTGCTGTGAAAATGACAATTGTCCCAAAAATGTGTCAAAATTGTCCGATGTGTCCGCCATAATGTCACAGTCATGAAAAAAAAACGCTGATCGCAGCCATTAGTAGTAAAAAAACAAAAATGTAATTAAATTTAAATAAAATTTAATAAAAATGCCATAAAACTATTTTGTAAACGCTATAAATTTTGCGCAAACCAATCGTTAAAGTGCTTATTGCGATTTTTTCCCCAAAAATAGGTAGAAGAATGCGTATCGGCCTAAACTGAGGAAAAAAAATGTTTTTTATATCTTTTTTGGGGAATATTTATTATAGCAAAATGTAAAAAATATTGCATTTTTTTCAAAATTGTCGCTCTATTTTTGTTTATAGCGCAAAAAATAAAAACCGTGATCAAATACCACCATAAGAAAGCTCTATTTTTGGGAGCCACGTCGCATGACCGTGCAATTGTCAGTTAAAGCGACGCGGTGCCGAATTGCAAAAAGGGACAAGGTCCTTAACCTGCATATTGGTCCGGATCTTAAGTGGTTAAAGCAGACCTTCAGTCATCTTTCCATCTACGAGATACTTTGGATAGTAAAACATTATACAGCCCACTTCCTGTTTCTTGTCTGGTAAAAAGCCTAGGCTTATGACATCATGCACAGCTCTCTCTTTCCCTCTTCTGAGAGTTTGCCAGGAAGGGAGGGGGGATGAGTCATGAGAGGGCCAATGAGAGCTGCAGAGGTGGAGGTGTGCAGGGTGTGGATGTGTGTAAATCCAGGAAGTGAACAGGCAGCAGCTTCAGCTGCCCACAGTTAAAACGGATGCAACCAGACTCAGTGGAGGGAGATTTCTAAAGCATATTTAGCAAGTACAGAATCACAGTATATATAAAATAACCTGCAAAGTGGTTGGAGGTAGGGTTGTCCCGATATCGATACCAGTATCGGTATCGGGACCGATACCAAGTATTTGCGGGAGTACTTGTACTCCCGCAAATGCCCCCGATGCCTGAATAGAATACTTGCCCCCGGCCGCCGCCGCCGCAAACCGCAAAGCCGCCGCTGCCGCGTTAATCAGGGTGCGGGGAACATTACAGGCAGCTTTCGTTTGAATAGCTGTATTCCCCGCCGCGCTGTGTATAGACACTCCCCCTTGCTCAGGATTGGACAGATCCGTTGCGGTGCGGCAAAGAATGGACAGCTATTCAAACGAAAGTTGCCTGTAATGTTCCCCGCACGCTGACTAACGCGGCAGCGGCAGCGGCGGCATCATCATCTACTAGGGATGGGGGACATGTCTGCAATATATGGGGGGACATGGCTGGATATATGTGGGGGGACATGGCTGCATATGTGGGGGGACATGGCTGCATATGTGGGGGGACATGGCTGGATATATGTGGGGTGACATGGCTGGATATATGTGGGGGGACATGGCTGCAATATGTGGGGGGACATGGCTGCAATATGTGGGGGGACATGGCTGCAATATATGGAGGGACATAGCTGCAATATATGGGGGGACATGGCTGCAATATATGGGGGGACATGGCTGGATATATGTGGGGGGACATGGCTGGATATATGTGGGGGGACATGGCTGGATATATGTGGGGGGACATGGCTGGATATATGTGGGGGGACATGGCTGCGATATGTGGGGGGACATGGCTGGATATATGTGGGGGGACATGGCTGCAATATATGGGGGGTCATGGCTGGATATATGTGGGGGGACATGGATGGATATATGTGGGGGGACATGGCTGAAATATGTGGGGGGACATGGCTGCAATATGTGGGGGGACATGGCTGCAATATGTGGGGGGACATGGCTGCAATATGTGGGGGGATATGGCTGGATATATGTGGGGGGATATGGCTGGATATATGTGGGGGGACATGGCTGGATATATGTGGGGGGACATGGCTGGATATATGTGGGGGGACATGGCTGCAATATGTGGGGGGACATGGCTGCAATATGTGGGGGGGATATGGCTGGATATATGTGGGGGGATATGGCTGGATATATGTGGGGGGACATGGCTGGATATATGTGGGGGGACATGGCTGGATATATGTGGGGGGACATGGCTGCAATATGTGGGGGGACATGGCTGCATTTGGGGACACATTCAAAAAAAAGTATCGGTATTCGGTATCGGCGAGTACATGAAAAAAAGTATCGGTACTTGTACTCGGTCCTAAAAAAGTGGTATCGGGACAACCCTAGTTGTAGGGAAGCTTCAGAATGGCAAAGATGTTTTTATTACAAATTATTGATGAAGACTTACCACACACTGAAACAGTGTACCCTTCAATCACACATAGGGGATGGCCAAGGACAAAGTAACCGAAAATTTGGTTGATGACACTAATGCTGCTGGCAATGACAGTCTCCCCAAGATCAGCAATAGCCAAGTTCATCAAGATCCAGTTCAGAGGGTGTCGAAGCTTTTTAAACTTAAATGTAGCTACTAAGACAATCCCATTGGTTAAAACAGATGCTATAACTACAAATATCATCCAGAGTGTGGTGACATTGTAGGCCCATCTAGGTGCAATGTGATAATTTGGACCTTCAAAGGGACCTGCAAATGATAAAGAAAATAGTTACACTGGATCGACATTTGCAATTTTTTAGATATAAATGTATACGTCTTAACAAGTTTATTCCATACTCAATGAAAAGAGATATCCAATGCTAGGTCCACCCTATTGCAGTAACTCCATCAAATTGTAGTGTGGCCTGGGCGTATTGATTAGAGTTATGGTGCATTATTTGTAAAAGAGGGTTCCACCCAAAATGAATACACTGGATTTGCTGCAGTAATAATGTCCAAAATTGTTTACTTTCCTGGTCTCTGAATTGCCTGCATTGGTTGCTAAGTGCCAAACGATTTCCTGCTGAATGGGGCTGAACACACACTGAAACAGATGGCAGCATTAACATAAGCAGAAGATGTAGGGGGTCATCAGGGGAGAGACAGATCGTGACGAATTAGAGACTTATCTAATAAAGAAAAGTATAATGCACTAGGTAATACAAACTAGGTAACGCACTAGGTAACCAATCAGAATTAATCCTCCCTTGGTCTAACTGCTCTTCGGTGGTGAATGGTGGATAGGGGTAAATGCAGTGTGCTCTTTATTACTTTTTTGTACTCGTTTTGTAATGGAATCAGTCTGACTGATATTTCTGTTTTTGATGGATGTTGAACAGTTAAAACCAACTTAAAACTGAAGATTAAAGCGACGTGCCAAAGTATTATGCCGCGTACACACGATTGGAATATCCGATGGAAAAAGTCCAACTGACTTTTTCCATCGGATATTCCAATCGTGTGTAGCCTCATTGGAGTTTTTTCATCAAAAATTCTGATGAATTCCATCGGAGTTTAGATATAGAACATGTTCTATTTTTCTCTGATGGAATTCCGTCGGAATTCCGATGTGATTTGGCCGGGCAAAAGCCTGATCATGTGTACGCGGCATAAGAGCACAAATTGTGGTTTGGTTTGGAAGAACTCGGCAATGTAGTTGGTAGCTTAAACCAGCTGCTGAATGTCACAAGTTCTTCCAATACAGAGTTTAAATTACCATTTGAGTCCACACTAGCTAATTCTATATATTTTTAAGCCCTGACAAAGAGTGTGATGGGTACCCCCCAAAATGCATTATTTTTGCATAAAATGAAAACCCTAATACTTTGGTGTAGCACTTTGGTCTTTAGATTCATGTATTACTTTCACATCCCAAGTTTTTTTTGGCAGTTCCAACGCTGACGGAAGCAGCCCACATCCAACTCCAATGGCCCACTGGGATACCATCAGTATAGTTTTGATTAATCCAAAGTGTAAAAGGATTATCTACTTAAAGGGGATGTAAAGGTTTGTTTTTTTATTTTCTAAATAGGTTCCTTTAAGCTAGTGCATTGTTGGTTCACTTACCTTTTCCTTCGATTTCCCTTCAAAATGTTATTTTTCTTTGTTTTCTTTGTCAGAATTTCTCACTTTCTGTTCCTCCTCAGTAAGCTGTTCTGGCTGACTAACCCCCATGGATGATGGGGGAAAGCTTACTGAGGAGGAACAGGAAGTGAGAAACTCAGACAAAGAAAAAAAAAACATTAAAGGAACACTAAAGGTTTGTTTTTTTATTAGATCAATTGATTGCTGTAAGCTAGAGCATTTAAATATTACTTACCTTGTTTTTCCTTTTGACCTCCAAAATACAGTAATCCAGGTTTGAAAATGCCATTTCCTGTTTCTCCTCTTCTTGCTTTCCACCAGCACCTGAGCCGTTTTGCATGGTGGAAAGCAGAATGTGCTCACCCCCTCCCTATGACTACAGCCCTGCTTGAAGTTGCTCTCTTATGCCTCACAGGCATGGAGGCTAAGCCTAATGGGAACTGTAGTTCTCATTAGGCCGTGATGTAGCAAGAATGAATGCGCACCGCAAACCAGGAAGTCAGTGAGAATAACGATTCGGGAGTGACGGAGGTTAATAAAACAGCTTGATTTCAACAGGTATCAAACTAGTTATGATGCAAAACATCACTTTTACTTTATCAGCTACTGCCAGACTTTAATTTAAGAGGAAAATATTTTTGTCTTTACAACCCCTTTAAGAAGGGAAATCGAAGGAAAAGGCAAGTGAACCAACAATGCACTAGCTAAAAGGAACCTATTTAGAAAATAAAAAACAAACTTTTACAACCCTGTTAAGAAAAACATTAAAGGGGTTCTAAAGGTACAAGTTTTTTTACCTTCATGCATCCTATGCATGAAGGTAAAAAAACATCTAGCAGCACCAGCCCCCCCCGTGCCCCCGTTGTACTTACCTGACCGTTCGAATCTCCCGGGCGCGTCCACGTCGTCCTCTTCGGTTCCCAGCCTGGCCGTTGATTGGCTAGGCTGGGCGGATTGATAGCAGCGCAGCCATTGGCTAGCGCTGCTGTCAATCAGGGTGGATGACGCGGCGCGCTGGGGGGCGGAGCCGAGTGATACAGTCGGCGGCTATGGCCGCCGCTGTATCACGGGAGCGCGCTCGCAAAAGCTTTCCTCCATGCGAGCGCCCTCGCATGAAGAAGGAAAGCTTTTGCGAGGAGGAGCCCAGACAGCCGCCGAGGGACACCAGAAGACAGGTTTCCGGGCCACTCTGTGCAAAACGAACTGCACAGTGGAGGTAAGTATCACATGTTTGTTATTTTTTTTTTTTTAAATCCCTGATTTTAGTGACCCTTTAAGCTTGTTAAGCTCCTTTAAGGTTCTAGCACCAACCATCTACTATTTAATGTTAAAATCAACTGGCAGTCCTTTCATCTCTCTATTATTTCATTAGTGAGATCTGTGCACTAAGTTCCTGGGTCATTACATTTGCTCGGCCATTATAAGGAGTCCCCACTTTCTTTAAAGGATTTTAATTTATTTTACATTATAAAGAATGCAATGGGGGGGGGGGGGGGCAGAATTCATAAAGGTGAGCAGGGACACTGAAAGCTCCCAAGAGGACAGAAACAGATTCAGGAGAACTCAGTACCAGAGTATCCAATACATCAATACATTTAAGAAGACTTGGCCTACTAGGTATTAGACATGTGCATTTGTTTGCATCCGAATGTATTCCATCCGAATTTTGGGTATTTTCATTATCGTTTTAACAAACAAAAACGAACGTGCAGAATCCGAAAGGTTTGACATATAAAAATGCTTTATTTTCGTTTTTGTTGCTAACACAGTTCGATATAGATAGGAGATTGACATGACGCTGACAATAGTAATTTGTGTCTATCGAATCTGCGGTCGAATGTGCCTAACCTTAACTCTATTAGTTCAAGATTATTCTACATTGAGAGGAAAGATTCAACATTATAGAGACAGTGTTGTGGTAGACCATTCGGCATGAACGACGAAGATTCGACAAACCAGTGAAAAACATACAAACGTCGAATCTGTCATTAAAGGCTTATGGTGTCTGTCGAAAGTTCTTGGAAGATTCGACAAGCAGCTAAACTGTACAGCGCTGCAATCGTACATTTCCGGTCAAATGCTTGGCCCACAGGCTATAGAAGAATTTGAATGTTGGTTGACTAGTAATAATAATTTACAAATATAATTATTACTAGTGTCATACAACATTACAATTCTTCTATAGCTTGTAGGCGGAGCACTCGACCGGAAATTTACAATTGCGGCGTCGTACAGTTTAGCTGCTCCGTCGAATCTTCTTAGAACATTTGACAGACACCACGATCCTTCAATGACAGATTCGACCTTAATTAATTTGGATTTCAGACTAATGCATTTTTTAACGAAACAAAATGAATAAAAACGAATTTTGGGAGTAACTAAATAAATGTATTTTTCGTACGAAAATGAAATTCCGAAACAAAATATTTCAATGTGCACATGTCTACTAGGTAGGTGTAACTTATAGATTAAATATCATGTTTGGGTGGACTGACCCTTTACTTCATCCAGGTTTTGTTAAATCCAGAAAATTATAATGCTGGAAAATATAATGCTGGTCCTAATGCTAGGACAATTTTCTGGCAATCTTACCCACTCTCAAGTAGCTTTCACCTTCAGCTTTCAAACTGACAAAAGCAACTTTCCACAGTTGTTTCAGTTGTTTCATGGCGTCAATAGAAACTATTGATAGTATTTTGCCTTGATCCAATACAAACATAGCTAAAAGTGGTTGAAATGTCCAGGAAATTGCTCTGCGTAGGCCTGCATAGCTATGGAAAAGTTTCAACTAAAGTAGTTTGTGCTAATATAGTTTATAAGCTGTTCAATGTAATGGATGCCTATATACTAAAATAAATTATAATTTAGCACACATAACATATCACACTAACACTACGGGGTTGATTTACTAAAACTGGAGAGTGCAAAATCTAGGCAGCTTCGCATAGAAACCAATCAGCCTGCAGGCTTTTTTTGTCAAAGCCTAATTGCACAAGCTGAAGTTAGAAGCTGGTTGGCTACCGTCGTGCACAGTTGGACCAGATTTTGCACTCTGCAGTTTTAGAAAAAAAAATGTATTAAAGCTTTAACAAGTGGAAAGAGAGGGTGCTCAAAACATGTCCCTCAGTACTAAAAAGTCGAGGACTATCTCGGTGCCCAAGGATTAATCCAGTTTAAAAAATGTTTTCAATTTATTAAAGAACAGACATGGTTAAAAACAGTTAGTACAAAAGTACATACAGTGTGCACTCAAAACCGTGCACAGTAATGAAAGGGGGTGATAAACAAATAAACCCCAATGAAGAGGAGCTGAGATGTGTATCCTGATGAGATCCTGGCTTAATCCTTGGGTACCGAGATAGTCTTTGACTTTTTAGTGCTGAGGAGCATGTTTGGAGCAGCCCCAGGCACTTCCTTCTCTTTCCAATATCCAATAACTAAGGATGATGGTACCTACCCCTATCCCCAGATTAAGATGAACGAGGCTCCATCTACTAAAGCTTTAACAAGAATATTCTGCTCAACAGGACGTTCATGCTCATGTGATTGGCGAGAAAAAATATGAACAGCATGGGTACTGGAACATACCTGGCAATCAAACTGCAGGTTAGTGGCTTACCCAAACACTCAATATTGCCCTTTAGAATACCTGTCTAAACTTTCCCAAACAAACCCATATTCCTTAGAAAATATATATGGGGTAATATATAAGGGTAGTCAGTGCTGGTTTAAACAAACCTCGTTCCCTGCAGATTCTATTCTAAATATTCAGTACTTTTCCGATCCAGCTTGTAAATTTGGAAAGGTGTGCTTTATACTTCCAGAGAAGACTGTTAAAGTGGTATTATTAGCCATTACTTCCCCAATGTGGAAGCAAAAGACAAGGTCACTGGCCCTTCATCAATAGCATGTAAGGTGTGCCAAAGTGGATCCTCAAGTCATATGCTATGGCTTGAGGGGTCACTTTTGCACACACCTAAAATGTTATCTCAGCTTGACAAATCAGAGCCTTAAAAAAATGATTAAAAAGTCTCTTTGGTGCATGCAGGAAAGTATAAGCAGGTACTCTTCCATATTTACTCCAAAACATGCATACTTTCCTTATGAGTACTCATTTCTATTTGTGAAATGTTAAAGGCTGTTTGCTTTCTAAAGGCTTATAAATACTGGTTTACATAATAAAGCACAGAACATTAGCACTCTCCGAAACATATTGTAGACTTTGCAGAGTATGTTTAGCCTTAAGCAGGCCATACACGGTCCAATTTTCGAAACTCAGAACGTTTGTTTTTTTGTGATCCGATGGTGCCACCAATGTTTTTCTAAATTCGGCCAACCAAGCCTTCATGTTGCTACAGAAAATAATTTTGTGGCCAAGAATATTCTTTTCTCTCCGTGAATTTTTTCTATTACACTTCTCGCACGATTCTCCCATCATTGATTAGAAAATCGTTCCTTTTTCAAAAAATTCCAACATGTCCGATTCCTCAAATTTGATTGCCGCACGAAAATCGGCTGTTGCTGCAGCCCACTAACGGTGCGAAATTCTTACAAAAATTCTTTGATACGATTTTCGAAAGAAAATTCTTTCGAAATTCGAATTGTGTATGGCCGACTTTACTTCAGGGAGTATTTCTGTTTTAATTTATGTTATTCACTCAACCCATACAGTCATGCCGGTGACACTTAAGCTTGGTACACACAATAAAATTATCGGACCAATTATTTTATTTTAAATTTTTTTATCGTGCTAGCCTCCGTATCAAAAAGTCACTAAAGCTAAGAAAATTCATGCATGAAAGAATAAAAAGTGATGTATTGTATTTTCGAACAAAAACTGTACTGATTAAACAAAAATCGCATGATCTGGTATCATACGAAAAAAAAATTGTGTTTGTCCCTTCAGATAAACTCACATGCTATTCAGAAAGCGATGTACTAACGATCATCTTATCATATGATCGCTTCAAAAGCAGTATTTTTCGTATTATTTTCTGATCGTGTGTACTAGGCTTTACTCCTGATTAAGCTTTACAACTTCTTTAAAACAAGGATACATACAAATTTAAAGGGTTATAGAAAAGGATTTTACCCATAAATTGGGAACTTAAGAAAAGCAAACTATACATTAGGCTTTTATAAACAGAAATATAGTTTGGTGAAGCTGGGAAAAAATGCTCTAACGTTACCCTTTCCCAGGTCCTTTTCTACAAATTTAGAATGGTCATATCTAGCTTAATTTATAGGGACCAGGAAAAGTTGAGCCCTCTGATAAAGGACCAGAAAAAAAGAGCATGGGGTATACAATGGTACATCAATATCTCAGAAAGAAGATTATAAATCAAGAGTTAATGAAAGATATAGAGGGCATTTACTTGCATTAAATCAGCTGCCTTACTATGCAAGTAGGCAGCCAACTATCTGATCAATATACAAATACCCATGTAGACCTTTTCAAGGGACCTGGTAGCACCTAATGAAGACTAAAGGGCCCAGAGACCAGCTTGTTGGGTCCCTAAAAGGGATGACAGGGCAAGAATAAAACGTTTGGTTCTTTGTATAATCTCTGTGTACAAAGAAGTGGTCAGAATATAACACAAAAAGCATTTGCTTGCCATTAAAATTTAGGTTTCCTAACCCAACCGCAGTTTTTGTCACCTTATTCGGGAGTTCCCCTGATCACAGTCACCTAGCTGCTTTATAAGTACGGTAGTTGCATTATGTGATTGTCTTTTAATGTTAGCATTGACATTTGTAATATCCAAGTTAGTAAGTAAGTAATACTTCTTCAAAATGAAAAACCTTAGTGGGTTTAAGGATGTAACACTAATAACTAAATAATCTAAAGTAACCTAATGAGAGTAATTTTCTCACGTACACATATACATTTCCTCATAGACATTAGAGAAAGTTTTTAGGACAAAAATAAATTGTATCAGATATTATAAACAGACTGATATCTGTCCAATAGTCAATTGGTAAAGCTATTTTTTATTGGTTGTTAGTCTTGGAGTGTTGCATGTTTATGTGAATGATGATAAAAGAATGCTGATAACAAATATTTTGTGTGACCTATGCATCGGCAAACATTTTAAGAAGGATATTTTAAAATGATGAAGCATTATTGGACATTACATATCTTCAGAAGTTTGTGTATTTGAAGATGCATAGGCTGACATTAATGGCAGATATTGTTTTCTGGTATATTCATTCAGGCATCAACTACACAAACAGTTTTCCGAATGATTAGTTGTCCAGTTAACAACTCTACTTTCTCTAATATCTAATGGCTAACTTTAGTTTTCTGCTGCCCCGCCATCCCCCCACCCCCATTACTCACCCCGCGTATTGTTGCTGTTTGTATATGTGAAAACGCTACTTCTTGTGGTTTCTTCCTCATCATGTTTCCTTCGAGCGGCAAATACAGCTTCATTCCATGTTGCAGCCATAACCTGTGTATCCCTTTTGCCACCAAACTGACACCTCTGGTATGAAATACCCCTGATTCCTTCCCACCACCTCTCCCTTTCTCCCACACAATCTCTCTTTTTTGCTTTCTACTCCTGGCTGTCACTTGGATGGGTAATTTGTTGACCTCTCTTCAGTTATATACTGAGCGGAGATGGATTAGCCTAGACACCCACAGCCCAGCTCAAACCACCTTAAACTTTTTATCTCTTAATTGGAGCAGGAGTTTTAACTTCACCCCTCCTTCCTCTCCACAGCCAATCTTTCTTGCTGCTTGCTGTGGTTTTACGTCACTTGATCAGGTTAAGGTTGACTTTTCTGGACACTTTG
This sequence comes from Rana kukunoris, assembly GCA_029574335.1. Classification (NCBI taxonomy): domain Eukaryota; kingdom Metazoa; phylum Chordata; class Amphibia; order Anura; family Ranidae; genus Rana; species Rana kukunoris. Next base: position 21,783,227 of record CM056057.1, read on the forward strand.
GGTGACAGGATAAGAGCTTGCTTAAATGAAAGACAAAGGAGGAGGGGAAAGGCTTGGGCTTTCTTAGCCACCAAATCCAATCTCATCTTCTCCATGTCAGTCCATTTGCTAATACCCTTCACTTTGTGAAATTGGGGTCACTGTGTTAATTAGAGGAAGTGAAAATTGTGGATAAAATAAAGATCCCTGTATTGTGAATTGATGTTGAGCTCTACACTCTCATTTATTTAGACTATGTACCTGTGCACATTATTGTAATTTGGCCAATAAACAATCAGGACATCATCTCCATTCAGAGAAAGTTTGGGAGGTACTATTATCTCTCCTACCATCTGTTACCGGAATCTCTCTTCTAGCAATTATATACCATAAATTGTGATGGAGAATATCTAGACAGAGGATTATCATTTGATGTTTTGCTTAATAACTTGCAATGGTTGGAGTTCATACTGATCCTTTGGAAATGTTGTTAAAACCGAAAAAGATTTCCCTGTAAGATGAGGTTAGACTGTAGATTTATCCCGGTCAGTGAGGCTGGCTTGCTTGAGTTGGGATTATGGCTTTAAGATGAGCAGATGTAATGTGTAGCCTAGTTGGGTGGCCTACATACACCAAAAATAGGCCTTTGTCTAAATCTCTGTATCTGTGTTGGATCAACTTGAAGACTGGAGGAATTCAGGACATTGGACTAGATATTTATAGGAATGTTCTAAGAGAACCTTGAGCAATGAGAGATGATATGAGACTTTTACAAGGTCAAACACTTACCCAAATTTAGTTTAATGTTCTCATGCATTAGCTCCATCTAAATATTTAACATTACTGATATTGCCAATTACAAGTAGACACATTTGCAGAAACCTTATGTATGTAAATGAAAAAAAAAGATCAAACCTTGTCCCAGAATGTCATATCTGATATTTGGCACACTCATATACTGGAGTGCTACTATGCTATGTAAACAGTGTCTCAGTATTGGTTGGTAAGGCATCAAAGTGATGGGCCAACTGGTGATTGCATATAAAGGCACCCTCGTTTTTAGGACTCTATAGGTGCACTATAGAGAATCAGTTATTATGTGCAATTATACGTATGTCTGTGACTGCTACAGAAATTAATAGTTTTCCTGAGGAAGTCAGGAGGTTGGTGACGCAACGTGTGGGAGTAGCCGGGTGATGCTGATGCCATTGAGTACCTGGTTGCAGCTGTATTATCCAGTTTAAAGGCACATTTAATTGTTTTAAATGTAAGTAAATGTATTTTAATAAAAGTTGGTATGTTATACATGCTACACTATGGACCTGTGTTAATTTGCGTGACTGGGAGCCAAGGAGGGGAGATGGAGGGTCCCTTAAAGAGACATAGCCCATCAAAAACCACTGAGGGAAGTGCTCACCATTGAAGATATTAACAGGAGCATAAAACACAGATTTCTATGGACTTTTAGTTTATATCACAAACACTAATGGTGATTTAAAATGTTGATTGTATGCTATCTATAATATTTGCGGTATTTTTTATAATTTTTTTGTGTTTATTTGTGTTACCTATTAACATTTTATTGAGTTCACACATACAGTGCCTTTAAAAAGTATTCATACCCCTTGAAATTTTCCACATTTTGTCATGTTACAAACAAAAATGTAAATGTATTTTATTGGGATCTTATGTGATAGACCAACACAAAGTGGCACATAATTGTGAAGAAAATGATAAAATGGTTTTCAAAATGTTTCACAAATAAATATCTGAAAAGACAAGTAGCTTCCCTTCTGGATATTAACTACAGGGGGCTCGCTTGGCACTGCCACGATTTACAGGAGACCTTGTATTTTTTTTAAACCAATACAAGGCGTTTTCTAATTGTTCGAGATAGAGGGGCAATGACATCTTGATCTTCACCTTGCCCATTTAGAAAATGCCTGGTATTAATTGAAAAACATATGAATGGCAGCAACCCCCGTGGAAGTTTCCTGTAGTGATTTGCAGCTTCCACATGTATCGTTCAGCTATGAGATAAGCATAATTACATGGTGCCAAGTTTGACTAATAAATACTAGTAAAGCTGGCCATACATGGATCAAAATGTGTCCGGTTTAGCAGGCACTGGCTGAGATTCGATACATGTATGGGCAGGCCGATTGTCCCCAAGTCGATCCATCGATTGACTTGGGTACAACCAGCCTGTCAGATTTTTTATATACGATAACTGCCGGTGGCTAAAGCCATTCGTAGCAATCACGGTGTTCTGCCAGCTGGGAAGGGAACACAACACTGTTGCCTTGTATATACAACCGGTTTTCCCGACAGGAAAACTGCTAGGAAAGCTTTTGGCCGGGAAAACCGGACATGTGTATGCTTCCTCACAGTTTTCCCATCAGGAAAACAGCCAAGAATTCCATCGGGAAAATAGACAACCTGCTCTCTGTTTTCCCGTCGGGATTCCCACCCTTTTTATTTCCGCCAGATCTACTACTTACCTATGGGAAAGACTGCGAGGCAGTGCCGATGGACATAGGCGTGTGCACAGGGTATGCCAGGTGTGCACACCCTAATCTCCATGTGCTGGGCAGATTCCCCCTGCTGCTTGGCTGCAGAGAAAGAGACTGGGGAATATCTGTCCTCAGTCCATTTCTGTGTCTCAAAGTGAGACATCATGGATCTGTTTAGACCCCTGATATTTCACCAAAGCCCCCCCCCCAATGCCCTTCTGACATTGTCAACTGCTCTACTGACAACAACCTCTACCCTATTGACATTGTCCACTGTTCTACCAACACTGTTCATTGCCCTACTGCCATATAGATACACGCATTTGTGTGTTTGAGCTTTGGGGTGCACACCCTAATGCAATAGTCTGCACACACATATGCCGATGGAGCATACCCACGGCCGGGATTCCCGGCCAAAGCTCCATGGCAGTTTTCCTGCCGGGTTCTCGGCTTTCCCCTCGGTTTTCTCGGCTGACTTTTTACCGCAGAGAAAACCGAGCCTGTGTACAGGGCTTGACAGTGTTGATTTTGCTTTCCTTCCACCAGTGCTGGAAGAAAAGAAAAGAAAATCACTGATGGGCTGTACAATAAAACAATAAAAATCATACCTGGAGTTCAGCTTTAAAAAAATAAAATATGTTTCTAGTTAAAGGGACACTAAAGTCAGGGATTTAAAAAAAAAAAAATAACAAACATGTGATACTTACCTCCACTGTGCAGTTCGTTTTGCACAGAGTGGCCCGGAAACCTGTCTTCTGGGGTCCCTCGGCGGCTGTCTGGGCTCCTCCTCGCAAAAGCTTTCCCTCTTCATGCGAGGGCGCTCGCATGGAGGAAAGCTTTTGCGAGCGCGCTCCCGTGATACAGCGGCGGCCATAGCCGCCGACTGTATCACTCGGCTCCGCCCCCCAGCGCGCCGCGTCATCCGCCCTGATTGACAGCAGCGCTAGCCAATGGCTGCGCTGCTATCAATCCGCCCAGCCTAGCCAATCAACGGCCAGGCTGGGAACCGCAGAGGACGACGTGGACGCGCCCGGGAGATTCGAACGGTCAGGTAAGTACAACGGGGGCTTGGGGGGGGGGGCGGTGCTGCTAGATGTTTTTTTACCTTCATGCATAGGATGCATGAAGGTAAAAAAACTTGTACCTTTACAACCCCTTTAAGCTTTTCTTTACTCCCCAAATCAGTGCTAATAAACTCTCCCATCCTCCAGTTGTTATTTTTTTTATTATTTCTGTTCTATTAATTTATTTCTGTTTTAATTAATCCTTTATTTTTATTTATTTATTTTGAAAATTATATAAATCTTTTTATAATTTTTGTTGGTGTTGAATTAAAAAGAAAAAGTGCAAAATTGATAAAATTGAAAACAAAAATGTATTTACTTTGTTAATAGCTTTGAAATACTTTGCACCAGAATGGCAACTTTAGCGTCACTATAAAGATGATTTTTTATAGAATTCATGTTTTCTTAATCTACAGAAGTAGTGGTGTTTTTTTTTTGTTTGTTTGTTTTTATATCTACAGAAAATATTTTTTTTTTCTAACAAAAACACTATTTTTTTAATTAACACTGAGTAGTAGTGTTATTGTTATGTAATTTTGTCTAAAGATTGCACAGAAAAAAACATTTTGTAATATCAACAGAAGAAAGCTTAGTTCATCCTGGAAAAAAATGATTCCACTTTGTTATCTTAAAGGAGAAGTATAGCCAAAGCTCATTTGGCTGTACTTCTCCTGTGGATCACAAGAGTGCAGTTCGTTTTGCACTCCTGTGACTCGTTTTCAGCAGAAAGTGGGCTGAAGTTCGCTCTCTGCTGACGCCACAGAAGTCGGTCCAGGCACCGCATCATCACGACAATGGGATTCTGGATCCGCCAGATCCCGAGACCGACACCCGGCTCAGACTCTCAACGAGCCCCTGAGAGCCTGAGCCTCCACAGCCCAGCGCTCCAATTAGCGAAGAGGGGGCAGAGCAGGGAGCTGTGACTGACAGGGAGCTGTCAGAATTGAGTGATCAGCATTGTTTGATTGCTCGGTTCTCAGTGCAGAGATGCCAGGGGACATATGCAGTATCGACCCATGCTGCATCCACCTAGGTAAGTATTAATCTACAAAAAAGCCCAAACCCTTACTTCTCTTTTAAAGAGGAACTGAAGTCTGCGCACATTATTTGCAATACAAATACAAACATCTTTGCCTTTCTGAAGCTTCCCTCCAACCACTTTGCATATTTTTTATATACTGTGATCCTGTACTTGCCAAATATACTGCAGAAATCTCCCTCCACTGAGTATGACTGCATCCATTTTAACTGTGGGCAGCTGAAGCTGCTGCCTGTTTACTTCCTGGATTTACACACACACACACACACACAGCCCTGCAGCTCTTATTGGCCCTCTTATAACTCATCCTCCCTTCCCTTCCTGGCCTAGGCTAATGACCAGACAAGAAACAGGAAGTGGGCTGTATAAGGTATTTACTAGCAGAAAAAAAATGTTTTACTATCCAAAGTTAAAACAACAAGGGCAGAGCATTTAAAGTGGTTGTAAACCCTTACAATCCACGTTTTACTTACAGATAAGCCTATAATAAGGCTTACCTGTAGCTACCCTAGATATCGCCGAAACCTGCTCGCTTTAGGAGATATCACCTGTATCAGCATGTGCTGACATCATCGGCACACTGAAGCACATTCTTGTCAATGCTTCAGCTAGTGTGCCATTACCGGCAGCTCCTGCGCACATGCGCGGGAGTGATGTCATCATGGCTCCGGCCAGTCACAGCGCTGGAGCCTGTGATACCCAGAAATAACTCCGGGAGCAATGTCGCCGGCAGGAGCTGTGTACTGGGACCCAGTGGCGGCTGGTGCTCAAGATTTTTGGGGGGTGCAAACAAACTGGAAAATTCTGAAAAAAACATCAATTACAGCCACTGTGCCATTTAAACGCAGCCACTGTGCCCATCGAATGCTGCCACTGTGCCAATCGAATGCCACCACTTTGCCATCAAATGCCGCCACTGTGCACATCAAATGCTGCCACTGTGCCATCAAATGCTGCCACTGTGCCTGTCAAACGCTGCCACTGTGCCCATCAAAAGCTGCCACTGTGCCCCATTGAATGCTGCCACGCTGAACGCCCTCGCTCGCCGTCTGCCGGGCATTTACCCTGTCTTGGTGGGGCAGCGGGTGACAGCGGCAAGCGTTGTCCTCCATGTGTCCCCTCCCGTACTCTTCTCCTGATAGGGGTCCAATTACAGCACCTGTCATTTCAGCCAATCAGGTGATGGGCAACAGACCCAAGCACCTGATTGGCTAGGAGGCGGTGAATGAAATTCACTTTCCTAAAAAACCTGGATGGACTGCGAGTGCCAAGCATGTCGCTCGCAGTTCACCTATTTTGAAGCCTATTAGAGCCTATGGCTCTATTTAGGTGCTTCAAAAATACCCCCATTACTGTAATTCAAGAGCCTGGCACCCAAAAAGGGTCCGGCCACCCAAATAGGGGGTTGCAGCAGCAGCTATGAATAGATTCATGCTATGCATTAATCTATTTATTGGTCATAGAGGGGGTGGCTGGAGAGAGGGGGCAGTACCCGTGTGCCCTTATGGATGCACCGCCACTGCTTGGACCGCTGCATGGGCTTCAATCTAAGGTGAGTATTTCATATTGAGCTAGTATGCATACTGTCTCATTATGCCTTTGTCTTGCAGGTTTTTTTTATATTTTTTTTAGTGGGTTTACAACCACTTTAATAGATGGAAAGTTGAAAAAATTACTGAAGGTCCGCTTTAACCACTTAAGGACCCCTTCACGCCGATATACGTTGGCAGAATGGCACGGCTGGGCACATCCACGTACCTGTACGTGGCCCTTTAAGCCCAGCCGTGGGGTGTCGCGTGCATGCGACCCGGTCCGAAGCTCCGTGACCGCGGTCGCGGACCCGATCGCCGCCGGTGTTCCGCGATCGGTCCTCCGGAGCTGAAGAATGGGGAGAGGTGTGTGTAAACACACCTTCCCTGTTCTTCGTTGTGGCACTGTCATTGATTGTGTGTTCCCTGTTATAGGGAAACACGATCAATGACGTCACACTTCCAGCCCCGCCCCCCCACAGTTAGAAACACATATGAGGTCACACCTAACCCCTTCAGCGCCCCCCTAGTGGTTAACTCCCAAACTGCAATTGTCATTTTCACAGTAATCAGTGCATTTTTATAGCATTTTTTGCTGTGAAAATTACAATGGTCCCAAAAATGTGTCAAAATTGTCCGATGTAAACGCTATAAATTTTGCACAAACCAATCGATAAACGCTTACTGCAATTTTTTTTTAACCAAACGGCCTAAACTGAGGAAAAAAAATGTTTTTGTATATCTTTTTTGTGGATATTTATTACAGCAAAAAGTAAAAAATATTGTTTTTTTTTTCAAAATTGTCGCTCTATTATTGTTTATAGCGCAAAAAAAAAAAAAGCAGAGGTGATCAAATATCACCAAAAGAAAGCTCTATTTGTGGGAAAAAAAAGACGCCAGTTTTGTTTGGAGCCACATCCCACGACCAGGGCTGTCTTAATGAGAGGGCACAGCCCAGGGGCCCCAGGTGCATGGAAGGCCCCTGCACTTTCCCCTAAAGCAGCTGGTCCTTGAGCCAACTCTGCCCCAAAATTGGGGGCCCCATGATGGCACTGAGAGTGATAGATACACAGGGGAGGCAGTCTGCCTCCTACCTACTTGATGTCTTTTTACCTTCAGTGTCATCATTGTCATCATTGTAGGGGCCCCAGAGCATTACTTTGCCCAGGGGCCCATGATGCTATTAAGATGGCCCTGCCCACGACCGCGCAATTGTCAGTTAAAGCGACGCAGTGCCGAATCGCAAAAACTGGCCAAGTCCTTTACTTGTATAAAGGTCCGGGTCTTAAGTGGATAAGTAATGACAAAGTTATTGCCAAGTAAATTGCCCAAAAAGGGTATTCACATCCAAAGATGTAGAAGCTTCACATGGCGCCACTGGCGTAGCGGGGGGGGGGGGGCAGGGGGGGCTGTCGCACCGAGCGATGAAATGGGGGGGGGCGAATCCATCCACCGGCTCCGCGGAGCGCTCCGGAGCCTCGGCCTAGGAAAGTCCCCGGCTTCGGCCTAGCTCCGGAGCAGCGGCCATCTTGGTACACCCGGCGGCGGCCCTCCTCTCTGTTCACACCCACAGAGGAGGAGGAGCCCGCGCTTGAGGGAAACCACACACGCCGCTGTCTGAGGTCTGAGGTCTGCACTACTGGGGGTTACTGTCTGAGGTCTGCACTACTGGGGGTTATTGTCTGAGGTCTGCACTACTGGGGGTTATTGTCTGAGGTCTGCACTTCTGGGGGTTATTGTCTGAGGTCTGCACTACTGGGGGTTAATGTCTGAGGTCTGCACTATTGGGGGTTAATGTCTGAGGTCTGCACTATTGGGGGTTAATGTCTGAGGTCTGCACTATTGGGGGTTACTGTCTGAGGTCTGCACTATTGGGGGTTACTGTCTGAGGTCTGCACTACTGGGGGTTACTGTCTGAGGTCTGCACTATTATGGGGGTTACTGTCTGAGGTCTGCACTATTATGGGGGTTACTGTCTGAGGTCTGCACTATTATGGGGGTTACTGTCTGAGGTCTGCACTATTATGGGGGTTACTGTCTGAGGTCTGCACTATTATGGGGGTTACTGTCTGAGGTCTGCACTATTATGGGGGTTACTGTCTGAGGTCTGCACTATGCTGGGGTATACTGTCTGAGGTCTGCACTATGGTGGGGGTTACTGTCTGAGGTCTGTTAAATAGGGGGTCTGTGATTGTGGGGGGTCTATCTGTGATTGGGGGGATCCATCTGTGATGAGAGGTCTGTTATTTAGGGGGTAAGTCTGTGATGGGGGATCTGTGATTGTGGGGGGGTCAGTCTGTGATGGGGGATCTGTGATTGTGGGGGGGGGGGTTCAGTCTAAGATGGGGGATCTGTGGTTGTGGGGGGGGGGGTCAGTCTGTTAATCCCTTACAGTAAGGGGTTAAATGATTAATCCTGCAATAATTTACCCCTTACATGCTGAAAGCCCTGAGAGGGATACATTACAGATCCTTATAACCAGAGTGGATGATTATACAAGGGAAAAAAAATTCTGCCCCGGGCGCCCATAACTCTGGTTACGCCACTGCATGGCGCAACCTAATTTAGAGTGATTTTGGGGTTGATTTACTAAAGACAAATAGACTGTGCACTTTGCAAGAACAGCTGCTTCAGAGCTTAGTAAATGAGCAAAAGCTCTGCTGACTTCATCAAATCATTTGCAAACAAAAATGTTTTTTTTTTCCTTGCATGTGATTGGATATTCTTTGCAAAGGGAATCTTTACCTTATTTACTAAGCTCTGGAGCAACTGCGCTTGAAGAGTGCATAGTCTATTTGCCTTTAGTAAATCAACTCCAATGTGTCACTGATATGTCCACCAATTCTTTTTCATTCTACTTACCTTACATCCCAAGCCCCACTGCCTTTTGTTCCAACTTCTTCCTTTGGTTTTTCTGTGACATATGGATCAATGTGTACATTGCAGATTTAGACCCTTTTCACACTGTGCCGCCCATAGCGTCGGCGGTAAAATAGCGGTAAAACACTGCTATTTTAACCGTTGGATTTGCGGTGCATTTCGGCAGCTAGCGGGGCACTTTTAACCCCCACTAGGGGCCGAGAAAGGGTTAAAACCGCCCGTATTGCCGGCGGTACTGCCCATTGATTTCAATGGGCAGGAGCGCATTAGGTGCGGTGAGTTCACCGCTCCTAATGCGCTCCAAAGAAGCTGGTGGCAGTGCTTTTTCTGATGCCCTGCCAGCGCAACGCTACAGTGTGAAAGCCCTCAGGCTTTCACAATGGAGTGAATAGAGCAGCAGTTTAACCACTTATGACCATTATGCAGGTAAAGGACCTGGCCCCTTTTTGCAATTCAGCACTGTGTCGCTTTAACTGACAATTGCGCGGTCGTGCGACGTGGCTCCCAAACAAAATTGGCGTCCCTTTTTTTCCCACAAATAGAGCTTTCTTTTGGTGGTATTTGATCACCTCTGCGGTTTTTATTTTTTGCGCTATAAACAAAAATAGAGCGACAAATTTGAAAAAAAAAACAATGGGCCAGATTCAGAGAGCGATTACGCCGGCGTAACAGGAGATGCGCGGCGTAAGTCTAATTGTGCACGTGCGTTTCGATGCACGGCATCCCCAAAACGAGATACGCAAGAAATCTACTTTTTTTTGTCCAGCGTAATTTCGATAGACAGGCACATCCGTCTGCGCAAAACTGCGCTAGACACACCATTGATTTGCTATTCAAATATCCTAATGAGGGAGTTACGGGGATCCACAAAAGAACGTTGGGGCAGCGCAGGCTACGCGCTGTGCGCAACAGCTAAATGTCCTGTCTAAAATTAGACCATATAAAAGCTGGTCTAAAATTACAAAATTCGTCAGATAAAGCAACAATGTTAGTGAGGAGCTGAGCAGTCACACATGTTGCCCAACAAACTGTATGCCAACATGCCAGGGGCATCCATGCTCAGAGCTATACTACTGACTTTAGATGAGCAAAGAAGGAGGAGGGCAATGAGGAGGGCACTGAGGAGGGCACTGAGGAGGGCACAGGATTTTTTTTTTATTTTTTTCTAATTTTTTTTTTGGTTATATCAACTTTTCAATTTAATCTAATCTAATACAATATTCTTATCTGATACAAGCCCCTCAATCTTCACTCGCGATCGCTCTTCACCCTGCTGCTCCCCCCTCCATCCACGGTGAGGGAACCAGGAAGTGAAGCGCTGCGGCTTCACTGCCCGGTTCCCTACGGCGCATGCGCGAGTCGCGCTGCGCCCGGCGATTGGCTCCCGCTGTGTGCTGGGAGCTGAGAGTTCCCAGCACACAACGGGGGGGCGACGGGATGTCGCCAAAAAACCCGTCTTTTGCCCGAGACTGCGGGCCGGAAGTGGTTGCAGATACCTGTCCTCAGACAGGTATCTGCACCCCCCTCCCCCCTGAAAGGTGTCAATTGTGACACCGGCGGGGGGGAGGGTTCCGATCAGCGGATCTTCACTTTAGGGTGGAGATCCGCTTTAATCCAACTTTGTGATAGTCTGACTTGTTCTTTGACCAATCAAAACACTCCCAGAGTGAGATAAATTCCTTTTACTGCTGCTGTAATCACATGGGATGTCTGATAAGGACAAGGCTCCTACTTTGGTCCGACTTCAATGATATTCAATGGGCTGAAGTAAGATCAAAGTCGGACCAAAGTAGTACAGGGAGCATTTTCAACGTTGGACCGACTTGTGTCGGACCAGTTAAGAAGGTTCTCATAGGGAAACATTGATTTTCATACGTCATGCGACATGAGCTCCCAATGTCGGAGTGTTTGTCGGACCAGTGTGAACCCGATCTTATATGCATTAAATTAGCCACATAACCTGTGCAATTCATATGTGTTTGGGTTTAAAGGGATGAGGTGGCAGCTCTATGCCCAAGATGAATAGAGGTTTACAAATCAGAGTCACTCAACTAGTTGGTTGTGTTCTGCTTAGCTAAAATATGATTCACAAAAGTGTAATTTTGTAGACTGTTGTCACCTGTGAAGAACAGATTAATGAAAGCTACAGGGCATTGCAATTACAATTGTGTCTTGAAGCTGGTGTCTATCTGTAACATAATGTTGGTAAGACTATTTTCTTATTATTAGCCATGAAGATGGTAAATACAGAATGTGTGGGAGCCTAACAGTCTACACCTTCATACTATCCTTGGAGGTATCCTTAGGTAGAAGTGACCTCCTAATAGAGGTCTAGTGACCGTTAGCAGGGGCATAATATGTGCTTGAGTGTCTTTTTTGACCCCCTTGTTTATGTTGTAACTTTGACTATATATGTAAAATAAAGGTTATTTGGTTTTAAATATAGAATATGAGTCTGCGTGAAACATTCACCTTGACTTAGAACTCTCAATTTATGTACTAATTTATTTCTGAGTCTTAGCAGATGCCTTTTGACAGATGCACCTGAGATTATCTCTGCTTTCTGCTCTACTAGGAACTAGTTAGTGCAAAGAACCCCAAATCTTATAAACGTGTCACACTTCCTGGTAGAGACTGATGGAAACTGACATCAAATGTCCATGAGTGTCACTAATCCTCCCAGGGATTCTTGGTTCAGGCCAGGGAAGGCAGATTAAGAAAATGTCTAATCTGTCAATGCAGGGCAGACGTAATTTACGAAATTTAGGCTACATGATGGGAGTAAAGAGGAAATACATACTAGGAAAGTGAATGGAGAGCGAAGGAATGAATAACTGGGACACTGGCTATTACATCTCAGATGTCTGCTTGTCTTTGAAGAAGACTGGTCCTATAGCTGATAAGGCCACAATGGAAATCAATGGACAGAGCTGAAATCATTGCATAAGGTATTGTGCTCATCTTCAGACCTCATGGGTAAGCTACAATTAACCTAAGTGTACCTTCAATGGAATTTTTTTTTTTAACTTCATCCAATTTAGCTGATAAGATATACAGTATGTAGCTACCTAATAAATAGCATTACTAGTTACTGATATGGCTTTAGCTATGTTCTGCTCAATTAAATGTAAGAATATTTATTATGATTATTTAAAAAAAAGTTACTACTTAGTAAAAGAATAACTTACTAAAAATCTAAAACATACAGAAAACCAGTACCAATTACATACTGGAAATTATGAACTTTGTTAACACATTCAGATCTTATGTGGAAGAATTTGCCATTTAAATTATTAACCACTTTAGATATATCTAGGAGACCCTTTTTTTTTTTTGCTCGCAGATTCCTAAAATTCTCAAAGTCAGATAAACTGCTATACTGTAAAGTTGGATACCTGATTTTGTATATTTAGATGCTGCTCTGCTTGTACATTTAGTCACAAGGTCATAAAGGAATGATTTGTATATTTTTACCCAAAAGTGAAATACTGTATTTATTGGCGTATAACACTCACTTTTTTATCCTGAAAATAGAGGGTAAACTGTGCCTGCGTGTTATACGCAGGGGGCTGTGGAAAGTTTTTTCCCCCGAAACTTTCCTCTTAAAGTTAGGGTGCATGTTATACACCTGTGCGCGTTATATGCCGATAAATACAGTATATATCTTATATTTGGTTTTCTACAAAAAAAAAATGAGAATTTTTTTGAAGAAGGTGGCTACTAAAGTTATACATAAACCTTAGCAGTTGTTCTATAAAGGTTTCAGATACTTGCATGCATTTGGATATGTAAATAATTTGCTCACACAAGCGAAATGTACATTTAAATTAAGACCCCTTTCACACTGAAGAAGCTTTTCAGGCATTTTAGCGCTAAAAATAGAGCCTGTAAAGCGCCTCTCATGCCTCCCCAGTGTTAAAGCCCGAGTGCTTTCACATTCACATTGGGGTGGTGCGCTTGCAGGACAGAATAAAAAGTCCTGCAAGCAGCATCTTTGGGGCAGTTTTGGAGCGCTGTATACACCACTCCCTAAACGCCCTGCCCATTGAAATGAATGGGTGGCGCTGCCGAAGCGCCACAACACGCTTTTAACTCTTTGTTTAGGTTAAAAGCCCCCCGCTATCGGCCGAAAAGCCCAGCTAAAACTATGGTAAAGCGCCAGCGCATTAACGCTAACATGGCATGAAAGGGGTCTTATTCTAGTGGCAGTGGTATAGTGATGTTCACCAAAATATTACATCACTCCCACCGCAAACTTTTCTTTTCTGCTGCAAGGAAGTTCCTATTCATGGTCTACATCATGGGTGATCAACCTGTGGCCCTCCAGCTGTTGTGGAACTACAAGTCGTATCATGCCTCTTCCTTTGGGAAGTTATGCTTCTAACTAGCACCCTTGCAATGCCTCATAGGACTTATAGTTCTGCAACAGCTAGAGGGCCACAGGTTGAGCACCCATGGTCTACATGGAGTTGGTAATCTCACCTTGCATTTGTGTGTTTCCTTCCACTACCCTACACCTTTACAGTGAAATCTGAGAAACCCTCGGTATACGTTTATTTTGTGTTCCCATTTACTCATCGTACATAAACATTATTTTGTAATACATATTTCGTACCTTTCTGGTTGTTTCTGTGGAGCAGATTTATACATTGGGCTCTATAGGCAATTTGAATTGTTCAGAATAGCTTGCACTGTACAATTAGGCAACAGACCGGGGGACCATGTTTTGTGTTCTATGTACCACCCAAGCCTTGAGAGCTTTATCCTTTTAGGACAGATAGTGTGTACATCTAATTTACAACTGATAACGAAAGTCTGCCAGCATAGTACAGAGTATTATGGCAAACATAATACTCTAGCCGCCTCCTTAACACTACATATAAGGCAAAGCTTTGTAAGAAAATGTAAAAAACAAGTTAAAGAGGGAAGCAGAATTTTTTTTTGTTTTTTTTATTCTAGGTGAATATACAAATATAAGAGAAGTGTCAGAATTGGCCTGGGTGGCAAGGGGTTAATTTCCATAAATAAGTAATATACAAATAACTATTATATATTATTTTTAAGGTAATTTACTATATTTTCTAAATCTGTACTCAAGTAGGTGGCTTAATGGACAAATTACAGAAGTTTGAAGTTATAAATTCAAACCAGTAATTTCACAGTAAATAGATAAATAATAAATGATCTTATAACATGTAGCATAATAATATATGATTTAGCTTGTACCTTTTCAGCAGCAGAAGATTCTCAATCTCCCTCTTAACTGTGTGAGAAAAACATGGGGTTGTGGGTAAATCTTATACCCACAACCCCAGGATTGTTCCTTCTAGTTAAGAGGGCTGGGCTGGAAGGGAGGATTTGTCTTTTAGACACATGCCCCCTTCTATGACACAGCAGTGAGAGGCGTGCCTCCACTGCAGCATTTTTATTGGACAGCTTGGGCCAATGGTACTTTACCATTGGTCCAGAACTCCAAGCTGTCCATTGAGCTCAGTACCTCTGACAAGAAGTGAAGAAGAGGCACTGTGAGCTCATCCTCTCAGTCTACTGCAAACAGATTGTGCCAGCTTGTATTTAAAGTGGCTGCTCTGTAATTAGCTTCTGACAGGCTGTGAAAGGAGCCCTGTATCTCCAGGACCATAGTTGATAGGGGCCCCAAATTGTGACCAATGATGGGCTACGACCCTCGAAGTCGATATTTTTTATTTCTTTTTTATGATTATGGCAGGTGAGGCTCTGCCTCACCTACCTCCCCTGACTGCACGTCCCTGCCTTTCACTGTCCAGACACAAGGTGGGACAGGGCCAGGACAGGCACCTTATTTTGGAACTGGTAAGCTGCAATATATTACATTTTTGTTCTTGGTTTTATGCTTTAAAATATATGCTTTAAAACAGACTTTGCAGAAAAAACGCTGTCTGGCCCTCCCTCTTCCCAAATAACCTGCTATTAGCAATGTAACTGAAAAAGTTTGATTTATATTTATTCTACCCCCATTTTTTGTATGTGATGCCTAGGCTGGAATGACGTCACACGCATTCAGAATAGATTTCTCTCAATACAGAGCAGTTAAAATCCTCACAAGAAGCAGCTTTGGGGTAGAAGGGTAAAATACGTATAAATCTAAATTACAGTTACATTTTACACCTTTTTACCATAGGTGATTAAAAAGGAGAGAGAGGCCTTGGCAATTTGATGCCCCTGGTACAACATCTTTTATTTGGAGGGTTTGCTGCATACTGAAATGAGTATGAGCTATGACCACATTGGATTATTTTTCATCCTTCTTAACTCATAATCTTTCACTTGCAAATCTCTTCATAAGTACTGTTAAATCTCAAAGAAAAATTATACTTCAATCAGCACAGCCTAAAAAAATACAAATGTAAACTGTGTTGCTAGCTGAGACACATTAAGGTGATTCCACCCCACCTTCTACCACAAAATGCATAATCGAGAATAAGGCCCCTAGGCGGATCCGAGCTGGCCTCCCATTGACATCTATGGGCAAGCGTATATTAGCTGATACCCACCTGCCATCTGATCTGACAAGATCCGCTGAAAACAGACGGATGGCGATATGTTCGGCATCCGTGCAGCAGATCGGATGAAAACTTACAGATTGTCTATTTTCATCCGATCTCGCCATAGAGAACAGCTGGGCTCTGAACCGTCCCTGGACAGTGAGCAGAGTCGGACCTGTCATCCGCCTACATAGGGGAGATCAACAGAGTGATCCCCCACTGAGCTGGCAGAGTCCGTCCAGCAGATCTGCTCCATGTGAAAGGAGCCTAAGTGAAGCGCTCTTGTGATAAATGGATACAAAATAAATACAACTCAATATATATGCATAAAAAACAATATTTTATATTTAGTCCATACACAACTATTTAATTCTCAATTCATGCAAACGTGTCCAAATTGACAAGAAAGCAAAAATAAATAAAATGTAAAATGAAATTATTCCTGCACCCAAAAAGTGCTATAAAAGAGACCAGCTATCTCAACTTTTTAAAGTAACTTGTGCACCAGGTAAAAAACCTGCTTACCTCCAGCAAGTAAACAACCAAGCTCATCTGTGTCTTCCAACTGGTAATTGTCTCAAACTTGGCAGACCTTTCACAACTCCCCTCCAATTCTGGATAGAAGTATCCTCCGATTCCAAGTTTACTCGTATGACATCCAACATATATTATATGGAACAGAAAGGCAAAAACATAGTGCTTTCCATTTCAGGAAAGAAATGTACAATATGCATTTAAAATGCAACCGTCAGCCTGCTCACCGCTCCACTAATACAGTGGTTGTGTGACGTAATGGGCTTGACTCCTCCCTCCTAGGCGTGTTCCGCCCTCCGATTGGGCTTCCTCAGTAGGTGGGGAGCCAACTCACCTGAGCCCTTATATAGCCACGAGACGCATTTCCATAGTTATAATGTACACACCTTATCCCTCGGGACCAGAAATTACATGTTCATCAGGACTGCCTCCACACTACCCCTGGAAGGTGCTTCCATCCAGAGTCGGAGGGGAGTTATGGAAGGTCTGCCGAGTTTGAGACAATTACCAGTTGGAGGACACAGATGAGCTTGGTTTTAACTTGCTGGAGGTGAGCAGGTTTTTCACTTAGTGGTGGATGTGTTCAAGTCACGTGAAGAAGTGGAGACAGCTGGTCACTTTTACAGCACTTTTTGGGTGCAGGATTGAAATGTATTTATTTTAGTTTTCTTGTGAGTTTGGGCACTTTTGAAATTGAATTGAATTGAAAATCAAATAATTGTGTATGGACTAAATATCAAATATTGTCTTTTATGTATATATATTGAATTTGATATCATTTTTATTAATTTACCACAAGGAAGTGCTGCGCTTCCCTTTTCTTGATTATTTAATTTGTACTGGTAAATCTGCCCATTTTTTTGACAATTATTGACCAGAATCTACATATGCCAACAGGAATTGTGTTTTTGCAATAATGATTGTGAATGGATTTGCTATAATTTGTTAACTTTGCTTACCCTTTTGCTATCCCGAGTAGATTGAACAATGAACATAGTGCCCACCTGCCCTCTTTCTGTGAGTGCTTGGCAGGAATTCCGCTAGTTCTGAACTATTCCCAATTGCTAAACAAAAGTTCACTACTAGCAGAACTCGGTCATGTACCACACTAGCAACCGGAGCAGAGTTGGCTAAAAGAACTATTACAGGAACCCAGGACATCTGTTGTGGATTGAGCAGGAGGTTTGGGTACCAGATCCTTGTATATCAAAGTCAAGGCTCTGGCTGGACTGGCTGCTGCTATGAAACGTCTGCATCATCGCTCCTTATGGAACTGTAATTTTACTTTTTTGCTGTGTATATTATGTGATATAGTCTGTGAAATAATGGAATGACACAATAGAGGATAATGAAGCCTAACCCCAAACCTGCTGCTTGCTGTGCTGAGCCTTGCGTATGAAAGTATCTAATTGAATTGTCTGTGGGGACAATCTAATGAATCACATTCTCCTTTTCATGTTTTTAGTACAGGCTTGACAATGAAAAGAAGAAAATGATTGTTATGATAAACTCAGACAACTCTGACTTAAGACACTTTCATAGATGAGGCCCAGAGTTCTATTTTGGCCCTACATGTAGTAGGCCTTGCAAGACTTTGCAAGATTTTGTCAAGCCGCACAGCCATGCTATTACTAGGGCTAGTAACATACTGGATATGCTACAAAGCCTGATATTGGCCATAATGTTGAGAATGTGTTTGCAAGTATTCTCTACTATGTCATGAGACATTAACATTAATTGACAAAAGCAAAATACACACATTACAAAGTGTTATTTGCTAATGATCAAAATGTGTTTTTCAATTCACTAAACAGTTTATCACAGAAATCTGCTTGAGTTTGTCATCCATCCAAAGAGTCATCCCAGCTGGCTATAAATTAACAAAGCTTACAGTATTTAAATAAATGGTCAGCTCTGGTGGAAAAATGATCTTTCAACAAAAATGTGACATTATTTTTGTGAATTTAACATTTTGGTTTAATAATTACCATTATAAACCAATAATCAGACTCTACCTTGAAGCTTTTCCTAGACCTTTCTACAATCTAGGCCCATTCACAGGACAGTTGCTGCCTTCAAAATGCAATATGCGAAATAGAGAAATAAAAAATATTGATTTGATGTTAGTGGCAATAATCCCAGCACTTTAACTTTTATAAAGCATGACAGAGTGTTTTGCTACTGCTTAGTTCACTATGTAGCAGAAGAGATCTGAAGAAAGGAAAATATGCAGACACTCTGGGTAATGTCTTTATATTAAAGGTAATGTGTAGGATTTTTATATATTTTCCTATTGATTTTTTTTTTTAATTACATTTTTTATTCAATTAGTAAACTAAAAATTAAATATTATAAGGTTAAAAAGTGCACTAGCATAGCTTAACACTTTGGATAAACTTCAAATAAGTGGAGGTCAAGGACAGCATGTGTCATACTGTTATTCCCCATGGAATTGCTGTTTTATAATCTAACACAGTGATGGCAAACCTTGGCACCCCAGATGTTTTGGAACTACATTTTCCATGATGCCATCTCACAGCCTCTCCATCATTGGTTATTGGATTTCTAGGTGGATCTTCCTTCATTAGTATTGGATATGAGTATTTCATAGTTACCCTGTTAAGCAACAGGAAAGGATTAGATTGGGGGCATAGGGGCCTTTTTCTCTGTGTCCAGTATTAAAACATATGTTGGGCTGGAGGCCCTCAGTGCCATTATTCAGACATCAATCAGAAAAGGTCACTCAGGCAGTAACACATGGTGGGCATTATATGACTACCTGCTCCCCATTCAGACCTGTAGTCACAGTGTCTGGCAGAGGAACATAATCAATCAGCCAACTTCCTTTGTAGCTCTAAGATGTCATGTGACCAAATGGCAAAAGTTGCAAATGAAGCTGGAGAAGTGAAAAGATGTGTCATAATGAAACGTAACTTTAAGGAACACCTGCATTTCACCATACCCACCAAGGAACTTTGGCTAGTACAGGTTCTTTAGCCTACAGGAATCTGACGGTATCATAAAAGGGCTGGTTGTTTGGAGTTAACCCCATGTCCTAAACTATACCGCAAGCACATGGTGCATTTGGTTAGTCTTCTAGCACCTCTGCCAGCCTACTTCTATGCTGTGAAGCCTGGAATTTGATCATCTCCTATTCAAAACACATCTAAATTAGAGAGAGACTCTTTCCACTATCTCTGTTTCATACAGCTCCATAAGGAGTTTCAGTTAGCGAGAGACAGCACAAATATGAGTGGCAACTCATTCGCTAACATTAAGTGATCCTAAACTCATTCATTTTTATTTTCAGGTTAAAGTGGAATTCATGGCTAACAGTAACTATGTTTAACTACTTCCCACCCGGCCACTGTACATATACGGCCAGGTGGGTGCTTCCTCCTTCTGACTGGACGCTCAGGAATATCCCTCAGAAGAGGGGGAATTGTGCGTACACACGTGCCCGTGTAGCTGCGCGATCCCGAAAACCAAAAACATGTAGCAGAGTACATTTTGGCTTAAATTTATGACAACATTTGATTTTATTGGGACTTATTTTAAAATAGAAAGAAGAAAATTTGTTTTGTTTTTTCCAAATTTACGCTCTTTTTGCCAAAAAATTGGTCAGGAAAGTAAGCGGCGAAAGTGCCCAGTATTGATGTGGTTAAAAATGCCCCCCCCTCCCCATCCTGCTACCTATGCTGACTAACCTATGCAAACAAATGGGTATACTTACCTGTTGCCAGCCCATTCTGGTTTGTTCACTGTACTGTATCAGTGAGAGGCAGCTGTATGAGGGGAGGGGGTGGAAGGAGAGCACTCCATAATAGCTGTGAAATCCAGGAGTGGTGATATCACCCACATGTTCTCATGTCCTAGCTGTTGCTGGTGCTTCCTCTCTTTTTTAGCCGATGATACTGACAGGGGAGCCAGATCATGTGACAAAACCAGCACAAAATAGGTATGTTTTACAGATGTTAGTCAGAATAGGTAGTAGGAGGAGGGGAAAGACATTTGTAAGACTATGTCTAAGATCTAAGGACTGGTAAACTGAAATATTTAAACCACTATAATTTCCCTTTAAGCAAAAGCTACTTTATCATGTACAATTTATTTATTGCCTACTTACCATGTGATGTTTAGTATATTGCTTCACAGATGGTGAATTATATACATATGGAATTATAAAGGGACACAATCATTTGTAACTTCAGATCATTGTTATCCCTGTTATGCTATAATATGGTAAATGAAAAGATACAAGGTCACATATGGCAGCCTACCAGCTTCTCTTTTTCTAACTAGTATCTAATATTGATATTAATCTGACTAATATTATCTAAATGCTAATATGTCACTAGTTGGCTCTTTGCAATATGCGATTGCAGTCATTTCTTTTTTATGTAATTATCCTGTACTGTTTTTACTTCTCCATCTGTCTTTATACATTTACCAAACATAAATTTATAACAACTCCATATTTTTAACCAAGTTAATTAATACTAAAAAAGTAATAGCAAAATAATACATATTAAGGGATGCAATAATGTTTTTTGGATATTTTTATTTAAATTGAATTTAAATAAAATAAAATCTTATTTAATTTTTTTTCTTATAATTGTCATTTTTATTAAATCAAAAAGAAAATAGTGTAACAAGACATTTTTAACTTACACATCACAAAACGTACATCAGGTAAACAGTGACATATTTATAAAAAGCTTAGGCCCCGTACACACGAGGAGATATATCAGATGAAAACGGTCTCCTGGGTGATTTTGGTTTGATCTGTGTACACACGATCAAACCAAAATCCCCGCGGACAGATAGCGCGGTGACGTGGCGGTGACGTTGACGCCGCCACGTCACCGAACCAGGAAGTAAAATACTTCCACGCATGCGTCGAATCCATTCGACGCATGCGGGAGATTTCGGTCCGCTGGTTAGGCGTACTAACCAGCGGACAAATCCGACAGACAGCTTTCCAGCAGACAAGTTTTAAAGCATGCTTTAAAACTTTTGTCTGCTGGAAACCTGTCTGCTAGCTCGTACACACGATCAAATCTGTCCGCTGAAACTGGTCTGCGGACCAGTTTCAGCAGATATATTCGATCACGTGTACGCGGCCTTAGAGAAAATATACGTATGGCAATATAAAAACCTTTCTATTATGGTCTGCATATGTATCATCGATAATTATCAAAGGGCAAAAGCAAAGGATACAGGGTATATATCTGTGAATATCAGCTCACAATGAAGGGTTCTACAAAAGGATAATACAAGGAATACAAAACACTTTCAATTAAAATCGTATTTAATTTGACGTTAATAGGCTGTATATATCTTTTATATTATGATTCTCATCATTTCTAAGTAATCTTTATTTTAGAAATAAAAATGTAATACCGGGTGCTTCTGAAACCCTCAAAGAGCATTGAGGGTTTTATAATAAGATCGTCCAGAAACAGTTAGTAACGTATAGACTGTCTCTCTCTAACTGAGACTCCACATGGCTTATTTATGAGCTAGATACAGGGGTAGACAAACTACGGCCTGCGGGCCGTATACGGCCCGGCGGACCTTTTGATCTGGCCCACGGACAGTTTGTTAAAACAAGGCACTTTTTCACTGTACGTAAATGTAAGAGAAAGGTGCCAGTAAAAATGGCGGCGATCGGCTTGGGGTCAGAACTGTGCATGTGCAATTCCCGGAAATACCCGAGAAGATCCGATGCTGAGCCACTGAGTCTACCTCCTGCACAGCCTCTGCCAAGCCCACCTGCCCGTGCAGCCAATGCAGTGAGCGCATTTTCCCGCCTGCCTATGAACAGGCAGACAGGACGGAGAAGCGAGCTGAGAGTCACGGTTTGTGACCTGAGCGGCTTAGGAGGGAGCCTGCTCAGTCGGGACTGGTGGACTGGACACACACACACCCCCCGGAGCAACGGACAGACCCCTGCCAATGCCTGCCCGACTGAGTGAATAAAGTGTGTGGAGCCTGCTGCCCGCCATTGACTGTGTGTGAGGGTGAGCAGGGAGACAGCCAGGCTGGAATGATTAATTGATGGTGGAGGGAGGAGGGGGCTCAGGTGGACCTACCACAGGTCCACCTGAGCCCCCTCCTCTCTCCACCATCAATAAATCATTCCAGCCTGGCTGCCTTCCTGTTCACCCTCACACGGACAGGATACAGGAGATATCAGAGACAGCAGACAGAGATTGCATACAATGATTTTGTACAATCTCACCACTGCCATTTTTGTCTGGAAACTGCTGCCTGTGCCTGTCTGACAGCACTGTGCGTGATTGCTATTAAAAATGCTCTATTTTAGCTCATTATTTAACAGCATGCATAATATTTTCAGTTACCTGAACTTGATGTGCTAATTAGAAGAAAACCCCTTATTCTGATGAGCAATTAGCTTGTGGATTATCAGTGATTTTAGGTATAATGCTGCCAGGGGCGGACTGACAACTCATGGGGTCCCCGGCAATAGAAGATCATGGGGCCCCCTGTGTCCCGCACTCACACCTACACAAAGCCCTACCTACCTAAATCCTGGGGCACGCAGTAAGGCACAGGCACATCACAGGGTGCACAGCAGGGAACAACACAGGGTATGGGGCACACAGTAGGGTACATCACAAGGCACACAGGAAAGCACATCAGGGGGTACACAGCAGGGCACTGAGAACATCAAAGGTCATGGGGCACATCAGGTGGTACACAGCAGGGCACATCAGGTGGTACACAGCAGGGCACATCAGGTGGTACACAGCAGGGCACAGGGCACATAGTAGGGTTTATTATGCTGTACACAGCAGGGCACACATTATTGAGCACAACATGGTGCATCACAGGGGGCACATGGAACATTAGGGGGTACACAGCAGGGCATGCAGCACATCACAGGGCACACAGTAGGTCACATCAGGTGGTACACAGCAGGGCATTGGGCACATAGCAGGGCAAAGGACACATCACAGGGCATGTGGCACACATTATGGCACATCTGGGGGGTACATAGCAGGGCACATCACAGGACACAGGGAACACAATAGGGCAAATAGCAGGGCACAAACCAAAACACAGGGCACACAGCAGAGCACTGGGATCCTCCAGACACAGGACAGTGTCTCTCAGAGCAGCCATGATAGGAGAAGGCATAGGGGGACACTGTGGGTGGAGGATAAGGGAGGAACTGCCCAGTCACCTCTCCCCCCCCCCCAGCTTTGGACCCCCAGCATTTTGCAGTCACCCTCCCCCCCTCTCCTATCTTATGCACGCACAGGGAGAGAGACACACCAGTGCTGAACAGAGGGCGGGAACTTCTGAAGTTAACTTTTCATAATAACAATGCTTATGATTGGTTGCTAGGACCACCTA
Organism: Rana kukunoris; assembly: GCA_029574335.1. Classification (NCBI taxonomy): domain Eukaryota; kingdom Metazoa; phylum Chordata; class Amphibia; order Anura; family Ranidae; genus Rana; species Rana kukunoris. The sequence continues at coordinate 21,806,672 of CM056057.1, forward strand.
GCAACCAATCACCGGCTAGTTGACTCCAGAATTTCCCATCTTCTGCTCAGGCTGCCCCGCTGTCTGTCTCTCTCTTTCTAACCTGCTGCTGTACCAGGCAGAGAGAGAGAGTGAGAGAGTTTTTTTTCCCTGCTCCTGTCTGTGTGTGTCAGTGCGGTGGCGTGTCACCCAGCCCGAGCACCCTGTCACACTCAGAGCCATCACCTGAGCATTGCCCCTAGTGTGTGGCACCCGGGGGCGGACCGCTGCCCCCCTCATAGGTACCCCACTACCTGCAGCAAAAACAGCGCCTCACCCGATGCGCTGAATACCTCTCACAGCGAGCTGCTTCCCGCCGACCTCTCCTCTCCTCTCGTCTGTCCCAGGTGATGTCATCTACAAGCACCTGGGGTGGACGGGAGGGAAGGAGGAGCTGGCAAGAAGCAGCGCGATGTAAGAGGTATTATCACAGCCGCCGAGCCCGAGCCGCATCCTGCTAAATATCGGCTGCGAGTTGTATGCAAGATGCAGAGGCTCTGACGGGCCCCCTAGCGGAACGGGCCCTCGGTCCGTGCCCGAATGACCTAATGGTCAGTCCGCCCCTGAATGCTGCTGTTAACTATTACAGGGTTTCTGCTGTCAGGCAGATTTTTTTTTTTCAGGCATAATTATTGTTATGATAGCTCCACACAGCAAACATTATTTTGGACAGTTACAGTTTAGGATAGGAGATAAATAAACGTTAAAGTATCATTTGTCTATATGTCTTATCTTACCAAGTCAATTCTTTGTCATATTACTGTTTTGGAGGACTGACTGCTTTTAATAGATTGGGGTAGAGAAACTCTGAGTAAGATGTCTACTTTCTCTTTTTACATGTCACTTTCACATGGCTTTACCAAAAAAGGACAGTATATTTTTCTATTTTTCCTGTTTCTGTCTTTCTTATCCAATGTCTTTTTGTTACTCCTAAGATAGAGTTGTTTTAAAGTGGCAAATTGAACACTCGAAGTGGATATTCAAATGTATATACATATTCTCAACAAGCAATAAATATGCTTTAAAACAAGCTCTCACTTACCTTTGCAACTGCAGGCAGAAATTATTTTCAGTTTAATTTCATAAGGTCTTAACTTACCTTACTTCTTTTCCCAGCAGTGACATGGTAGCCTCACAGCCTTCTAATCTGTAATGAAAACATAAACAATGTGCACAGGAAGACGGGTTTGAGATTCAGAGTCATGAGATTAAAATTTAAGGAGTTGAAGGCCAGGCCTTGCTGAATTCTTGAGGGCTGCGCTGGCACAGAACTATTGTAGAGCGACGTCCTCGCTGTGTCCATCACGCTCGTGTTTAACAAGTGTCCAACCCCCCCCTCTTTTTTTTTTCTTTTTTGTTTGTCTTTTTTTCATCTTTTTCCTTTCTCTCTTTCCAACTCCCTGTTTCACCACTATCCTTTCAACTGGGGTCACTACCGCCAGTCGATTTGAGGCTGATCTCTCCCTCCAGTTTTGCTTTGATCACAAAATAATCAGTGGTCTGGCTGGGACCACTGATGATTATTATAATATGGGGTATATCTGTATAAGTGGTAAAAACTGTTTTTCCTGGCCAAACAGTATGAGTTATATGATGAACTACCACGTCCTTTTCTTTGGTTTGACATATGGTATGTTGCCCTCTAAGGAGGCTGAATGCGAGGCTTCTATCACGGACCTCGATATCTGTTGACCTGTCGAATTTGATCACAGTTGTACTGTAACTTTTTTGTACCCCCTTCTTTTTTCAAAACTTTTAATAAAATGTTATATTTGAAAGAAAAATTTAAGGAGTTTACTGTTCGCTGTTCCCCTTTTGAACTTTGAGAATGAATTGCTCCACAGCGTTTGCTGCTAGAGGCCTGTGGAGGTTGGATTTAAAGAATATTTTGCTAATTACAATATTTAAATACTTAAATAAAAACTAATATTAGTTTGATCACATTTTCAACAAGACGGTCTATAGGCTTTTATTGTATAAATATGAAGAGTGCAAGATACTTACCTGTGAAATTTGTTCCAGGTTTGCAAAGCAAAGAGTGAGATTTTGCAAAAAAATATATGTTACTTTGGTTATATGCTAGTTATACAGTCAGGGCTGTTGGCTGAATACATTTGAATAAATGTATTGTTCTATGTATCCAAGATTACATTCAAACGTTACCACCAATTTCTGATACTCCATAAAATCTTCATGTGATTATTCTGATTTATTGGTAACTTAACAAATTCTTTATATAACCTTTCTTCTAGTCCTGATGGTGGGTGTAGGGGGTGCCTTTGAACCTCCAAAATGCATTGACAGTTATTATTTGACTGTGATACTAAATAAAAAAAAACTTCTGAACACAGCACAATGAGCTCCATATAGAACTGCCCTCAAAATTTCCACTCGTCTGCAAGCAGTTGGCGAGTGGATTTAAGCTGGGGGCGAGTGATGACAGGGCTGCATGACCAATCTCCCTCCAATCTGTGCCTACACTTAGAGCCCTGATGCGATTGGTGGCCGAAGAGGAAAAGTGCATGCTTGGGAAAAGTAGTCTGGTGAGGCGCGCACAGGCAGAGCAGTATTCCATGAGATAATCTACAAAGGGCGTGTTTAGAAGCGCAATTAGGCACGGGGCAGTGTATGAATTAGGTGGGGCAACTGGTGGCGAGTAACTCTTGAGACCTGGCTAGAAGCTCAGGGGTTGAAATTTTGAGCCCTGATATAGAATATCCCTAACCAATACTGATATAATAGCTAAGTCAAATCACCTAGTTTGCTTAGATAGGCCTTAAGAAATACCAAAAATGACCCCAGATCCCCCACACAAATTTACACAACAATAAAATGTTGCCAATAGTTATGACACTCTATTTAAAAAAAAGATTTAACAATTAACACACTTAAGCTTACCCTAAACCCTACAAGCTCTTTGGCATGTATTGTGCGGCCCTCAGGGCTCCTGAAGACAGTAGTTTTTTTTTTTCTTTCTTAGATGCTTACTCAAGCCAATGAAAGAAAAATATTCTTTTGACTGGCTTCCACCATTTAAATGGCTTGGTTTATTTATTTCACACCATCTTACTTTCTTTATCGTACATCACGGGACACAGAGCGCATAGTCATTACATATGGGTTATATGGGTACCTTCAGGTGTGGACACTGGTGTAATCAACTTCACAGGAAGTTCCTCCCTATATAACCCCCTCCCACTGAGAGTGCTTTAGTTTTTTCGCCAGTGTCTTAGGTGTTGGTCACGTCTAGCTGTCCCTCGGAGGTCTCGGGACCCAGGATAGCTAGCCGGATCCGTCCAAAGTGCTTCAAAGCCAAGGTGTACGGTACCCGGGCCCTGCCTGCGTGGGGTGTTGCCTATAATGCCTCTCCTTGGAGGGCTGGGGTCTGGGCTCCAGTGCCTTGGTCTCTCATAGGACTAAACGCTACTGATGCCAGGATGCTATATAGGTCCAGGGGTGTGGGTTCCTTAAACACAGGACCCCGGTCCCTGAAGGTCCGAGACAATACCCACGGAGATGGGGGAAGATTGGGCCTCTTGCAGTTTGCAATACCCTGCGGCGTGGAGCAGGTAAGAGGGAACCTGCGGGACTTGGTTCGACAGTAGGTATCCCCCTGGGGGTTCTGGGTTGGCTAATGGTATGCTTGTGCATCAGCCACTATCTCCACTATGTCTGTGTGGGCAGGATGGGATACTAATGTTTACCCAGATAACATGTAGATATATGTATACTTGTGTAAGATATATATTTGCTACTCACCCCAGGTCTGCCTGTTAGCATTGATACTGCAACCCCACATGTTTTAAAGAGGAAATTGCTGGTGAAAACTCCTGTTTCTTAGGAAGCCCATGGGGACAGCTTCCTCTCTCTGTGCACTACAATAAGATTAGTGCTTACCTGGTGTCTGTTGGTGCTGCCTGGCGCTGGTCCATGTTTTTTCCTCTGCTCTGCTTCCTCCATGTTGTTTTCAGCGTGGGGGGGGTGCGTGCGCGCGCGCGTGCGCGCGCGTGCACGCCGCCTTTTATAGCGTCGGCGTGCGTTGGGGGGGCGGGCCAGCAGCGTCAGGGTCTGTTTAAAAGTAAAACTTTTTCTCTGGCTGGTCTTTCCCTCCTGGAGGCAGAGGAAGAAGGACACAGAGCGCACAGCTGGGTCTTTTGGCCACAGTGACACCCAGTGGCGGTTTGTGGATCTTCAGGTCTAGGACTTAGTTCCACTATTGACCAGAGAAAAAAAAAAAAGAAAAGAGTTTTTTTGCTTAAAAGGGACTCAGCCTTAGATCCAGCAGTATCTGAGTCAACCTTGGACTCCGGCTAACGGGCATTGGTGTTGCAATACTCACAGGTTTTCCTCAGTATTGCCACCTCCCAGGCGGGTAAAAAAAAAAAATTTTCCTCAGCCTGTTCTCATATTAATTACTCCTAGCTACAACAGTCAGGTGTTGGCTAGAGGGGTGACTCAAGGTGTGCAATGGCTCCAAAGGCATCAGGACCAGCCAAGGCTGCAAAAGGTGCCAAGAAACAAAAGGGGTCTCCATCGGGGTCAGAGGATTTGGGCCAGGCTTCAACGGCCCCACCCTCACCAGTTGGACCACCGAGTAGCATAGTACAAGAGCCATTGGGGGTGCTGGGGGCAGAGGCGGCCCCCGATCCACCCATTCCCGTTTACGTAACGGAAGAAATGCTAGCGACCACCCTGGGTGGGCTAGAGAAAAGGTTAACTGCTTTGTTTGCCCGCCCTTTGCCAAGTAGCAAACGGGCTAGATCCCCCTCACCTAGTTTGGTGTTTTCAGATGCGGAGGTCTCCTCTTCGGAGGAACGGGACCCACAAGGGGATCAAGCAGACCCAAGTCCCGAAGGTTCAGACATGGAGGGTTCCACTGTAGATGAATATTTTCGGCCTCTCAAGCAGAGAGCCTGTGGATCCAGTCTTTGACCGATATAGTTCGCACTGCTTTTAAACTTCCAGTGCCAGAACTAGTAGCCCCTGTGGTATCCTCATTGGGTTCTTTAAAGGCTCCATTAACTTGTGTGTCTTTTCCGATTCACCCCCTTCTGCGGAGTGTGATTTACCAGGATTGGGCTCGACCTGATAGGATCTTTATCCCTCCTAAGAGGTTCTCTATTCTCTATCCTATGGAAGAGGAATTTTTAAAGAAATGGGCACTCCCCACAGTGGACGCGGCCATTTCCTGCGTGAATAAATCCCTGACCTGTCCGGTTGAAAATGTCCAGATGTTCAAGGATCCGGTCGACAAAAAATTAGAGACCCTACTGAAGGCTTCTTTCACCACAGTAGGTGCCATGGTTCAGCCAGTGGTGGCAGCCATTGGCGTTTGTCAGGCCTTAAAGGATCAGGCAAAACAGATATTAAAGGACATGCCGGCTCAGCAAACTCGTGAATTAGCAGATTTCCCTAGGGCTCTCTGCTTTGCAGTAGATGCTATTAAGGACTCCTTCCAACAGGCATCCCGGTTATCTCTGCTGGTGGTTCACATGCGTCGTCTTTCGTGGCTAAAGAACTGGTCAGCAGAGGCACCCTGCAAAAAGCTTTTAGCAGGGTTTCCCTTTCATGGGGGAAGACTATTCGGTGAAGACCTAGATAAATATATCCAAACCATATCAAGTGGTAAAAGTTCTTCCTTACCGGTCAAGGAAAGACCGCGTGGGCCCGCGTTTAAACGACAGGCCTTTGCAGGCTCGGCCCCTTCGACTTCCCGTCAGTATCGACGGCCTCCCGGGCGTTCCGCAGTTAATAGCCGCCCACAGGGACAAGCCGCGGCAAACAAGAGGCCCTGGTCTTGCAAGCCGGCTAAACCAGTCATCAAGTCAGATTCATGAAGGGGCGCCCCCACTCTCTTGGGTGGGGGGAAGACTTCAGTTTTTCTCCGAAGTCTGGAAGGCCAGAATTCCCGACTCTTGGGTTCGGTCCGTGGTAGCCACAGGCTACAAACTAGAGTTTCGAGAAATCCCCCCTCCTCATTTTCAGGGGTCAAGTCTTCCAAGCGACCCGTTAAAGAGGGCCTCTCTCGTAAAGGCGTTGGATCGCCTCTTGCTCCAAGGAGTAATTGTAGAAGTACCAACCCAAGAAATCTACTCCAACCTTTTTATTATACCAAAACCCAATGGCGACGTCAGGCCTATCCTAGACCTCAAACTCCTAAATCGCTTTCTAAAGATTCAGACCTTTCGTATGGATTCCATACGTTCAGTGACAGCCAGCCTGCATCAAGGCGACTTTCTAGCATCTATAGACATAAAGGATGCATATCTGCATGTGCCGATCTACCCAGCACATCACAAGTTTCTTCGTTTTATGATAGATCAAAGTCATTTCCAGTTCGTAGCCCTCCCTTTCGGGTTGGCAACAGCTCCGCGGGTATTCACAAAGGTGTTAGCCCCGGTGCTAGCCGTCCTAAGGACAGAAGGCATTTTGGTCCTGGCATACCTGGACGATCTCCTGGTTATCGACAGATCAGCTTCCAACCTCAATCATGCAGTAGTCCGCACAGTTCGCCATCTACAAGAATTCGGGTGGGTTGTGAACCAAGGAAAATCGAGGTTGCAACCCACAAGACAGTTGGAATATCTAGGCCTTCGGTGAGATACAGAATGCCAGAGGATATTTTTACCTCAAGAAAAGATCAGGTCATTGACTCAAACAATTCAAATAGTCCTAGGCAAAAGGAGGCCGACTATTCGCCTATGCATGCGACTGCTGGGAAAGATGGTAGCCGCCTTCGAAGCAGTGCCCTATGCCCAGATCCATACCAGAGTTCTCCAGGCAGCTATTCTCTCTGCTTGGAACAGGTCCATACAGGCATTAGACCGTCCATTAGGTCTTTCCCCAGGAGTCAGGCGCAGCCTGTACTGGTGGCTGGTCCCTCAAAAATTGTCAAAAGGGAAAACCTTTTGCCCCATCACGTGGAAAATAGTAACCACAGATGCCAGCCTAACAGGTTGGGGGGCAATCTTAGGAAAACGGACCCAGCAGGGACAGGGGTCAGAGGCAGAAAGTCTGCTTCCCATCAATGTCCTAGAGATCAGAGCTGCTCGGTTGGCCCTGGTCGCCTGGACTCTCCCCCTGCAGGGTCTGCCAGTAAGGATACAGTCCGACAATGCCACGGCGGTGGCATACATAAACCACCAGGGGGGCACAAGGAGCCTAGCGGCTCAAAGGGAAGTAAACCTGATTTTCTCATGGGCCGAAGCCCATGTACCCTGCATCTCAGCAGTGTTCATCCCAGGGATAGACAATTCTCAAGCAGATTTTTTGAGTCGTCAACAGTTACTCCCGGGAGAGTGGTCTCTTCACCCCCAGGTATTCCAAGAGATTTGCCAAAGATTCGGAGTTCCCGATGTGGACATCATGGCAACAAGATTCAACAAGAAATTGGACAAATTCGTATTCCGAGCCAGGGACCCCTCGGCCTACGGGACCGATGCGTTGGTTTGCCCCTGGCACCAGTTTTCTCTCCTGTATGCGTTCCCTCCACTACAGATGATTCCCCGCCTTCTACGAAGGATCAGGGTGGAGCGCAGGCCGGTGATCCTGGTGGCCCCAGCCTGGCCCAGAAGGGCTTGGTACGCACTCATCGTGAGGATGTCAGTAGGGGCACCGTGGCCACTCCCCCTGCGCCCAGATCTGCTGTCTCAGGGCCCGATCTACCACCCTGCTTCACAGCAGCTAAATTTGATGGCTTGGCGGCTGAATCCCTAATTCTTAAGGGGAGAGGCCTCTCAGCCCAAGTCATATCTACGTTAATTCAGGCTAGAAAGCCAGTCTCTAGAAATATCTATTACAGAGTCTAGAGGACCTATGTGGAGTGGTGCGAGTCTCAAGGAGGGCATCCTCGCAAGTTTTTTATTGACAGGATCTTGCGATTCCTCCAGGTTGGCGTTGACAAGGGGTTGGCTCTTAGTACTCTAAAGGGGCAGGTGTCTGCCTTATCGATATGGTTTCAAAGGCCTTTGGCCACGCATTCGCTTGTGAAAACCTTCTTGCAGGGGGTCTTGCATGTGAATCCCCCTATTAGAGCTCCCCTCTGCCCCTGGAATTTAAATCTGGTCTTGTCAGCTTTACAAAAGCAGCCGTTTGAACCTCTGACAGAAATCCCTCTTGTGCTGCTAACCCGAAAGTTGGTTTTCTTGGTGGCTATGGCTTCGGCCAGAAGGGTCTCCGAGCTGGCAGCCTTGTCTTGCAGGGAACCGTACCTGATTCTGCATAAGGACAGAGTGGTTCTGCGGCCTCAACCTTCTTTCCTTCCTAAGGTCATATCCAGTTTTCACTTGAATCAGGACCTAGTCCTACCATCCTTCTTTCCTACTCCCCAGTCCAGAGAGGAAAGACTGCTTCATACTTTGGACATGGTCCGAGCCATGAGGGTTTATCTCAAGGCTACAGAGAAGATTCGGAAAACAGATGTGCTTTTCGTTCTTCCGGATGGCCCCAAGAAGGGTCAGCCGGCTGCCAAGTCTTCCTTGGCTAGGTGGATTAAGCAGCTGATTTGTCAGGCCTATGGTCTGAAGCGCGTTCCACCTCCCTTATCAGTTAAAGCCCATTCTACGAGGGCCATGAGTGCCTCTTGGGCGGCACACCATCAGATCTCTATGGCACAGGTTTGCAAAGCGGCAACCTGGTCTTCCGTACATACGTTTACTAAATTTTATAAGTTGGACGTCGCAAAGGCTACGGACGCAGCATTTGGGCAGGCGGTCCTACGGGCAGCAGTATAGAATCCTCTGGCCCGGTTCACGCCCCCTTTTTTCTGTTGGTGGAGCTATTTTACCTCCTGATAATGTTTTTTGTTTGGCTATTTTTGGCCTTACGGTCTCCCTCCCTTCATGGAGCATTGCTTTGGGACATCCCATATGTAATGACTATGCGCTCTGTGTCCCGTGATGTACGATAAAGAAAAAAGGATTTTTAATAACAGCTTACCTGTAAAATCCTTTTCTTGAAGTACATCACGGGACACAGAGCTCCCACCCCTCTTTTGGGGAACATTGTGTAACCTCGGAGAAATTGCTTGCTACAAAACTAAAGCACTCTCAATGGGAGGGGGTTATATAGGGAGGAACTTCCTGTGAAGTTGATTACACCAGTGTCCACACCTGAAGGTACCCATATAACCCATATGTAATGACTATGCGCTCTGTGTCCCGTGATGTACTTCAAGGAAAGGATTTTACAGGTAAGCTGTTATTAAAAATCCTTTTTTTTTTGTGTTGTCCATCTTGTTAAGAGAAATTTCAAATGTATTTTTAAGCAGGCTGTACAGAACACAAATGTGAAAGCACTGATTTGTAAAGGGACAGTAATAACAGTGATCTCTCACAGTATCATGTATTTATTTATATCTCTTACCGTTTTCTGAAATGTGTCCCCAGTCTATGAATTTCTTCTACAGCATGTCCCCCAACTCCTCCAGCAAATTTGCTGTCTCGAACAATCTCTTGCACTGTTGTCTTTGACCATCCTGTTGTATGCCTGCAGTTTTTGACAGCTTTTCGTAGCATTACATTCACTGATTATGTGAGAGGCTGCACTTAAGGTCCCCTTTATTATGAGAGTTAGCCCTGGTTCACACTGGGCTGCGGGAGTGAAATCGTGCGATTTCAGCTGAACTCGCGTGATTTCACTCCCTCTGGCAGACCCAATTTCGGCGCGATTTAGGAGACATCTGTGCAGGGTTCTGCACAGATGTCAATGTAAATCGTGTCCTGAAATCGCAAAAAGTAGTACAAGAACTACTTTTTGAAATCGGTGCAGCGCCGCAGATGCGGCGTCGCACCGATTAGGACGGTGTCATTGTCGGCAATTGCCGCCGATTTGAGATGAGATTTCACATGTGAAATCGCATCTCAAATCGAACTAAATCGTACCCAGTGTGAACCTGGGCTTAAAGATGATCTTCCACTTATTGGATAAGGTAGAGAGGCGGGTAGATGATGTCACAATCTCTCAAACAGGTGCAGGTGTCAGATGGCCTGCTTTATGACCGAGGACGTCACCAGTTGTTAGAATGCTGGTGGCTGGCCTGCACGGCTCCCAAGTTTGTAATGTTGCACAATGAAAACCTGTATTATGTTGCAAAACGGCAGGCTTGATCCACCTAGTGACTTCTACACAATTTTTGGACTATTTTTAGGCATTTTATCATGGCACCCCTGACGAACTCAGCAGGCACCCCCAGGATTCCTAGTTGAAAAAAGGCTGGTGTAGAAAATAGTTTAATTGGGCCAGCTTGGTCGAAACAACCAAGTTAAAGTGACAGTAAAGGTGGAGATCAGCTTTAACCACCACTACGCTAAACCCAGGCAAATAGTCTATACCTCCTAACACCTGACCCTTTCATCAACCTAACCAAACTCGAAAGTAACTCCTTATGCATCATACTTCCTTCATCATGTGCGGAGAGCCTCGGTAGTGAATCCTCGCTTTGCTGCTACACAAGCTACCCAGTGCCAATATCCTGGTGCTAAAGCTACCGATCCAAAGATAACATAATGCTCTAAAGTCCAACTCCAGGATTGGGATTTTCAATGCTTTTCTTATTTTAAACAGACTCTGGAAACTGATAGTCTTAATTTTTTTTTTTTTTGCCCGAGCTGCTTATGGGCTTCAAGCACACATGAATGGCCTTTTGTAACACACAACCGTTTTTCGGGTTGTAAAAAATTAAGTTTTTTTTTAATGTCATTAAAAACAATCGTGTGTGGGGCTCCAGAGCATTTTTCGCAAAGTAAAAGATGGGCATTAAAAATTTACAACATGCTCAAATTTTTCACATAGTTTTTAACGTTGTCGTTTTTAACGTCATAAAAAATGGTCGTGTGTGGGCTTTAACGACGTGAAAGAACAGAAGGCTCAGAAGCAAGTTATGAGATGGGAGCGCTCGTTCTGGCAAAACTAGCGTTTGCAATGGAGTAAGCACATTCATCACGCTGTAACAGACTGAAAAGCGCGAATCGTCTTTTACTAACACGAAATCAGCAAAAGCAGCCCTAAGGGTGGCGCCATCCGAATGGAACTTCCCCTTTATAGTGCCGTCGTACGCGTTGTACGTCACCGCGCTTGGCTAGAGCATTTTTTTTTCACAATCGTGTGTAGGCAAGGCCGGTTTAACAATAATCGGGTTGAAAAAAACGTTGTTTTTTCTAGACCATTAAAATTGTTATTTTTTACATCCCATAAAACGGTCGTGTGTACGCGGCATTACACTTCTTTTATCATGTGATCTTTTACATAAACTGACATTAGAGGCGCCATTATACTATTTAACTTTACATACAAGGCAAAAACATAATGGTTTCATGCTATATGACTGTTGTAATCTCCCTCAGGAGCCCTCCACGTACATGTGATGTTACTGATTAATTTTTATTTAGTATTTTAGCATGCATGATAGAATAACACAACTGTTTCTAGATTTTTTTCAGACGTTACAGAGTATGCTGTTACATGGACCCAGCAGACAGACTACCTCTTTTTCTTTAATTAAAAATGTGTTATCTTTCACCCATTTATACTTCTGTTGCAATGGGATAGTGGTCACCCTCTCCCAGGGGGTCCAGGTAAAATGCCCTTTTATTACCTTTTAATTATGGTTGCCCTGAATAGAGCTCTAACAAGAAAGGCAGGAGATATGGCTCAGATAACTACATTCTCAGGTAAGACTGATTTATTTTCTTTAGTGTGACTGTGTCATTAAATCCAAAATGAAGGCAGCTAAAAACACATTGGGCATACCTATGTATTGAAATATATATAGAACCATTTTAAACATAATGGGGTAGATTCACGTAGAAATATATAGGCATGCCTAGCGTCTGGCTTTTAAACTAGGCCGCCGCAACTTTTTCAGGCAAGTGCTTTATTCTCAAGGCACTTGCCTGTAAAGTTGAGGCAGTGTAGCGTAAAAGAGCCGGCCAAATTCAAATTCGGCGGGTAGGGGGCCTGTATCATTTAAATGAAGCGCGTCCCCGCGCCGAACGAACTGTGCATGTGATTGGTTCCCAGTGTGCATGCTCCAAATCTTGACGTCAAGTTGCAGTGGTCCACAACATGAAAATTCAGCCACAGTGACCCCTGTGGTGGGATGACTAATGCACAACATAACTAAACCAGAACTTGCAGCAGACTTGCAGAATGTTTGCAAAGAAAGATGATCTGGGGTCATATAATGCTAACTTGCTGCAGTTGTGCAACAAACTTGTGAAGCCTGGCAAGTCCAGCAAAAGCTTAGCAAGTAATTTTCAAAAACTTGCAGCACAATTGCTTGCTATCTGGGGCAGAAATAAGTGCACTCCTGTCATCCAGAAGTATGGACAAAAACGCTTTGGCTATACTGCTCTTAACATCACCACACTGTGTAGAACAATCAAACCTTCTTACAACAGAAGATATTCACATGTCTCATTACATCAAATATCCAAACCAAAGTCATGTTCAGGAGAGGAGATTTTGAGCATAAGAAAATGCTTAAAATCAGGTGAACACTAATAAACCTGTATAAACATGAGTTCATTCTAGGCGTGTTTATGCACATTCGTGCATTAATACATTCTAATGGCCAGAATAAATTAAATTGGTTGTAAACCTCAGTTAGGAAATCTGAACAGAGCACATATATATGTAGTGTTTACTCTCTCTCTCTCTCTCTCTCTCTCTCTCTCTCTCTCTCTAAAGCAATAAGTGTCATTTCCCTCTGGTGCTCCGTTCCTCTGTTATCATCTGTCAAGTTTTCCCAACACATGAAATAAAATTTGTGACGAGGAGGGAGCTCAGCACACAGCTTGTCTATTCACAACACAGCTCTGTATCCTTCCTGTTTGCTGTATGGAGAGGCGGTGCCTTTCCTCCAATTAGCTCTCACACAGTGTAACACAGTGTAACTGCAGCTCTCCACCCTCTCCTCTGACACTAACAGATGCAGAAGGATTTAACATGATTCTGCCCTTTTGAAGGGGTGCAGGGAAGTGAAGATTGCAGGTAAACAAGTAAAACCTATGTAGGATGATGTGTTTCATCTCTGTGTATCATCTGAGGACAGTTACTTCATTGGTTACATGAGAGGATTTACAACCACTTTAACATTCTTGCCAATAGAATACAATACTGGCAGGTGTGTGAATGTGTGATTTTACCACATTTTTCTGCTGATAAACTGCTGTAGGAGGAAAGGAATCAAAGAGAATACAGTGTGCATGTGATCTTAAAGTCAACTGAGTGTTTACTATGTAGAGAAGAGATGGACCAACAATGCAAGAGCCACTCCTTGGACTTCATTTTATGAACAAAACATAAACAGGCTCATTCAGTTTGAGAGCACATGGCATTATCTGTTTACCCTTAAGCCTAGTACACATCACTAGTATTTTTTTCCAGCAATTAGTACAGCAATCTTCCCTACTGAGCTATTGTGTTCTGACAGGGCACAATAGCTCAGTAGGGGAGATTGCTATACTAATTGCCCCACCCCAGAACACCCCATTCCGCACTCTGATCCATTGGCCATTGGAGAGCGCTGACCGAGCCTTTGAGCCTTTGACAGAAGCCAGCCGAACTGCCGGCTTCTGTCGGACGGCTGCCATACACACAAGCCGAATTTCAGCTGGTTTCTATTGAACCAGCCGATGCCAACCAACATCCGGCCCGTGTGTACTAGGCTTTATAAATGTACTGCTAAGTGTTCAGCTGGGGTTGTGAAGGACTTTTTTTATGCACAGAAAATGTGTGTTTTCTCTATGCATGCATGCATGCATGCATGAATTTCCTCTTGATGGTCCAATTACTTCTCTAAACTATATTTATTTTACGTTAATAAATTTTGCCCATTGTGGTTTTATTTAGGAATAGAGGCCGACGTGATTCATATGTATTCATGGAGAAGATTAGCAAAAATGGAAGAAACTGAAACAGCAGACAGCTAGCGTGACAGATGCATCTGATAAGTTTATTTAATGAAATTACATATTTTAGTCACTAAACTAGATCCTACAGAAAAATAAATAGAGATGTAAGCTTGGAAGCCCTGAGCAAGTTTATTTACAGTTTTAAACATGGTATTTTCCTCTTGAGGTCATACAGAACAGTGTCAGCATTACAGAAAGAGAAGGGTTATTAAGCAAGATGGAGTAATGGTTCATCCTTGGCATATTATTACAATTGCCCCCACAAGAAAGGAGTAAGCAAATAAATCTAGAAGTAGCATAAATGCCATAAAAAGTTCCTGAGCTGTTGCAGATGTAGGTGTGTCCATTGTCATTTCTATTCCACCATAAACATAAGAATGTCTTTCCCAAGATGCAGCATATGTTGGGCTTTTTCTCTTCAATCATTCAGAAAGCTCATGTGAATTGGTCAAACCTAACGTTGAATTGGTGTTCTTGGAAAATCAATGCTCTGGTGGACTGTGAGCTGCACAGGTATGTAGTGCCAACGTGTGGTGTCTGCCATTTAACATTGATGTTTTGAAAGGATGGGAGCGCCACGTCAGCTTGTATAGTTCTTTTGAATATTTTGCAACAGGCTGTTGATAAAAAAAAAAAAAAAAAAGAAAAAATCTTTCAAAAGGACTATACAGGCTGATGTGGTGCTCCCACCCTTTTCAAAACTTTAGTAAACACTTTAAAGGGTCCAGCAGGTCCACAGGGTTACTGGTTAGCAGCCTCTATGACTGCCAGCCACCCATCACATTTTAATGTATAGTATATCCATAGGGTTCAGCGCTCCTACATCACAAAGATCGCCATCCAATATTAGCGATTGTTTATATTACTAGCCGACAATACATGTTTACATCAAGTCTCATTTTAGGTCTTTTGCATCACAAAAAAGATGTAAGACCTATTGTATCAGATACTATATTTTGCAGATATAAAGGCCAAATATAGTTTCCATGTACAGTGATGATATATTCTACTCGAAAACAATGACTTAAATTGGTTATCCGTTTGTAATAAAGGAAAAAAAATAAACTCTCCAGCAAGAGAGAAAAGCCAAGTGATGAGGTTTCTCTCCCTCAGACCCAATCAGAACCGATTCTGGTGGGTCTAGTGCATTTTATTTAGTGTTCTTCATTTAAGAAACCCCTGACTGTCCTTTACAATCTCTCTGAATCCAGATTAAGATCCCTGCTGCTAAACACTTGCCCCTTTAGACTGGCTTTTCCATTTTGTCTTTATGAACATTTAATTACTTTTCACTTATGAGTATAAAAGAACAAGCATTATCTTTTAGAAAACAAATCCATCACTCACACCATCATCACCCTGAAACACTTCATTCAAATTAGCACTGATTTTTATATATTGAATATGCTTCTTCTTTTTTTTTTTTATCAATTATGTTTATATAATTCATTATGTCTCAAATCCAACTGCACAGAGCACGTCTGTAATTTGTTAATTTGTTCATAGTATATATATACACACACATGATGAACTAGGAAGATGCTACTGTAGTAAACATGTAATTTCAGATAGACATGATCAATCATAACATGGTAGGTAAAAATGTGAAACACAGACATGGCTGTCCACATTCCAGAATATGGGGTAGAAAAAAAAAAACATTCTTATTTTTTTGCCTTGTCTAGCCACCTGCTGAAGTTTTATGGAGCACCTCATCTTTGTAATAATTCCTTACCTAGTTAGATACATCTGGGGGCTTCAATTGATAGCAAAAAAAAAAAAAAGACCAGATTTCACTACAATAGAACCAGTGCAGGACAGAGAGGCGTGAGTTGGTTACAGAAAAAATAATAATGCCAAGTTAAAAATATATACCGTATTTTTCGGCGTATAACACGCACAAGTGTATAACACGCACCCTAACTTTAAGAGGGAAGTTTCAGGAAAAAAAACTTTCCACAGCCCCCTGCGTATAACACGCAGGCACAGATTACCCTCTATTTTCAGGGTAAAAAAGTGAGTGTTATACGCCAATACATACAGTATATATGTATATATAATGCCTCTGCATTTATTAAACCACTTCCCTTGCTGAAATCAGTCCTCAGAAATAACGTTTATCTTTAGCTCGAAGACCTCATATTGTGCTACATATAAAAGCTACAAACCAAATGGAATGCCAAATGTGACAGCTTCATCTTATAGGGAGGGACATGAATTTTGGGACATGTGATAGCATTATATGCTTCAGAAATTGGAATGATTTCTAACTCATACTTCATGCCTCTGTCATTTTATACCTTCACATGGCTTATAATCACATACTCAGAAGCTTGGGTCCCATGTTTTCTGTTGACGAAGGTAAGGGATTAGGGAAGTAAATTATAAGGGGTTAATGGCTACATGGCTGAGTTGAGAAAATTATTTTAAAGTTTATGGAGCAACTGAGTGTGGGTTACTGGAGGATAGCGATGTCACCTGGAAGCATTTGAGGGCACATAACCGTGGCAATAAACGTGGTAGAACAGCAGCTGCATGTGTCTGGCGTTATGCAGGAGCCACCTGGCTGCTGGACACAGAGGACACCTGAGTAGATCCAGAGGCAGAAGTGTCCTCATCATCGCCAAGTGGATTCTTTCCACAGAAGATCAGCTTCATCATACAGGATCGGAACTGGAAGAAGAGAGCATTACGAAGGGTAGTTACAAATATTTACCAGTTTGCATAACATCATTGTATGTAAAGCCAGAGATACAAAAATATTTCATTTGCTCATTTCTATTATTAACTCTTTACTGGTGCAACTACTACAGCAGCTCTACACTGATGCCGCGTACACAGAGCTTTTTTTCTCAGAATAGGTGCAGGAACTCAACCACGACCCGTTCAGATTTCACAAACAGTAGAAGGGTCTTAAAGGGGCATTAAATACCAGAATTGCATTACATACAGTGTGCAGAGTTCAGGGGGTTACAAAGCAGTCACTTGTAAACACAGAAACCAGACTTCTGTGTTCACAAGTGATTGTGGTGAGCGGGCACCAAAGGGTCTGAGCCAAAGGTGGTGGAACTGAGTTCCCCCAAGTTCCCCCAGAAAAAAAGCCCTGCGCGTACACATCATCGGTTTGTCTGATGAAAACGGTCTGATCAGACTAAACTGATCGTGTGTGGGCCCCATCGGTTATTTATCCATCGGTTAAAAAATTAGAAACTTGTTTTAAAATTATCTGATGGATAAAAAACCTATAGAAAAAAAAACGATCGTCTGTAGGCACGTCCATCGGTTAAAATTCCATGCATGCTCAGAATCAAGTCGGCGAATGCTTGGAAGCATTGAACTTCATTTTTTTCAGCACGTTGTTGTGTTTTACGTCAACGCGTTCTGACACTATCGTTTTTTTAACTGATGGTGTGTAGGCACGACTGATCATCAGTCAGCTTCATCGGATAACTGATAGAAAAATCCATCAGACCATTTTCATTGGATGGACCGATCGTGTGTACAGGGCATTAGAAGCGTGTACTGGTTGAAATATAGATTACAAGGTTTAAGGTTAGCATTATCAATGCAGTTTTGGATACACATGCTCAGATCCAAGTTCTACAAATCGGAACACATTCTACAAGTTTGGAATCATATATATATATAGAAACATAATTTTTTTTTAAGATATAATCTTTAAAAATATTTGCCCATCCACAGCGTCCAATAAGAAGATAAGTAATGCTGTTGCTGCTGGAGTTCCCAACACTGCTATTGCTGGACTCTTATTTCTCCATCCAGTTAGTGGGTTAAAAGTAAATGTAAGCCGCAATCCAAAACGTATCTCTTCTTTCTATATTCGTCAAAAGGTGCAAACTGCATATTATAAAATCTCCACCCAAAATCACCTTCCTTGACGTGTTTTACCACTGCTAGCTTGCGCACAAGGATAGGGGAAGTCCTCCACCCCAAACTCGCTCATCCATGTCTTTATGGACCTTGCTTTCTGCACTGGTAAGCAGTCGTGTTGGAACAGGAAGGGGCCCTCCCCAAACTGTTTCCACAAAGCTGGGAGCATGAAATTGTCCAAAATGTCTTGGTATGCTGACGCCTTAAGATTTCCCTTCACTGGAACTAAAGGGCCAAGTCCAACCCCTGAAAAACAACCCCACACCATAATCCTCCCCTCCACCAAATGATTTGGAACAGTGCACAAAGCAAGGTCCATAAAGACACGGATGAGCAAGTTTGGGAGTGGAGGAACTTGACTGGGCTGCACAGAGTTTGGACCTCAACCCAATAGAACACCTTAGGTATGAATTAGAGTGGAGACTGGCCAGGCTTTCTCTCCAACATCAGTTCATGAACTTACGAATGCGCTTCTGGAAGAATGATCAAACATTACAATAAACACATTCCTAAACCTTGTGGACAGCCTTCCCAGAAGAGGTGAAGCTGCTTTAGCTTCAAAGGGTGGGTCAACTCAATATTGAACCCTACGGACTAAGACTAGGATGTCATTAAAGTTTGTATTGTGTAAACGCAGGCGTCCCAATACTTTTGGCAATATAGTGTACTTCCTCTAGTGGTTACATATCAGAGCATGTGAATAGCATCTTTTTTTAAAGTGGGCCTTGTACTAAAAATGCATGTTCTGTTTATTTACTTGCGCAATACCTTCTAAAAAAATGGGACTAGTTTGGCATACAATCTGGAACAAATCTGAACGTCAGGAGTATTTCACTCTGGCATTCTACTCTCTATATGATTGTTCCCAGTCATTGATGTCGATTATATTAAAGTCGATGTAAACCTCTGAAATGAAAAATTAAAAAAGCATATGCTTCTATAGTGTGTACTTGCATCAAACCAAAACTACTAGTGTAAATCATGTCTGCTCTCCCCTTCCTCTGCTTTTTTCATGAATCACTTCTGACAGTTAATGTTGACACCAAGCAATCACAGGAAACGTCCCTGCCCCCCCCCCCCCCCACACACACACACACACACACAACACAGCAGGTGATTAACAGCCTCAGCTGTGCATGTTTCCCTATGAGACTGTGTAGAGGGGGGGTGTCCATTCCCTCCACTCAGGTCTTGGAATACTCACAACTCTATGGTCAGTGCTTTGAAATGTGTGCCATCAGATCACACACCCCCCCCCCCCCCGCCTTTCAGAAGCTTTTAAAAAAAGCCTTTGATACATGAACGTTTAATGGCTCGCTAAAAGAGAGGGCAGCAGATAAATGAGTATAACTTATGTAGGAGGATTTGTTTCATCTCTGTGCATCGCCTAAGGCTAGTGACTTCAGTGGGTATATGTAAGGATTTACAACCACTTTAAAGCCAAAGGGTGAGCCTAAAATCCATTCGACTAGCATTTTTAAAAGGATGTCAACAATGCTAGCCCTTATATTTATATTTACTTTAATAACGATTTATTTTATTGACTGTTAAGATAATTAGAACTTTAGTTAAAAAAAAATCGCAAGGAGATTTGAGTCTCTTATTTTTTGTTGTTTTTCTTTAGCAGAAGCATTGCATGTCTCTTCTGCTAAAAATAAAACCCTTTCCCCTTTTTCCTAGCATTTTTTTTTAATTGTACACTGCCTGCGGTGCATGTGCAGTACAGTTTATACTCCCAGCCTAATGCTGGCATCTGTAAGATACGCAAGATGGATCCTAGAGCATTTTTTTGGGCGGCTGTGGCAAACAACCCCCCTGCTATTTGCCCCACTTACTGCACTCGTGTCAGGTGGCAGGCAGTGTGGTGCAGCGCCTCAGCTCCGAATCCTCTCCTCCATGGCAGCTACCAGCTCTTTCCCTCCTCCTCCTAGGCGTCCAATAGGTTTGCCTGTCCTTTCAGCCAATCGGGTGACCGGTGTCAAACCTCCCTTCCTGATGTCCGGGAGGAGAATCAGTGTTACAACAGCGAATATTGATTCGCTGTCGTAACACACCTGGGTGGTCTCGGAGCGCACTCTCGCACTCTCTGCGACCTGAGCCCACCCTATATTGAGGCCTATTAGAGCCTTTGGCTCTAATGCGTGTTTCAAAAAACAACCCCCCCTATTGGAATCCATACGCCAGTGTCCTAAAAGGGGCCGGGCGCATGGATAGGAGAGGCGGCGATGGAGAGGAGGGGCACTTAATGGGAACCAGGCAGAAGATGGTGGTGGTGATGTATGGAGAGACAGTGAGGAATAGCTCTGATCTGTCAGTGCTGCTGGAGTGCAAACAAAAAAATGCTGCATGCTACAGACTGTTCATTTTGAATGTGAATCAATCTTTCTTGCTCTGGTTTTTTTTTTCACCACCATGAACATTGGAGTGCTGGGTTTTATAGGGCCCCTGTAAAGGTGTATCTAGCTGCCATTCAAACTAAATGGCCACAACAAAGCAGTGTGAAAGAGCCCTCATGGTCTTCATGCAAGATATTCCTACCCTGTTTCCAGTATAAAAAATAAATTGTAAAAAAATTAAGGCTAAAAAAAGATAACTAATGTCAGACAAACTCACCTGCCTGTTCATGAAAATATAGATGAATGGGTTGTATACGGTGGAGGCTTTTGAAAATACAGATGGAATAGAAGCCATACGCAAGTCGAACGTTTCACCACGGTGAGTTACTGCCCATAGAGCAAAGGAGGCATAAGGAAGCCAGCACACCAAGAATCCAGCGATCATCATTATCACCATCTTGGTTACTTCCCGCTCAGCTTTCTGTGTGGAGGCAGACTGTTCCTGTTGCTTTGCAACCTTTCAAAAGACAAATACTGGCGGTAAGTTTAAAATATTCCAAAATACAACATTCAATCATTCTTTCATATTACATCAAATTTTATGTGGTTTTCTGCTAAAACAATGATTCTCAACCACAGGGCCACAGTTTTCCACTGCTGAGCCATGGTTTTCTATCTATGTCACATAGAGAGAGCTCAGACCTTAGCCTCACTGAGCACCTACCACAGCAAAGAAGCTCATCTGTTGACGACTGGTCATGAAAGGTTTTTGAAGTCTTTACCAGGTCCTGGTCTCACTAAAGCAGGGGTGTCAAATTCAATTTCATTGTGGGCCGAATCAGCATTATCATTGCCCTCAAAAGGGCCGATTGTATCTGTAAGATTAGATGTCCCCTTTACATTAGATGTCAAGAGCCAACCCACCATTAGAAGTTGAGTCCCCCACTCTCCCTTACATCACAGTGTACCCCCTTATGCTGCTGCTGGGAAGAAGCTGGATGCATTGCTTGAAAGCAGAAAGTAAGCGTCTGGAGTAGGACCAAAGGAGGGCCACATGAAATGACCTGAAGGGCCGGATTCGGCCCGTGTGCCTTGTGTTTGACACCTGTGCACTAAAGGCTCATTTAGACGTAGTTGAAGGGTGTTAAAAATATGTAGATGAGCCACGTTTTTTTTTTTTTTTTTAAATTGTTTATTTATATCAGGAAACCGGTCCCGCAGCGGACCAACAATAAGGCAACAAAACATCACTGTGCGATACCACGCAGGGTAACTATTCATTTAGTACATGGTTACTGTTACAGAATAACTCTCCAAAGTGAACACAGCTATGGGCGTGTGTCACAGTGGTAGGAGGATTAACACATCGTTGTTTGTCGTAACATCTAGGCCCTCTGGATCGCACGCATCACCAACGGTACCGACCAGATCCGCGCCGCCCCGGTCCGAGGACCCGGGCCCCGAGGACCGGGCGGGCCCGGCGTCCCTAGTTTTACTTTTTATAAGAGTCAGAAAATAAGTACAAGGTGGAGATATAGAAAAGAGAGCGGAAAGGGACCCCTCTAAGGGGGTAGGGGGGTGGGGGGGGAGTAATGAGGATGAGAAAGGGAAGATGTGGGGGTGAGCACAGGGGGGAGTGGAGAGGAGTCAAGAGGGGGGGGTGGGGGGGACTCGCGACTATGTTAGGGTCTCTACTCTTTCAGATCTTGAACTATGTCTTCTCAGGGAC
This sequence comes from Rana kukunoris, assembly GCA_029574335.1. Classification (NCBI taxonomy): domain Eukaryota; kingdom Metazoa; phylum Chordata; class Amphibia; order Anura; family Ranidae; genus Rana; species Rana kukunoris. Next base: position 21,828,559 of record CM056057.1, read on the forward strand.
AAGGGGTTTGGGGAGTGGGGGTAGTCCCGACCCCTCACCCACAAAGGCGCTAGTTACAGTCAAGTATCCCGTCTGAGGGCCTGGCCTTCAGCTGAATATTTGAAAAAATTCCAATGTTGCCATGTCTCTGTGTAGGCCTCGTTCCTGTCTTGACTCGACAGGACAAGATCCTCCATGAGGTTGATCTCCTCAACCTTTTTCAGCCACATGGCAACGGTCGGGGGTTGCTGGGATTTCCACAAAAGCGGGATGCAGACCTTGGCTGCGTCCAGGAGGTGTCTTATCACCGATTTCTTGTATACCCGAGTCGGGATGTCCGTGGAGTGCAGTAGGAAGTATTCTGGGTTATTCGGAACCTGGCGCTCTGTAAACTTCTGCACTATTTCTCGGACCCCCGTCCAGAACGTCTTTAGTTCCGGGCAGGACCAGAAAATGTGTAGCAGCGTGCCCTTCTCACTCCTACACCTCCAGCAGGTGTCCGGGGTGGCGGGGAAAAATTTATGTAGTAGGTCGGGAGTTCTGTACCAGCGCATAAGAATTTTGTAATTAGTCTCCTGTATCCTAGAGCACAGAGATGACTTGTGCGTGAAGGTAAGGATATATTGGCGTTGACTGGTAGAGAGGTGGTGGCCTAGATCTCCTTCCCATTTGTCAAAGCATGGGAGTTGAAAGTCGTCGGTGGGCGCTACGAGCATATTGTACCCCTGTGAGAGTGCATGTGGCAGTACCCCTTCTTCTGTACAAAGTGCTTCGAGCGGCGTAATGGGGTGGGAGTCAGTGGTTGGGGCCGTCAGCAGTGTGAGGTAGTGTCTGAGTTGAAGAGTCCTCAGAAAGTCCAGTTGGTACGGTCCGTCAGGGTCTTGCAATTCCCTGGTCGTTCTCCACCTTCCCCCTCTGCTGAAATGAGTGGCCTGACAAAGTCCCTTCTCCCTGAGAGCCTGAAATTGAAAGTCGTTGATGCCCGGGTCGAATTGGGGGTTTCCCAGGACCGGGCGAAGGCCTGAGTGTCGGGAGAATAGGGAGTGGTTAGATGTCAACTGTGCGCAAGTCTTAGCAGTCGTTCCGATCAAGGGGTGTCTCTTAAGATCTGTGGGAAGGTCTGCATAGCACCATGGTGTCCCCTGGAGCAAAATTCCTGTCTGGTCTTGTTCTATGTTCGGCCAGAGCTTGGTGTCCTTGTGTCTACACCAGTCCAGGAGTCTGTTGAGGTGGACAGCGTAGTAGTAGGATCGGATGTCTGGCATTGCCAGGCCTCCGTTGCGTTTGGGGAATGTAAGAATTTTCCTTTGTATGCGAGGTTTCTTTCCTGCCCATATAAATTTTATGAAGGCTGAGTGTATTTGTCTGAAATATGCAGCCGGGATCTGTACTGGGAGGGCCTGAATTAGGTAGAGAAACTTGGGTAGTATTGACATCTTTAGTATGTTGCAGCGGCCGAACCACGAATGGAGTCCTCTGCTCCATCGGTCTAGGAGTTTCTGCACCTCTGTCAAAAGGGGTGGGAAATTAAGTTGGTAGAGATGAGAAAATTTGGGAGGTATCAGTGTGCCTAGGTATTTCAGAGCTGTGTCGGTCCATCTTAAGTGGAAACTGTCTCGGAGGTGGGTGAGTCGAGGTTGTGGGATGTTCACTCCCATCGCCACGGATTTAGTGAAGTTTATCTTAAGGTTGGACAGCTGTCCGTATTTTTCGAATTCACGCATCAGGTTAGGGAGTGATACGGTGGGGCTGGTGAGGGAGAACATGAGGTCGTCTGCGTAGGCAGACACCTTGTGTTGTGAACTTCCGACCCGCACCCCGGTGATACCCGGATTTCGCCTGACATGGCATAAGAAGGGTTCCAGGGAGAGGGCAAATAGTAGGGGTGATAGTGGGCAGCCCTGTCTGGTGCCGTTAGTTATCTGAAACGGATCGGAAAGCACTCCGTTTGCCCTGACTCTTGCCGACGGGGTTTGGTAGGCAGCAGAGATCCAATGGAGCTTATTGCGACCCACGCCTATGTGTTCTAAAGTGGTGAACATAAATTTCCAACTCACGCGATCGAACGCTTTCTCAGCGTCCGTCCCGAGGAAGACACATGGCGTTTTCCTGCTATTTACCACGTGAAGTAGGTTCAGCACCTTAATGGTGTTATCCCTAGCCTCTCTGGTTGGGATGAATCCCACCTGGTCCCAATGAACTAAGTGTGTCAGGTGTGTTTGTAGTCTCGTGGCGATTATTTTGGTAAAAAGTTTAAGGTCGACATTCAAGAGGGATATTGGGCGGTAGCTTCCACATTGGGAGGGGTCTTTGTCTGCCTTCGGGATTACCGAGATGTGGGCTTGAGTTGTGGAGGGATGGAAGGTGTTTCCCGAGCTAAAGCTGTTGTATAAGTTGGCCATGTGAGTGCCGAGGTATGGCAGCAGGGTCTTATAGTAAGGGATGGTAAGGCCATCTGGTCCCGGGGCTTTCCCTGGTTTAGAGCTGCCGAGCGCCGACTGAATTTCCGGCATCGTGATGGGTTCTTCCAGAACCTCTTTGACTCCGGTGGGGAGGGTGGGCATAGAGGAAGAGGTGATATAGTCCGATGTGGCGTCTCGGTCCACTCGCGTCTTGGGCAGGTTGTAGAGGGACGTATAGAACGTTTTAAACTCCTGGGCTATCTGTTGGGGGAGAGAGAGCCGTTGGCCTGTATGTGAGGTGATATGTGGAATATACGACGCCTGTCTCTGTTCCCTCAATGTTTGGGCGAGCCACCTACCACACTTATTCCCTGATTCGTAAATTTTTCTGCGACATACCTGCAGGGCTGCCTTGGCTCTAAATTGCAATAACTCTGTCACCTGAGCCCGGACCGCGTTGAGTTCTATTCCTAGCTGTCTAGTTGGTGTCAATTTGTGAGAAGTCTCCAGCGTGTGCAACTTCTGCAGGCACCGGTTTAATTGTTCTGTCCTTCGTTTTTTTATTCTCGAGCCATGTTTAATCAGGACACCGCGGATCACCGCTTTATGTGCCTCCCACACCACTCCGGGATTACTGTCAGGAGTGCTGTTGGCGGCGAAATAATGCCCCAGTTCTGTGGTCACGTCTGCCAGGACCTCTGGGTCCCGTAGCAGGCTTTCGTTCAGTCTCCAAGGTGTACGCGGTAGTGTGTGGATGTCCGAGAGAGCGTAGCGCAAGGTGATCGGGGCGTGGTCTGACCAGGTGATGGAACCGATGGTGGTATCCTTGACCGCCTGTAGACACCTATGAGGGACTAGGAAATAATCAATGCGCGAATATGCGTCATGCGGTTTTGAGAAGAACGTGTAGTCTCTCTCGCCTGAGTGGAGGAGCCGCCACACGTCGATCAACTGCGCCGAGTGTAGTGCCGAGCTTATTCTTTTGCGCATGTCTCGTGAGGTTGAGGACGTTCCCGTAGAAGTGTCTTCGCTTGGCGTAAGGGGTATGTTTAGGTCGCCGCCAACTATCAGCTGGCCCTCTGAAAACCGTGAGATTTGAGTGAGGTGTCTTTGTATGAACGCGTCCTGGCGGTCGTTAGGGACATAAAGGTTGGCGAAAGTCACTCTCTCCCCTCCTATACGGCCCTTTAAGAGGAGAAATCGCCCTCCCTTGTCAAACCGTGAGTCAATGTGCGTCCAGGGGACCCTGGCTGATATGAGTATAGAGACCCCTCTGGATTTTGCCTCCGTATACATGGAGTGGTAAGCTAGGGGATAAAATCTGTTTTTTAGCAATGGGAGGTTGTTCTCTTTGAAGTGTGTTTCCTGGAGAAATACTATGTCTGCCCTCATACGGTGCATATCATGGAGTAGCATCTTCCTCTTCTCCGGGGTGTTTAGGCCTTTCACATTTAGGGAGACTACAGTGAGCGTGTCCATGGTCGCGAGTCCTGTCCAGGGATGGGGGATGTCAAAAGAGTGGGGTTAGGGTGGGGGTGGTCAGGTAGGGAAGAGGAGATTAGGGGAGACAGACAGAAGTAGACAGACGGCTCCTAAGAAAAAGAGAGCCGGGAGAGAACCAGCAGCAGAGCGTGCGGTTCAGGAGGAGGCTAAGTGGAGCCAAAACTGGCTTAAGCGCTCACCAGGGGGATCCCGGAAACTGAGCGTAGTCCTATGTGGGTTAGTGGGTGGGCAAAGCCGGGAGACGAGCCCCCGACCCCCCCATCCAGCCCGCAAGCAATTTACTGTTGTGGTTAGAGCGGCAGCAAAAAAAAACACAGAAAATTAAATATCAATACTAAGAAAGTAAAATAATGAAAAAAGAACAGAACAGGCACACCACCCGCCCGCCGGGGGGCCGGTAGTGAGCCTGTATGAGCAGCAAACATTGAACAGTGCATACATCACATATATTTATCAAGGCATATATAAGTGCATTTGGGTAGATGAATTAGGGTTTCTCAAGGAGAACAACAAAATCAAAAACAAAACAGAAGTGAGGACAAAACAGTGACTACACCCGGTGCAGTTGGGTCAGCAGCCCCACATCTATCGCCCTGTCCGGATGTCCCAGGTATATAGCTGTAAAGCAAAGCTTCTTTCTCTGACCTGGTCGCTTCCCTAATATGGGGCCAAGCCTCCCCCGTGTCTCCCCCCCTCCGGGGGTCTCTCCCCCCACCCGGAAACCCGGTAGCTGGGGGTCCCCTCCCATGTATTCCCCACCCCCCTAACGGAACATACCTGTCCCCCCATACACGACAGTAGGGCCAACACTGTACTCAATCGTGCCCTCACCTCTCAGCAGCCTAAAGCTTGGGAGATGGGCCCAGCTATTCGTAGACCCCCCCAAGACCGCGGTATGTAGTCACCCCCCTCCAGCTTTCTCCCTACTTCAGCGCGTCTGCCCTCCCCCCTTGGAGACAAGTGAACTTTAGACAGTAAAAGTCAGATATCGGGGGAGGGTCATTGGTTACCCCAAGGAAGTTCACAGTGGTTCGGGGAATGGCTGCAGGTTAATCCGTGTGGGGTGGGGGAGGCAGAAGGGGATAGGGCCATTGAGTCCAGCATCTGCTAGGGTTCCGCTGCCTCGGGCCCGTAGGTGGGGTCCTTCCCACAGATCTACCCGTTCGTGGGCCGGGGGGGGGGAGTAGGGAGCCACCCATGTCTGGAGGTGAGGCAGAGTGTCCAGATCTGCGGCAGTCCAAGGGGGGGGGGCGGCATTCCCTGGGGTGTGCGGTCCTGTGACTTTACAGAGTAGGTACGGGGGGCAAAAGGGGGGGGGTGGGAGAGTGAATCAAAACAGGGACGAGGTATGGAGTGTATCAGCTGGGGTGAATGTCACTGTTCTGGGCGGGTGGCCCCAGGGGCCTACTCACGTTATTCTCCTCCGGAGGCGACCCTGCGTCTCCGTCTGCCTCTCTGCTGCCGCGGCGTAGGGGGGGCCCTGGAAGCGGACAGGCCCGAACGACCCGCCGGGCGCGGTAAAATCTGTAGCCAGTCCGGTACTTGAATCGGGGGAACCCCCAGGAAGCGGAAGAGAGCCGGCAGATCAGCAGTCGTCTGAAGGGTGAATGCTTCGGTGTCCTTGCGAAAGGTGACCGCGAGAGGGTATCCCCAGCGGTACGTGAGGCCTTGTTGCTTGGCGAGGTCCAGAACCGGTCTCAGCATCCCTCTCCTCCGCAGCGTGGCCCTCGACAGGTCTGGTAGTATCCGCACCGTCTTCCCCGCGAAAGTAACGTCTCCATGGTCCCATGCACGTCGGAGGACGTTCTCCTTCTGTGTGTATCTGTGGAACCTAACCACGACGTCCCGGGGCCTGTCCGGGTCCTCAGAGCGGGGTCCCAGCGTTCTGTGGACTCTGTCCAGTTGGATGTCTGCATCACCGTCCTCCAGGACGGTGCGGAATATCTCGCAGACCGTGTCTCCTAGCGCCTCCATCTCTGTGTCTTCCGGGAGTCCCCGCAGCCGTAAGTTTTGTCTGCGGCTCCTGTCCTCGATTTCCTCCAGGTGCAATTGGAGGGCAACGGCGGTGTCTCTGTGCTGATCACGGGAGCGTTCCAGCGCTGACACTCGCTGTTCTAGGGTAGCGGTCGCTTCTTCTCCTGAGGTGACCCTGTCTGCCAGGCTGGAGACTTCACCCCGCACCTCCTGTATGTCCCGCCTGTGTGTCTCCTCGAGGCGGAGGATCAGGGCCTCGATGTCCGTCCTGGTGGGGAGAGCTTGCAGCAGGGCCCGGATGTCCTGGTCTTGTGAGGACGACATCTCGTCTGGTAGCAGGTTCTGTGGGGTCTCCACTGGAATGTCCTCCCAGGCAAGATGGTCTTCGGGGAGGGGGTCACCAGATTCTGTCGTGTAGGCTTCCTGCGTTACTGCACGTGTGGGGCCTCGTGGTGCTGCGGCCTTGGTGCCGGGGGAAGCCTCCTGAAAATGTCCAAAATAGCGGTGGAGGGCCCCCTGGTTCTGTCCGGAGGGGGTGCCCCTGGTTACTGCTCTGGTTCTGTGTTTTTTGGCGGATTGCATGCCGGTTTAGAGGTGCTGTAGCGGGGTATTGGAAGGGGAGGCCAGGAGCACAAGATGAATGCTGCCTCACTCGGCCATGTCCAAGCCACGCCCCCATGAGCCACGTTTTTAGCGTCCTCCTAAGAAGGGTGTTTACTTGGCGCAATCACAATGCTTTAATTCATACCCACGGCAAAAACTATCATTCCTCTCATGTTCGTCAGCCAGGAACTTGATCTATTCACATGAATGGGAAAGTGCCGCAAAACAATACACATGGTTGCACTGTATTGGTGCAGCAATTATAGAGTTGAAGCAGACAGTGAGAAGGCATTACATCGCCCTCCACACTGCCTGCCAAATGCCTCTGCCAAACACAAATCACTTTTCAGAGGCATGGCAGTTTAGATGCAAGTTTAAACTTAGCTTAACCACTTGCATACTGGGCACTTTCACCCCCTTCCTGCACAGGCTAATTTTTAGCTTTGAATGACAATCGCATGGTCATGCAAAACTGTACCCAAACAACATTTTTATAATTTTCTCAAGACAGATATAGATTTCTTTTGGTGGTATTATACAATTTTGTAAATAAGTAATATTTCTCCTTCACTGATGTGCACTGATGAGGTTGTACTGATATGCTGCACTGATGGGCACTGATAGGAGGCACTCATATGCATCACTGATGGTCACTGATAGGCGGCACTGATGGGTAGGCACTGATTAGGCTGTACTGATATGCATCATTGATGGGCACTGATATGCGTCAATGATAGGCAGCACTGATGGGCAGCACTGATAGCCAGTACTGTTTGGCAGGTATCACTGATGGGCACTGATCATCAGGATACTGATGATCAGTGCGCTGATTGTCAGTGCAGATGTCCCCTGTGTGGATTTGCCAGTTTTTGGCTCTCCTCTCCTCATGCGCTGTCAGCATAAGGGGAAGATTGACAATATATGGCACATCCTGTTTACATCCATGATTAGACATGTCTGATTACATGGTAAAGAGCTGCCACTATTGGCTCTTTACCACTATCCATGATCAGCTGCATCCGAATAACTCAGCAATCACAGATCGCTGCCAATGCATGTCACAGGTGGCGTGCAGGCAGCCCAAGCACAGGAGGACGACATATGACGCCTCTCCCGGCAAAGTGTGGCCACGCTGTAGCCATCATTTGTGCTATAGAGTGGTCACAAAGGGGTTAAGCTTGATCTAGTTCAGTGGTCTCCAAACTGCGGCCCTTTTCTTGCCTTTATTCTGCCCTTGGAGCACTATCCCTCCCAATGATACAAGACACTATTCTGCCATCTGACACTGACAATGGAGCACCATTCTTCCCACTGACACCACTAATTGGGCACTATTCCTCCCTATGATACCAACAATGGGGCAATATTCCTCCCCCTAATACCAGATGTTTACTCTCACTGATGCCAGGAAAATTTTCACTCCCGCTGGCCAAAGTCCGGCCCTCCAAGAGTCTAAAGGAGAATAAACCTGCCCTTTCTTTAGAATGTTTGGAGACCCCTGATCTAGTTGATCCAGGGAATATCCAATTGCTTTTTGGGGGAAGGAATTTTCCCCCCTTGCTGGAGCAAATCAGATCATGCTTTGCTGGGTTTCCTTGATGTGGGTATAGGATTGTGTATATTTTTTCCCCTTTTTATTGGTTGAACTAGATGGACTTGTGTCATTTTTAAACCAGACTAACTATGTAACCAACATTGAGAAACAATATGGTAGATAATCTGTTCAACATGTCAGGACTTTTTGCATGTATTTTTTAAACTGAAAGCTTAACTCCAACGAAGATATTTTGCAGCTCTTGGTGAAGAGAAAGAGACTTGAATCTCCTGCCAAGTTTTTACAGCCCTACATGACCATGAAGGGAAAATCTGCAACACTGCCAGCTGGCTTGGCTGGTTGCTGTTAGGAGCGGCCATTACTGTTTTACTTGGAGAAGTGGATTTTACATATACGGTTTTCAAAAATTTACCAGAGAGTGGGTGACACAGAAATGCTAAATAAAAACATTTGGCTATGCTTCAGTTGTAAAGTCCACTTGGTATTCTATAATCCATTGCATCCACATTCAGCATCCCTTTCACTGTGTGGACGGCAGGCTCCTTTTACATGGTTCTGCGACCCGAGCCCACCCTTAATTGAAGCCTATTAGAGCCTTTGGCTCTAATCCGTGCTTCAAAAAAACAACCCCCCCTATTGGAATCCATGCGCCAGTGTCCTAAAAGGGGCCGTGCGCATGGATAGGAGAGGCGGCGATGGAGAGGAGAGGCACTTAATGGGAACCAGGCAGAAGATGGTGGTGGTGATGTATGGAGAGACAGTGAGGAATAGCTCTAATCTGTCAGTGCTGGAGGAGTGCAAACAAAAAAATGCTGCATGCTACAGACCGTTCATTTTGAATGTGAATCAATCTTTCTTGCTCTGTTTTTTTTTTTTCACCACCATGAACATTGGAGTGCTGGGTTTTATAGGGCCCCTGTAAAGGTGTATCTAGCTGCCAATCAAACTAAATGGCCACAACAAAGCAGTGTGAAAGAGCCCTCATGGTCTTCATGCAAGATATTCCTACCCTGTTTCCAGTATAAAAAATAAATTGTAGAAAAATTAAGGCTAAAAAAAGATAACTAATGTCAGACAAACTCACCTGCCTGTTCATGAAAATATAGATGAATGGGTTGTATACGGTGGAGGCTTTTGAAAATACAGATGGAATAGAAGCCATACGCAAGTCGTGGGCTGTAATCGGCTTCCAAATAGTTAACCAGGGGACGCACGGTGTGTGCGTTCCCTGGTTAACACTGACACACGTCTCAGCCAATCAGGTTCACCAGGTCTGGTTACTGGTAACCTGATTGGCTGAAGCATCATCGAGGGCGGGAGAAGACATCGAGGAACAGTGGAGGGAGGGTGGCTGACCCGAGAAAGGTAAGTGCCGGGCGGGGGGGGGGGGGGGGATATGGCAGCATTTGGCGGGGGGGCAATATGGGAGCATTTTTACAGGGCAAACTGGCGGTTTTTGAGGGGGAAAACTGGTGGCAATTGATGGGCACAGTGGCGACAATTGATGGCATGGCAAAGTGGCGACAATTGATGGGCACAGTGGCGACAATTGATGGCACAGTGGCTGCGTTTGATGGCATGGCAGAGTGGCGACAATTGATGGACACAGTGGCTGCGTTTGATGGCATGGCACAGTGGCTGCGTTTGATGGCATGGCACAGTGGCTGCGTTTGATGGCACAGTGGCGACAATTGATGGGCACAGTGAGGCTGCAATTTTTTTTTTTTTTTTTCGTTTGCGCCCCCCAAAAATTGTAAGCACTAGCCGCCACGAAGAGAAAAGTCACAAGCTTCCGTCACACTGGAGCTGCTGTTAGTGTTTCTGACACATGGCAGGACAGGACCCTACTGTCAAACATCCCACTTTTACATGTTCAAGGCTGCTCTCCCGATGTTATCTGCGGGTAATTAGCTCTAAGTTTAAAAGTTTGAAGTCTAAGTTTAGAAGTTTGAAGTACTTGTTTAAGGTACACATAGTAAAACCAGGCACAGACTACAACCTTCCCTGGCAACTGGTGTATGTTTTAAAACTGGAGCAGAACATTTAGAAGGTCCAGTTTAGAGATTTAAGTGAGGTAGTAGGCAAATTCCATGATAAAGCCACTCTGACTTACTTTAAATAAGTTTGCTACAATGTTTTTTTTTATTATTGATATCTTAGAGCACCACTTACAGCATGTAGCGTGAGGAGCAATCGTCCGTAAGAAAATACAATGACAGCCAAAGGAAACCCAAAGCAGAAGCAGAATATGAAAATTACGTAGGATTCATTGTTCCACTTGTTATTTGCAGTGTACCAGTCTGGCCCACAGGAACACTGAAGACCTTCTGGGATGTATCTGCATTGACCAACAGAAAGAAAATTAGGAATTGTAATAAGATGTTTAACAGCTAATTTCCTATTACCTATGAAATACGAGAGACAGAAAAATAGATATGTAGATACAGTAGATTCACCTTTATATATAAGGAGTTATCTGTGGAAACAAAATGTTTTTTACCTCAGACAACATTGCTAAAAGTAGACACTTTATAATGCCTGCAGGTACCTATGTTGGTATTCAAATCCAAACCTGAGTTGTGGAGCCACTTATGCCTCGTTTCCACTGCACGGATCGGGTCGGGTCAGTTATTTTGGAGCGGTTCAGATGGGTCCGGTCTAATCGCGTGAGCGTTTCCACTGCAAATCGGACCGTGAGGGACCATTCAGGGTTTAGTAAAAAATCCTAGCGCATCCACCAATCAGTGAGATGCATTTGTAGGTCCGCCCTAACCGTTCCACTCTCTCTGGTCCCTCATCTGAAGCAGGACCCTTGCTGGTGCGGTACGGTTCGGTTTTTCGGTACGCTTTCATAATGGAAACACCCAAAATAGCGTACCGTACCATACCGAACCGATCCGCTCAGTGGAAACGAGGCATAAGATCCTCGGCCAGTGGTCTCCAAACTGCGGCTCTGGGGCCGGATGCTTGCCTTTTTCTAAACAAGGAGCCAGTTTACTGTCCTTTAGACTTTAGGGGGGCCAGACTGTGTCCAGTGGGAGTAAACAATGCTTCATCTTTGGCACATTGGTACCAGTGTATGCTCAGTATCACCCTGCAGGGATATACTTTAAAATGAGTCCTTATTCTTAAATGGCCCAATAATCAATAGTAGGGTTGTCCCGATACCACTCTTTTAAGACTGAGTACAAGTACCTAAACTTTTTTTCAAGTACTCGCCGATACCGATTAACGATACTTTTTTTAATCTCATGTGACATATAATATATATATTTATAATGATTTCTTTTTTTTCTTTTTTTAAAGGGGGGGGGGGGGGTGGACCGTGTCAGTGTGTTTTTTTTTATTATTTTCTACAATAATTTTTTTTGTTCTTTTTTTTATTATTCTTTTTTTTTTTTTCCAGCCCTGTTGGGTTGCTTTGGTGAGATATTAGGGGTCTTAACAGACCTCTGACATCTCCCCTTTGAGACAGAGAAAAGGACTAGGGACACATTTTCCCAGTCCCTTTCTCAGCAGCCTCAGCTGCGCTGAAAATTAATGGAGAGAATACAGCGTCTTTTCTTCATTCATAAACTGAAACATTGTACACACAGTTTATAATGTTTCAGTTATGTGAATGGAAAGAGTCAGTGATCACCGACTGTCCATTCGGAGCAGTAAGGAGCCGGATTTACCGGCTCCTACCGCCGCTCTCCATCCTGACAGTTCCAGGGGGTGGAGGAGGAGCATGGAGGAAGAGAGAAACACGGAGGGGGACACGGAGGGAGACGGAAACACAGAGGGAGACGGAAACACGGAGGGAGACGGAAACATGGAGGGGGACACGGAAACACAGAGGGGGACACGGAGGGAGACGGAAACACGAAGGGGGACACGTAGGGAGATGTAAACACGGAGTGGGACACGGAGGGAGATGGAAACATGGAGGGGGACACGGAAACACAGAGGGGGACACGGAGGGAGACGGAAACACGAAGGGGGACACGGAGGGAGAAAGAAACACAGAGGAGGACACGGAGGGTGAGGGAAACACGGAGGGGAACACTGAGGGAGAGAGCAGCATGGCGGAGGGGGACACGGAGGGAGACTGCAGCAAAACGAAGGGGGCTGGAGGAGGACACGAGACAGTCAGCGGTGATCGTGTGTGGGGGAGTTACAAGCACCGATCACCGCTGATTTTAAAGCAGCTGAAAACCGCACGGGGGGGGGGAGAGAGAAGCGGAGAAATTAATTTTAACCACTTGTCAACAGCCCGCCGTCAAGTGACGGCGGGCGGAAGACTCCATTGTTCTGACAGGACGTCATATGACTGTCTTTTAAAGCCGCTAGGGGGCGCGTGCACCCGCCGCTTTGCTGGGATCCCGATGCGCGCGCCTGGCGACAACGATCGCCGCCGGGCACACGCGATTGCCCAGTAACTGAGCAGGGACGTGGAGCTCTGTGTGTAAACACAGAGCTCCATGTCCTTTAAGTAGAGAGGAGACCGATCTGTGTCCCTTGTACATAGGGACACAATCGGTCACCTCCCCCAGTCACCCCCCCCCCTACAGTTAGAACACAAACTAGGCTACACATTTAACCCCTTCCCCGCCCCCTAGTGGTTAACCCCTTCCCTGCCAGTCACATTTATAAAGTTATCAGCGCATATTTATAGCACTAATCACTGTATAAATGTGATTGGTCCCAAAAGTGTCCGATGTGTCCGCTATAATGTCGCAATCCCAATAAAAATAATCGCAGATCGCCACCATTACTAGTAAAAAAATAAAATAATAAAAATGTCATAAAACTATCCCCTATTTTGTAAACGCTATAAATTTTGCGCAAACCAATCGATAAACGCTTATTGCATTTTTTTTTTACCAAAAATAAGTAGAAGAAGAATATGTATCGGCTTAAACCGAGGAAAAAACATTTTTTTATATATATTTTGGGGAATATTTATTATAGCAAAAAGTAAAAAATATTGCATTTTTTTTTTCAAAATTGTCGCTCTACTTTTTGTTTATAGCGAAAAAAATAAAAACCGAAGAGGTGATCAAATACCACCAAAAGAAAGCTCTATTTGTGGGGAAAAAAGGAAGCCAATTTTGTTTGGGAGCCACGTCGCACGACCGCGCAATTGTCAGTTAAAGTGACGCAGTGCCGAGAGCTGAAATTTCGCCTGGGCAGGAAGGGGGTAAAACCTTCTGGGGCTGAAGTGGTTAAATCTATACAGCGGTGATCAGTGCTTGTAACTTCCCCACGCACTGATCACCGCTGACTGTACAAGTATCGGGTGAAGCAGCGGGAGCATTTGCCCGAGTACAAGTACACGGGCAAATGCTTGGTATCGGTACAACCCTAATCAATAGTATAACACTGGTTAGTCACATTGGTGACAATATTATCCCAGTTACAACGATCTTCAGTCTTTCTAGTTTGATTACCTAAATCAAATAATAGGAGTAAAGACAGGTCAGATAATACATATGTCTATGTGTTTCTTTGAGGTGATGAGATTTTCATAAAATTACATCACAGTTGTATAATATTGGAATGTTGCAAAATCTGCTCTCGGGGTATCTTTTATTTTCAATAACTGAAGACTCAGAACCACAAAAACAATCGTAAAGTACCAAACCTGCTCCAGCCCAGCAGAGGAGGAGTAGCTGCCACAAACCCAATCACCCAAGTGAAGATACAACCCAAGATGGCATGGTTTTCTCTGAAGGTGAAGCTGCCCATGGGCTTACAGATGACCAGGAATCTTTCAAAAGCCACAACAGCTAGAGACCACAAGCTGACCATTCCTAAAAGAGAGGGTTAACGGAATAGTAAAAATTCAGCAGTGCAAGGAAAAGACGATAGCCTAAGATTCAAATGTAAATATCTTATACTAATAATAAGATTACTATTTTGCTCAGAAAAGAATTACAAACAACATTTTAATTTAGAATTGTATACCCAATGGCAATAATTCAAGAATGCAAATCACACACAAGATCTTTTCTTTGGAAGTCTCAACAAATGTGTATGGGGTTTTTCAAATTCAGCAAAAAGTGACAGCAAGTGGAAGAGCAATGAAAATTGAAAACCTAAAACTCTGATAAGTTTTTTGAGCCAGTAGTTATTTGGTTATATCTCAGCCATAGAAATATGACAAACCATGAGTAGTCAAATTTATTTAGTTACTCCCAAAATTAGTTTTTATTTATTTAGTTTTTTTTTTTTTTTTAACAGGGAATTATTTATTTAGTTTAGTTAAAAAATGCATTTGTCCGAAAATCTGAATTAAGTTTGAATCTGTCAATTGAAGGCTTTTGGTGTCTGTCCAATGTTCTAAGAAGATTTGATGAAGCAGCTAAACCGTACGACACCGTAATCGTGCGTTTCCGGTCAAATGTTCCGCCCACAAGCTAAAGTAGAATTCTAATGTTGTATGACTAGTAATAATTATATTTATTAATTATTATTACTAGTCAACCAACATTAGAATTCTTCTATAGCCTATGGGCGGAGCATTTGACCATAAATGTCCGTTGGCAGCGACTGCTTCGTCAAATCTTCTCTCTATGTCGAATAATCTTGGACTAATAGAGTTAGGTTAGGCACATTCAACAGCAGGTTCAATAGACACAGATCGCTATCGTCACCGTCATGTCGAATCTTCTATCTATATCGAACTGTTGTCGCAACGAAATGAAAATAAAGTATTTTTTTTGTCGAATCTTTCAGATTTCGGATTCTGCGCGCTCGTTATAGTTTGTTAAAACGAATGCAAAAATGCATTCAGACGAAAACAAATGCACATGTCTACTGGGTACTAGATGTTTGAGAGGAACCATTCTGCTACAAAACACATCTACTACCTGAAGGTGCTCTACACTTAACTGATGCTGTAAGCTTATATTTTTTAGGGCTCATTCATACAGTATAATATATATAATATTCAGCATATTTCTTCACCTTAAAGAAGTCAATGACAGGCTGACGGAGTGATTTGTACAGGCTGCTGTCCGAGGCTGTCCACAAACACTGGGTGCAGAAATGAAGAAGGCAGAAAACATTCCCATCAATGAAGTATCTAGAAAAGCTGTTACTGCCAATTCATGCAAATGTCCTCTGTGTATGCCAAGCCACAATCCAGTCCTACACATTATTTATGGCTTTAGGCACATGCACATTCTATCTCTCTTACCTTGCTGGGTCAAAGCACAGAAAGAATTTCTACCATGAAATTTTCGTTTAGTGAACTCAAAACATTATAACCAAAGTAAGCATTCTGTCATACTGAATGAGTCCTTATTGTAACTCAAGAGTATCAGAAAGTGTTAACAATTCGCCATTTTGTGCTGTTATTAACTTTTATTTGCAAGAATTAAAAATACTACACATTTCCAATATATATTTGTACTACTATTACTATCATTTTAATCATATATGTACTTTAATGCCCTGTACACACGATTGGTTCATCCGATGAAAACGGACTGATGGATTTTTTCATCAGATATCCAATGAAGCTGACTTTCATCAGTCGTGCCTACACACCATCGATTAAAAAAACGATCATGTCAGAACGTGGTGACGTAAAACACGATGACGTGCTGAGAAAAATTAAGTTCAATTTTCCAAGCATGCATCGACTTGATTCTGAGCATTCGTGGATTTTTAACCGATGGACGTGCCCACAGACAATCGTTTTTTTCTATGGTTTTTGGGTAACATCAGATCATTTTAAAACAAGTTCCTAGTTTTTTAACCGATGGATAAAAAAACGATGGGGCCCACACATGATCGGTTTGTCTGATGAAAACAGTCCATCAGACCGTTTTCATCAGACAAACCGATCGTGTGTACACGGCATAATACTTACTTCAGGTATAATGTTTTGAGTTCACTAAACAGAGATTAAAAAATGTCATGGTGGAAATTCTTTCTGTGCTGTGACCCAGCAAGGTAAGAGATAGAACGTGCATGTGCCTAAAGCCATAAATAATGTCTATTACTGAGTTGTGGCTTGGCATACACAGAGGACATTTGCATGAATTGGCAGTAATAGCTTTATTAGATACTTCATTGATGGGAGTGTTTCCACAGTGACCATTTTCTAAATACAACTTTCATAAGAGCAACTAATCTCACTTCACAGCTTTTAAAAGCCCAGAAAACATCTACGGTAGATTCACCAGGAGACCACAGTTAAACTTGCATGGGCAACCTGAACTCAGAGGTGAATAGTTATTCAGTTCAAAGGCAGTCCCCTTGCATGGTATCTGTGGCACTGCATCTGGCCTGTTATTAGTAGATCTTCTTTCATGGAGAATGCACATACTTTCTTATAGACAAACGCCCGTTGTCACTTCCAGGTACCCTGTACTGATTCTTACCTGATATCTTGGTAAACAGCCCATTTACAGACAACCCCAGGAGCCAAATCTCCTTAACCCACAAGATGATAGCCTGCGTCAACCATTGCACCAAAACGTTGATCTACCTTCTTTTGGATAGATGGCAGTCAGTGTAAGCCATGCACATCCCCAACCATACACAACTCTGAGGTGCTGGGAAGAGTTGCCATTTACAGGTCCTGATCTTTTTTTTTAAAGATATACCATATGATACCTCATTCATGTATTGGTGTATGCAGTTTTGAAAGTCCAAACTAGTCAGATATGAGCTTCAGCTATTATATTGATTTACACAGCTCTCTTCTTGGCAACCATTTAATAGGCTTACCCTTTATGCTGCGTCCTTATTTTTTGGACAAAGAATCTCCTAGTAATTATTGGTGGGGTATCATTCTCTGATACCCAGGGCAGAGCTGTATCCTGGCCTAGGCCAACAAGGCCCAGGCCTAGGGCAGCACTTTGCAGGGGGGCAGCATGAAAAGAGTCCCCGCCGGCTTGCGCTACACTGTTAGGAAAATTAGTCTAGTATGCGGGCGGCTGGCATTCCGCAACTGGGGGGGTGCTTACAATTTTGACTGTTTTGTCATCCTGGACCGCAAACCTTCCTCACTGTGCTATATGTTTCTGCTGCATCATCTACTTAAAGTAGAACTATAGGTAACACTTTTACCATCCCTGTCCCATTGCGAAGATTTCCCTTCACTTCCTGCTCTATGGGCAACCAGGAAGTAAGAGGAAATCTAAGTAAATTAAGAGAATCCAATGGGGGGCCCCCCCCCCCCCCCCCCCCCCCCCAGGCCCTCAGAACTAGTTTCCTCACTCGAAAATTTCAGGGCGGGTCTTAAACAACACAGGCTGTGGCCGTTACAGGAAGGGGTGGGTCATATTTAAATTAGGGGGTGCACAAGTTTAGTCAGGCCTAGGGCAGCACAAAACCTAAATACACCTCTGACCCAGGGCATATGTCTATCAACAGTAGACAAGTAGCAATCTAATACAAAAACATGAAAAAACAAAGAACACCAAATTAAAGAAACAAAACTACTCTAAATATAATCCCCCTCCCCCCAAAAAAGCTAAATAGACGCTGTCTAGCAAACTCCTAAGAGCCGGTTCACACAGGGGCGACTCAGGCGACTTAGCCGCCTGATAAGTCGCTTTTCGCTC
The DNA here is from genome assembly GCA_029574335.1 of Rana kukunoris. Classification (NCBI taxonomy): domain Eukaryota; kingdom Metazoa; phylum Chordata; class Amphibia; order Anura; family Ranidae; genus Rana; species Rana kukunoris. Next base: position 21,846,138 of record CM056057.1, read on the forward strand.
TGTTCAATGGAAATGTTCTAATAGGAGCGACTCAAGTCACCCCAATTAAGAAAAAGGTTCTTGCACGATTTTGGGGGCGACTCGGGGCGACTTGCATTGACTTTAATACAGAAGTAATTTTGCAAGTCGCCTCTGAAGTCATCTTGAGATCGCCTTGCCGAGTCACCCCCAAAGTCGTGCTGACCCTGGGTGAACCGGGTCTAAGCAGTTTATTTACCAAAATAGTTTTCACTTGGATGAAATAGACAAACAACAATCAGAGAAATTACATGGGTGCTGCTGCATTTTATAGAGTTCTTTTAGGCCTCGTACACACGACCGGTTTTCCCATCGGGAACACTGCCATGAGAGCTTTTGGCTAGGAAAACGGGCCATGTGTATGCTTCATCACAGTTTTCCTGCCGAAAAAAAAAAAAGAAAACCAGCTCTTTTTTCCCGCCGGGATTCCCGGCGGTCTTATTCCCGACAGTTTTCCAATGTGAAAAACTGTGATGGAGCATACACACAGCCAGGATTCCCGACCAAAGCTCCATCGTTTTCCTGTCGGGGAAAACCTTGTGTGTAGGGGGAAAAAACTTACCGAGCATGTTCTCGGTTTTCCCCTTGGGATTCCTGGCAGACTTCTTATGGCCGGGAATCCCATATGTGTGTAGTAGGCAAGACTTGGGCTGGCCATGCATTATACAATTTTCGTCTATAGATTTTTATTTAGATTTACCAAAACCATATACTGTGAGGTCAAATCTAAACACTTTCAAATTTGTGTGCAATCAGGCAGGCCCTTGTACTACACAATTCAAGGTACTGTAAATCTAAAGGAAACTGAATAAGAAAATTGTATGTATGGTGTATGGCCAGCTTTAGGGACAGATTTGTTTCGAGAGCAGTATATCTCAGACAAATAATGTATACAGGTTTATGTATGCAAGTAGATATTGATAAAAAATACATACCTCCGAGGGTGGCTGTGAAACCTTCTATCTTGCATGCCAAAGTACCCAGTGCGAAATACATTTGAGAGAAGCTGTAGAAGGCAGTGGTGGAGCCAAAACAGATGACTACGAGGTTGGCCACAGCCAAATTTACCAGGATGTAGTTAAGGTGGGAGCGCAGTTTCTTGTACTTGATAGTGCAAATGACGGTCAGAACATTCAGGGGAAAGCCAAAGATTATAGTGAACAGCATGAAGGCCGACATACTCATAAAAATGCCTGGGGTCCCCAGATGTGACTGGGGTACCAGGAATGGGCTAAGAGCAGTAATGTTAGTGGTTTCCAGAGGAATGGGGATGAAGAAATCATCTGGCATTTCCATCCTCATATCTGGTCGACCTTTGCTCATTTTGGAACTTAGGGGTGTTATCTAGTCAGCTGAAAAAAAGATGACTGCAAGCTCATGCAGCTAGAACCCCCTGAGCTGCAACCGTCGATGGTCCACTGGTGCAGACAGAGGACCTTTCCCCTATAGTACAATGCACCAGACATAGAAAAGCGTCTTTTATAGTCCAGAAAAGAAGAAAAGCTCTGGCATGTACCCCAGTTTTTAACTTCCTTTATAATCTTATTGGATGGCAAAAAGCTGAGCTCAGTGATTTATCCAACTGCTATGATGGACTTGCTTTGGAAGGTGGTAAGGGATAATCTTCAAGACAATCTCCTACAAAGCCACCTAATCACAGGCGGACAGCATTAATCTAGTATTTTAAGATACTTATTATATTCACTCACACATGTATATAACTATACAGTTCATAAGTGAACCACATAGAGCATAAACATTTTATGAACAAAACATACAGTAAATCAGCTAAAAAACTAAATTAATTAGCCTCATATGAAGCCAGTCAGTTTCAAATTTTCTTTAAAAATTATATATACACATATATTTATGTATATTTACACACTATATTACCAAAAGTATTGGGACATCTGCCTTTACACGCACATAAACTTTAGTGGCATCCCAGTCTTATGCCGTGTACACGCGATAATTTTGGCATTAAAAAAATGTTGTTTTTCAAAAACGTCATTTAAAATGATCGTGTGTGGGCTTCACATCATTTTTCAGGTTCTGAAAAACGACAACAAATTATTTTTTAACGTCGTTTTAAACAATGTAGTTTTTCGGATTGTAAAAAATGATCGTGTGTGGGCTAAAACAACGTTTTAAACCCGCGCATGCTCAGAAGCAAGTTATGAGACGGGAGCGCTCGTTCTGGTAAAACTAGCTTTTGTAATGGAGTAAGCACATTCATCACGCTGTAACAGACAAAAAAGCGCAAATCGTCTTTTACTAACACGGAATCAGCTAAAACAGCCCAAAGGCGAATAGAACTTCACCTTTAGAGTGCCGTCGTACGTGTTGTATGTCACCGCACTTTTCTCATCATTTTTTAAAAACGATGGTGTGTGGGAAATGTCGTTTTTAATGATGAAGTTGGAAAAACTTCGTTTTTTTTTCATGCTGAAAAATGATCGTGTGTACACGGCATAAGTCTGTAGGGTTTAATACTGTTGGCCCACCCTTTGCAGCTATAACAGCTTCAACTCTTCTGGAAAGGCTGTTTCTCCACCCCAAACTCGCTCATCCATATCTTTATGGATCTTGCTTTGTGCACTGGACTAGACATTTTGGAACAGAAAGGGGCCAACAGTCACACTCCTAAACCTTGTGGACAGTAGTTCCAGAAGAGTTGAGGCTGTTATAGCTGCAAAGGGTGGGCCAACTCAATATTGAACCCTACAGACTGATGCCGCGTACACACGATCATTTTTTGTGATGAAAAAAAACAACGTTTTCTGTTAAGTAAAAAACAACGTTTTTGAAACGTCACTTTTCAAAGACGATGTTGCATACACACCATCGTTTTTTCACAAAAAGCGAGGTTACGTTCACCACTCTTTTCCATTGAAGCTCGCTTCATAACTAGCTTCTGGGCATGCGCGGGTTGAAAAACGTCGTTTTAAAAAGACGTTTTTGCTACACACGGTGACTTTTTGTGAAACAAAAAACGACGTTTTGAAAAACGACACAAAAAATTCAAGCATGTTGGAATTTTTTTTTGGTCGTTTTTTTTAAGACAAAAAACAAAGTTTTGCCCACACACGATCAATTTAAATGACGTTTTAAAAAACGATCGCAAAAAACGACCGTGTGTACGCGGCATAAGACTGGGATGCCAATAAAGGTAATATGCGTGTAAAGACAGGGCTATGACTAAGCATCGGTTGTCGATGTGAAACGCGTCAGCTTTTGTAACCCACTGTTTGCTGTTTTTGCTGTTTTAGTTTTTTGACTGGAATAAACAGGCACTATTTTTAAGTCTTTTCATCCATTGGAGTGCGGCTGTCCATTTTTCTTTCCTTATAATGCGTGTAAAGACAGGTGACCCAATACTTTTTGTAATATAGTATATATATATATATATATATATATATATATATATATATATATATCAAAAATATGTTTTTTTACTGCCTTCATTCTTCATGGAATAGATTCAACAAGGTGTTGGAAACATTCCTCAGAGATTTTGGTCCATATTGACATGATAGCACCACAAAGTTGCTGCAGATCTGTTGGCTGCACATCCATGATGCAAATTTCCCATACCACCAAATCCCAAAGGCGCTCCATTGGATTGAGATCTGGTGACTGTGAAGGCCATTGAGTACAGTAAACTCATTGTCATATTCAAGAAAACAGCGGTGAGATGATTTGAGCTTTGTGACATGGTGCATTATCCTACTGGAAGTAGCCATCAGAAGATAGGTACACTATAGTCATAGAAAATGTATATGAAATATAAAATGCAAGAGTACTAAATGACTGCCAAATAAAGTATGCCAGCAAGGGGGGCGCTTTTGAATATAAAAAAGAACCAGACAATAAAGAGAACAAACTTTACGATGAGGAGAGTAACCTAAGAAATGGCTATGAGCCATGCTGGTCGTAAGAGAGAAAGGTATCCCTAAGTTCAGGTACTGTCTGTTACCAGTCATATTACAAGGTTAAGTGGACACCCAATTTTCGAAGAGGGAGAAGGGACAGGATAAGCCGGAGGAGTAGGGGGGATGCATGGTCATATTTAACCACTTGACCACTGGGCACTTAAACCCCCTTCCTAACCAGACCAATTTTCAGCTTTCGGTGCTCTCACAATTTGAATGACAATTACTCAGTCATACAACATTCTACCCATTTGAAATTTTTGTCCTTTTTTTCACACAAATAGAGCTTTCTTTTGGTGGTATTTGATCACTTCTGGGTTTTTTATTTTTTGCGCTATAAAAGAAAAACGACTGAAAATTCTGTAAAAAAAAAAAAAATTGTTTCTGTCATATTAGTGGGTTATTTCTCACACACAGCATATGCATACCACAAATTACACCCCAAAACACATTCTGCTATTCCTCCCGAGTATGGCGATACCCCATGTGTGAGACTTTTACACAGCGTGGCCACATACAGAGGCCCAACATACAGGGAGCGCCACCAGGCGTTCTGGAACACCCAGGCCAATTCTGACATTTCTCCTGACATTTCTCTCCTACATGGAAAAATCATCATTTATTTGCTAGAAAATTACATAGAACCCCAAAACATTATATATGCTTTTTTAGCAAAGACCCTAGAGAATACAATGGCGGCCGTTACAACGTTTTATCTCGCACGGTATTTTCGCAGAAATTTATTGAACGCGTGTTTTTTAAAAAACTGTTTTGTGCTTAAAACAAAACAGTAAAGTTAGCCCAATTTTTTTTCATAATGTGAAAGATGAAGTTACGCCGAGTAAATAGATACCCAACATGTCACCCTTCAAAATTGCGCACACTCGTGGAATGGCGCCAAACCTCGCTACTTAAAAATCCCCATAGGCGGTATTGCAGAGTATTGCAGAGTATTGGGGTATTGCAAAGTATCATGCAGGGTATTGGGGTATTGCCGAGTATTGGGGTATTGCAAAGTATCATGCAGAGTATTGGGGTATTGCCGAGTATTGGGGTATTGCCGAGTATTGGGGTATTGCCGAGTATTGGGGTATTGCAAAGTATCATGCAGAGTATTGGGGTATTGCCGAGTATTGGGGTATTGCCGAGTATTGGGGTATTGTGGGGCATTGTTGAGTATTGGGGTATTGTTGAGTATTGGGGTATTGTGGGGTACTGGGGTACTGGGGTATTGTGGGGTACTGGGGTATTGTGGGGGATTGTGGGGGATTGTGGGGATTGCTGGGTACTGGGGGGATTGCTGGGTACTGGGGGGATTGCTGGGTACTGGGGGGATTGCAGAGCTGGGATGTTTTGAGGGATGGCTGGATCTGTGACTGCATTTGTCACAGATCCAGCCACAGCTCAGCTGCTGACACCCCGCTCCCCCCCCCTCTCCTCGCACACTGTACAGAGAGGAGAGCGAGGAGAGGGAGGAACCGGCGTCAAATGACGCCGGTTTGTTTACAAGTGATTGCGCCGTCATTCGACGGCGCGATCACGTGGTAAACGGCCGCTATCAGCGGCAATTTACCGTGATCCGTGATGCGCCGGGTCTTCTAGACCCGGCGAGCACGGACACTTTCGCGAGCGCGTCCCAGGGGACGCGCAATCGCGGAAGTGCACGAGGACGTCCCAGGGACGTCGTGTCAAAGCAACTCCACCGCGCCGTAGCAGTAAAATGCTTATGGCGCGGTGGGGAAGTGGTTAAAGACCCATACACACAGTCGGACTTTATGACAACAAACTTTAAAATTAGCAGGTTTTCAAAAAAATCAGACCGTGTGTACGCTCCATCGGACAAATTTTTTCGATTTCATCGGACAAATGTTCTGCAAACGGACAAACTTTTCGATGCAAAATCCTATCGTGTGTACACAAGTCCATCGGACTTTAGTCCAAAGTACAAACATGCATGCTCAAAACCAATGTTAAAATCAACCAACAATGGCAGAAGTTGACCAAAGAGTGGCGGTAAAGAGCAGAAAAGAGCAGAAAAAACACGTGATTGGGTAAAAGTTGGCTGAAAAAGTCCTGCCGTGTGTATGCATACCAAGTTCACGGCCAACGCCCTGTGAACAAAAATCCGCTGAAAAGTTTGCTTGATTAGGTTTAGCTTTTTATTGAGTTTGTTAAACCTGCAGAGAACTAAACTTTGCCCGGTTCACTTAACCCTAATGTTAACGTAAAATAGCAATTTAATTTCTAACAACTATAATGGGGGTTTTTAGACATAAGAGTTAGTTATGCAGTTCCTTATCAGAAAAATTGTAGGTAATTGTAGATAAATGAAAAATCTTTGGGGGAAAAAATTGGTGGAGACTGTAGGGAAACTCTTCAGAGCAACAAAGTGTGCCACCTTGTCTATAGCTACCCAAACAGTTAAAAATTTAAATATTGGGAGTTCGGTTATAAAGTCCATCAATATACTGCATTTGACCAAATTATTTTTGTAGCATTAGCTCTCTATGAAGAGCTTATTAGATGCAAAGGTGGTAGAGGCAGCTACAAAATCTGTAAGGGGTTGTAAACCCTTACATATGAAGTGACTATTCTCAGGTGATACACACAGATTAAACAAATCCTCCTACATTAAAGGAGTTGTAAAGGAAAACATTTTTTTGCTGAAATGACTGTTTACAGGGTATAGAGACATAATAGTTAACTGATTCCTTTTAAAAACGATTAAAAATAGATAAAAATCAATCATATAATGTACCTGCAGTTTCTAGTTTTGTTTTTGCATGTTATTTCCTGCCTTTGTGCTATACAGAGCATATAGAGCCATAGAGCAGTGATGGTTTGGAAAACGAAACTAGAAACAAGACACACAGTAATTACACCTGATTGAAGTTAGTGACCACAGAGAGAAAGCTCCCAGTACTGTGGTCATCAGGAAACAGACAACCAGGAAGTGTGGAGATCAGAGAGGAATTACAGCAACTTGAGAGCAAAAACGAACAATGAGGACATGAAAACAGCACTGCATTAAGGAAAAGGAAGCTATTAAGATAAAAAAAAAATCCTTTACAAACCCTTTAATTGTATCTGATTATCAGCAGTCTTCTCTTTTCTACATCCGTTTAAAGTGCCTAATATATCAAGCTTGTCTGAGAGTTAAGAAAAAAAGGGGGCTGAGAGCTGAAGTTACACTCTACAGAGCTCAGTGAGGAGGGGTCCGAGAGCTGATTGGAGGGAAGGGACACACCCCCTTTACACAGCACACAGGAACAGGGCTGAGGCTGTCAATCAGCTGGAGATCCCTCCCTGGCACAAATTGTTCTCTTTGTGTCAGGAAAACTCATCAGAACTAGAAAGAGAAAGGTTCCCCAGCGGGGTTATTAGGCAGCGGGATCAAAGGATTAAACAGTTTCCATATAAAACGATATTTATTGACCGATAATATCGGATATCACAGTGAGTATGGGTAAATGTTAAACAATATATAAAAGAGAGGGTACAAAAGTTTCTCAATCCTTGTTGCAGTAGACATAAATATTATACATATCGTAAAGTTGCAGGTGAATGCACAATGTGGATCCCCGATGCGTTTCGACCGTTCGATCGGTCTCTTCAGGGGGACAGGCATTCTAAAATATAAATTATAGGGGTTCAAAAGTATTACAAAGCATAAAAACATACATCATGGTGGGTCTATCACAATGATATAGTTACCGCTAAAACAAGGAATCAAGCATGCTGGTCACCGCTGGGTAGCCGGGGGGGGGGGCCCTTAGGCTGCCTCCATCCTCCCCAATTGCGAATGACGGCCCATCCTCGAGGGCCTACAAGGAGCCAGAGTGTGGACACCCTCCAGGAGGTGGAGGAATCGGGACCTGCAATGGACACCCATAGAATTGTGTATGATTAGGAAGGATTAAATAAATCCATTCAACATAGCTGCCAAAGTGACAGCACAGCAGTATATATGGCATTAAGGGGACTGAAGGCAGTTGCTAAGTGCCAATATAAAATGGATGTCAGGGCAGCTTATAAAGTTCATTAAAGTTATTCAGTAAGTAAGGAGTATGCAATAATATAAAACAGTGGTGAACTGGGTAGGGTGTGAAAGGGGTTGGTGGTGTGATTGGTAGGGGAAGTAAATAAATGATCACCATTAAGGGCAATCCAATGTGAGAAATATAGAAAATTATATGCATGATTTGAAGGAAGTGAGTATATGGTGTGAACACCTGTGTGTATTAAAGTGATGGAGGTGAAGTGGTATGAAAAAATAGATATGTGAAAAAATTACATATGAAAAAAAAAAAAAAAAAAATTATTTTGTAGTGGTGGTGGGATAGGTGAAAATATGTAATAAAGTGCTATAAAGTTATATAGATAAATAGTTACCTGATGCAATAATAGGTAGAAATATTCTGTGTGACAGGTAAGGAAATCGTGCCTGCTGGTATGCATGGTAGGTGAGGACAAAGTGCAGAGAGACCATGAGTGCAGTAACATCTGATCTGGCCTGTGTGGAATCAAATAACGACTCCACACAGACCTACCATTTTATAGAGTCCAATGGGTGTGGCGATTAGGATGATCGCACACAGGTGCCGTGAGTTTCCTATCCACCAAAGGAGTGAGAGTCCCAGCCGTCAATAGAGAAGACGGCTCACTGGTGGCTCCCCCGGCGTCCCAAAGGGCCATACAGCCCTGGCAAAAAGCCGTCCTCTCCGCCGCAAAGCGCGTGATGTCATGACGCCATGCACGTACCTGTGCGGCACGCATGCGCACTGCGTCAAACAGTCCAGAGGGGATTGGGGGGACGCCGCCGGCAGGGTAAAGCTGGCAATGGCTGTCCAGGGGGCCCCCCGGACACCATGCGAGCGGAAATGGGGGACATAGGCAGTCCCCCCCACCCTGCCGGGAAGCCCTGAAGGACAGAGCCACATCCACATTGGAAGGGGCAGAGGCAGCCTGACCCCGACGGGGGCCCCAAACGGTGACAATACACACCATGCATGTATGGCAGTGGCCATCATAGACACCATAATCACTGACAAATAAATCGTAACAGAAACTGATTGAATTGTAAAACGTTTTTGAATACAGCCGTGTGTGACTATCATGGCTAAACCTCATGCCAAAGTTTGTATATGGTTGAATTGGGACAGATATAGGGTATAGTATCTGAACATAATGCACAATGGAGTCTGTAGTAAGTTACTCCTGATGCTTGGGGGGGGGGGGGGTGATAGTCAGATCCCCCTCCAGGGGTGGAGGTAGGTAAACCTCCTGTATGGCCAAAGTCCAGGAGCAACCCAAAAGGGTACCCTGAGTGTAGGTCATAAATAGGGGGTGCATGGGTTAGAAGCCACGGAAAGGCACACAACTGATGTCATATCTCTAAGTGTCTAAGGGGAAATAGGGGGGTTTGAGCCCCCCAAAAAAAATAGTTTTTGCATAAGAACTCATCAGAACTGACCTATGATGATAGCAGAGGAACGAGGTAGCGGACAGAAATGGCGCGTAGTGCTCTGGATTGAGACAAGTACACACTATAGAGCAGTGTTTTTCAACTCCAGTCCTCAAGGCACACCAACAGGTCATGTTTTCAGGCTTTCCATTATTTTGCACAGGTGATTTGATCAGTTTCACTGCCTTAGTAATCACCACAGCCTTTTCATCTGAGGGAAATCCTGAAAACTTGACCTGTTGGTGTGCCTTGAGGACTGGAGTTGAAAAACACTGCTATAGAGGGATGTGCTTTGTTCTTATTTCTGAGGCCTATAACCACTTTAGTATAATCTCTAAGGCCGCGTACACACGATCAGTCCATCCGATGAGAACGGTTAACTGATGAAGCTGACTGATGCACTGATGTGCCTACACACCATAGGTTAATTAACCGATCGTGTCAAAACGCGGTGACGTAAAACACAACGATGTGCTGAAAAAAATGAAGATCAATGCTTCCAAGCATGCGTCCACTTGATTCTGAGCATGCGCGGGTTTCAAACCGATGGGCGTGTGTACTAACGATCGGTTTTGACCTATCGGTTAGCCGTCCATCAGATCAATTTTAAAGCAAGCCCTCTGTTTTTGGACCAAAGGATAACGGACTGATGGGGCTTACACACGATCGGTTTCGACCGATGAAAACAAACTTCAGTCCGTTTTCATCGGTTTGAAACGATCATGTGTACGCGGCCTAACTGAAGGTCACAAATAAACTGATGAACTCAAAGATTTGGCACTTGGTTTGTTTAGTGTGCCATTCAGGCTCAATAGCTATGGGGAGTAGTGTAGGTGATGCTGCATCCACTGCAGGAGTGCCAGCAAAGAATAGAGCTAGTTCCAGCTCCTGTAGTCACTGCAAGGAAGAAAGCAAAGATCCCTGGAGCTGCACATCCATGGAGTCCTATGGTTGTAAGAGAGGGACAATCTTAGCCTTGGCTCCCGCCAGGCCACGCCCCCAAACACATTTCACTCTGCCACCTGGAGCTTAGTTATGGGGACCAGTGTTGCCAACCGTCCGTTTTTTTACGTACAGTTCGTAAAAACGGGCACTTTTTTCCCCCGTTCCTAAATATCCGTTGTTGCGGGAATGTGCCAGTAAAAATAGCAGAGATCGGTTTGGCTTGGAGCTGCGCATTGAGTTTGGAGGCAGAGGGTGATTGGAGGCAGGGGGTGATGGTGGCTGCAGTGGCACCGCAGAGGGGGTGGAGGCAGGGGGCAATGGGGGCAGGGGGAGATTGGAGGCAGGGGGAGATGGTGGCACCGCAGAGGGGGATGGTGGCACCGCAGAGGGTGGGGGATGGAGACAGGGGTTGTTGGTGGCACCGCAGAGGGGGATGGAGGCAGGGGACGATGGAGGCAGGGGGTGATTGGAGGCAGGGGGCCTGGGGGAGATTGGAGGCAGGGGGAGATTGTGGCACCGCGGAGGGGGGTGAAGGCAGGGGGTGTTGGTGGCAGAGGGGGATGGAGGCAGGGGGTGATATGACTAAATAATTTGCCCTTATCAAAAATATGTTTTTTTACCTTAATATCTACCTTAAAGGGGTTGTAAAGGTTTGTTTTTTATTTTCTAAATAGGTTCCTTTAAGCTAGTGCATTGTTGGTTCACTTACCTTTTCCTTCGATTTCCTTTCTAAATGTTTTTTTTCTTTGTTTTCTTTGTCTGAATTTCTCACTTCCTGTTCCTCCTCAGTAAGCTGTTCTGACTGACTAACCACCACTCGGATGATGGGGCAAGCTTACTTAGGAGAAACAGGAAGTGAGAAATTCAGACAAAGAAAAAAATCATTTAGAAGGGAAATCGAAGGAAAAGGTAAGTGAACCAACAATGCACTAGCTTAAAGGAACCCATTTAGAAAATAAAAAAACAAACCTTTACAACCCCTTTAAATCACATTGCTATTTGCCTAGATTACTTGTTTGAAGCCTAAATACTGAAAGCGGAGGTTCACCCTAAAAAACATGTTTATACCATTCCATCCAGTATACTGCCGACATGTACAGTATGCTGTTTTTATTTTTTTATTTTTTTCGCTGTACATACTGTTGTATAGCTATTTTCCCCCCGGCTTCCGGGTAGTGGCTACCGCGGGAGTGGGCGTTCCTATTAAGAGACTACATGATTGACGTGATGACAAAAGCTTCCCCCTGGCGCATAATGCACGTCACCAGTTTCCGAAAGAAGCCGAACGTCGGTGCGCAGGTGCCGTATAGCGCCATATAGAGCCGACTCGCAGTTCGGCTTCTTTCGGAAACTCGTGACGTGCATTATGTGCCGGGGGAAGCTTTTGTCATCACGTCAATCACTTAGTCTCTGAATAGGAACGCCCACTCCCACGGGAGCCACTACCCGGAAGCCAGGGGAAAATAGCTATACGAGGGTATGTACAGCAAAAAAAACAGCATACTGTACATGTCGGCAGTATGCTGGATGGAATGGTATATACATGTTTTAGGGTGAACCTCCGCTTGAAATTTGCACCTAAAAATGTAATTTAGTAACTTTTGTGAAATGCCAGTAAAAACGTGGCTGCGCCAGTAAATTTCAATCTGGTAGGTTGGCAACACTGATGGGAACCCATGACTAAGCTCCTGGGGGGTGGAGTAAAATGCATGGCCTGGCAGAAGCCAAGGCTGAGGTTGTCTCCTTTTACTACCATAGGACTCCATGGATGTGTGGCACCAGGGATCTTTCCTCTCTTCGTTTTAACGATTTGGCAGATTGTCGGATCTATGGCAGCTTTTTTAAATCTGCATCCAAGTAAGAATCTTGTTGGGGTACAAAAGTCTATAGAATAGTGGAGGCAACCAAAATGCAACAGTTATTTTTTTTCAACTACAGAGTCATTGAAAAAGCCTAGGGAAACATTGGGATGCTTTTAAGTTCCCAAGGCTTTGATTAATTCAATGGTGCAACGTTCAATGAAATCCATTCTCTGGTCCTTTGCAGACATTAAAAGGAGTTGTAAATAAAAATGAGTTTTTGCTGAAATGACTGTTTACAGGCTATAGAGACATAATAGTTAACTGATTCCTTTTAAAAACGATTAAAAATAGATACAAATCAATGATATAATGTACCTGAAGTTTCCAGTTTCGTTTTTGCATGTTGTTTCCTGCCTCTCTGCTTTACAGAGCATACAGAGCCATAGAGCAGTGATGGTTTGGAAAATGAAACTAGAAACTACACACACAGTAATTACACCTCCTTGAAGTTAGTGACAACAGAGGGAAAGCTCCCAGTACTGTGGTCATCAGGAAACAGACAACCAGGAAGTGTGGAGATCAGAGAAGAATTACAGCAACTTGAGAGCAAAAACGAACAATGAGGACATAAAACCAGGACTGCAATAAGGTAAAGGAAGCTATTAAGATAAAAAAAATCCTTTACAAACCCTTTAAAGCCTAGTCAGAGGGCTTATGTTGTTTTCAAAGAGTCTCTTCACAATCAGTTCGGCATACAGACCTTTCTCTAGAAGTTGGGAAAGCATCAGATCGCATTGGCTTCCCGTAACAGCCTTCCAACCTAATTAATAATGTAAACGCAGAGCAAGTGCACAGGAAGAGGGGGAGAGCAGAATGCAGACCTAACTTGAAGGACTTTATTGCTTCATTTGTGAACTTTGAGGATGCCATAGAGATCCGTGAGGGCAAGAGAAGCAATAAAGCTTGTTTTTTAGCAGTGGTTCTCAACCTGGGGGTCGGGACCCCCTTGGGGGTCGAATGATGATTTTCCAGGGGTTTCCTGGGCTGTTCCTGAAGCCCACACTGCTCTCCCAGTCTTTTTGCAGCTGCCCAGCAAGGCTGCCCCTGAAGCCTGTGGCTTCCCAGCTGGGCTGTTCCTAGAACCTGTGGCCGCCCAGCTTTGCTGTTCCTGGAGCCTGTGGCCGCCCAGCTGGGCTGTCCCTGGAGCTGTGGCCGCCCAGCTGGGCTGTCCCTGGAGCCCGTGGCCACCCAGCTGGGCTGTTCCTGCAGCCGTGGCCGCCCACTAAGCCTCTTCGCAGGTTTACGACATGGGTGGGGGGGAGACTAGAGGTCAGCTGACTGGTGAGGAATGTGAAGTGGGAGGGGCTGGAGGAGACCCTATCTCCTGATTTCGGCATAGGTGTCACTGCTACGAGACACCACAAAGTTGGAGACACAGTGAGTAAAGAAAGAAAGGAGAACAAACAGAAAGAGAGGTACATCCTAAAATGTACCATAAGGGGTTTTAATACTGTACGAGTGGAAGGGACTCAGGGAGCGCTAAATGTTCACAGGTTGTCTTACTTGTCTTGACTTGGGGGCTGACAGCCCACGCTACGAAAATCATTTTACTGTTAGGGGTCTCCACAACTTGGGAAATTTTATCAAGGGGTCACAGCACTAGATAGGTTGAGAACCACTGTTTTATAGGATAAGTTTATCTTTGGGAAACATGTTACATGTTCCACCCGTTTGGAGGGTGGAACATGTAACCTGTTCCTGCATCTGCAGCAGCCTCTCACCAATCCCCATTGTAATTGTGACAGTGGGCCAGGGATCTTCTGCCTGCACCCGCTATCACAATTTGAAAAGAACTCAGCCGTGCGGGGCTTATAGGAAAAAAATTTTTTTGCTGAAATGACTGTTTACAAAGTATAGAGACATAATAGTTAACTATTTCCTTTTAAAAATGATTAAAAACAGATAAAAATCAATCATATAATGTGCCTGCAGTTTCAGTTTAGTTTTTCATCTAGTTTCATGCTTCTGTGAAGGACAGAGACACAGAGCCAATACAGGGCAGTGTTTGTTTTTAAAATGAAACTGATGGTTCTGAGGGGTTTTAGACACACAGTAATCACACCTTCTTGATTAGAGACCACAGAGAGAAGCTCCCAGTACCTTTTTTTCATAAGGAAACAGACAACCAGGAAGTGTGCAGAACAGAGAAGGATTACAGCAAAAATGAACAATGAGGACATGAAACCAGGACTGCATTAGGGTAAAGGAAGCTATTTAGCTAAAAAAAAAACATTTCCTTTAGTGACCCTTTAAAGTTTTATGAATAAATGAACTACGAGTACTGTCAGTCTTTGTGGCTGATGGCTTGCAGATGTCAATGAACTACCACTTCAGCCCCAGACAGCTTGACAGCTTGAAGACCAGAGGTCTTTTTGAGTTTCGGCACTGCGTCGCTTTAACTGACAATTGCGCGGTCGTGCGACGAGGCTTCCAAACAAAATTTACATCCTTTTTTTCCCGCAAATAGAGCTTTCTTTTGGTGGTATTTGATCACCTCTGCGGTTTTTATTTTTTGGGCTATAAACAAAAATAGAGCGACAATTTTGAAAAAAAGCAATATTTTTTACTTTTTGCTATATAAATATCCCCCAAAAAATATATATATATTTTTTTTCTCAGTTTAGGCCGATAAGTATTCCCTATACAAGAAGTCACTTTCTCCCAAAATACCTTTATCTGCGGACATTCCCAAAAGATGTGTTTTGCATCAGCTGGCGAAAAGGAGCACCTCCAACATTCTGAGGTAACCGACGGATACAAAACAGAGGTTAAAATAGATTTATAAATAAGGGTAAAATAGATTCTGTGTAAAAAATGTAAGTGTATCAGCCTATCTCTAGCCTATCTCTAGCTGAAACTAAATGCTTAAAGAGGTGATCCCACATATTATCCCAATCTTCACTATCTATACCAGGGACCTCCCCCTTCCACCTCTCCCTGCATTTAGATAATGCCGCCGGGCTTAAATAATTCCTTGTAAGTGACAGACAGAGTTTTAGGAAGGTCCTCCACCATGAGCAAGTCCTCAAGAGCCGACGGTATGGACTCAACCGCCCTCTCTCGGAACTGAGCCCAGAAAGCATGACGAAGCTGTAGGAACCTGAAAAAATAGGGGTTAGGAAGATCAAATCTGGCCTTGAGTTGGTCGAAAGTGAGTAGTTCCCCATCTCTAGTAATGTCCTTAAGAAGCTTAATGCCCCTAGATACCCACACCATCGGATCTGGGAAAGAATATAAATGAGGCAGCTTGGGGTTCCCCCACAGCGGAGTCTGTGGCGAGAAACCCAAGTAGCTGGGGCAGGCCAGCCTAACCGCCTCCTCCCACACCCTGACAGTCGCCCGCATGGACAACGTCAGCGGTAGGTCGGACCCCGCACCTCTGTGAACAGCTAAACTAAGGGTCTCATAAGACCCCAAGTGGGCCGCCTCCAGCACCGTGGCGGAGTCCCCATCATCAGAGGTCAGCCATCTACGGACAAACACTAGCTGACCGGCAAGATAGTACTTCCTCCAATCAGGCAGGGCCTAATTCACACCTCCTTGAAGTCTCTAACACGTAGAGAGCGTCCTGCCACACAGATGTAGTTCCCAGGAGGGGGGCGAGCACGTCACTGACCACCGCAGTAAAGCCTCCCTTCACAATGGTGAGTTACAATCGGACAAGCAGGAAGTGAACAGAACAGAGAAGAAATAGAGCAACTTCTGAGCAAAAACGAACAATGAGGAAGTGAAAAGAGGAATGTCTGCAAGTAAAGGATGCTTATTATGAAAAAAAAAAACATTTCCTTTACAACCCCTTTAAAACGGGTGCAGCCAGACTCAGTGGAGGGAGATTTCTGCAGCATATTTGGCAAGTACAGAATCACAGTATACTGTATATAAAATATGCAAAGTGGTTGGAGGGAAGCTTAAGAATGGCAAAGATATTTTTATTACAAATTATGTGAGCAGACTGCAGTTCCTCCTTAAGCTGTCGGTAAAAATCTCTTGAAAAGTGAACATCTTTAGAAAATCAACCCTGTGTGCTCTTGAATCAATTTCCTTCCGTGTGCACTAGGTGGAAGCAAAGCCTCAAATATATAGGAATTGTTCCCGTATTACCATGTAAGGTAAATGGAAGAAATACAGGGGCCGGGAGGGGGGCAGCCATTGTTAACCGTTTTGTGAAAATGCTAGTTTCCTAGCAGAGAAGAGTGTGCAGAAGTCCTTTTCTGCACACAGGGTCAGCAATATTGTCCTTCATGTTACTCTCATATCAGCTTTACTTTAAGCCCAGGTCCACACTAGTGAGTGCAAAACGCTGCATGTGATTCGCACACCACATGAAATGTCTGTGCTGTGCGAATTGAGCTATACATGGTTCAAATTGCATCGCATCCCCGCACATGAATCCCATCACATTGGTGTTGACACCTATGCGATCTGTTTCGGGCGTTGTTAACCACTTAACCATTTAAGCCCCGGACCATTCTGTAGCTAAAGGACCAGGCCGCTTTTTACGATTCGGCACTGCGTCACTTTAACTGACAATTGCCCAGTCGTGCGACGTGGCTCCCAAACAAAATTGACGTCTTTTTTTCACACAAATAGAGCTTTCTTTTGATCACCTCTGCAGTTTTTATTTTTTGCGCTATAAACAAAAATAGAGCGACAATTTAAAAAAAAATTCAATATTTTTTTACTATTTGCTATAATAAATATCCCCAAAAATATATATAAAAATGTTTTTTTTCCTCAGTTTAGGCCGAGGAAAAACCAGGTTTAGGTTTAAGACAAACCAACAAACAGAAAGAAACATACAAAAAAAAAAATAACAATACCACCAGACAACCTGGTCGTCGATATGTATTCTTCTACATATTTTTGATTGATTGGTTTGCGCAAAAGTTATAACATCTACAAAATAGGGGATAGCTTTATGGCATTTTTATTAATATTTTTTTTTACTAGTTATGGTGGCGATCAGCGATTTTTATCATGACTGCGACATTATGGCGGACACATCGGACACTTTTGACACTATTTTGGGGCCATTGTAGGGCCAGATTCAGGTACAATTACATTGGCGCAGAGTATCAGAGATACACTACGCCGCCGTATTTTACCTGGCTCTACGACGAATTCAGGTAGATTTTGGCCCGTAAGGTACGACAGGGTAATGTATTTCTCGTGGCGGAATCGAAATATGCTATTAGGACGTGAAGCATTTAAATTAGGCGCGTCCCCGCGGCGATCGAACTGCGCATGCTCCGTTCTGAAATTTCCCGCCGTGTATTGCGCGAAATAACGTCGTTACGTCATTTTTTTTTTAGTAGCGTCGTTTACGTACATTCCTATTCCCAGACGACTTACGCAAAAAAAAAAAATTTTTTGAAACTCGACGCGGGAACGACGGCCATACTTAACATGGGCCGTCTAACTATAGACCAGCTAATAGCTGGAATAACTTTACGCAGCAAAAAGATGACTACAGATGCCGTAAGAGATAGTGATGAGCGGAATACGCCATATTCGATTTTGCAAAGTTTCGCAAAGAGACAGCAGGCAACACCATTCTACAAGTTTCCACCCAACACCATTGATACGCTCTATCCCCTACTCACAATACCTCCGCACGAGGAGGAATTGTTCAGACGAAGCTACCTTCACCACAGAGGCAAACAATTTAAAAACAAGGCTCCTACAAAGGGGATACTCTCATACGTGTCTCAAAAAAGCATTTAAAAGAGTGAGAAGTCAATCAAGAATGGATATACTATTTCCCCTGAAAAAAAACACTACAAACCAAGGTAACCTACGGCCACCAACAAGAATCATAACTACATACAATAAGCAGCATAAATCAATCAAACAGATAATCCAGAAACTTTGGCATATACTGCAAATCGACCCAATCATCAGCCAGTTCATTTCCAACCATCCTTTGATTACATATAGACGAGCGAGATCCATCAAGGATTCACTAGTTACTAGTGAATACACGGGAGCCTTTCGTGGTGACCCCTGCAAACGGTGGGGCACCTTCACATGCGGAGGGTGTCCACAATGCCAACATATCAACACTTCAAAGAATATTAGGCTACCCAATGGTCGCCCTTACAAACCGCGACATTTTGCCAATTGCAACACTTCTGGCATTGTATATTTGCCAACTTGTTCCTGCGGCTGCTTCTATGTAGGCAAAACAAAACTCGGGTGGAAAAAACGGATTAACAGGCACATACACAGTATAAAAACCTCAAACCCTAATCTCCCTCTGGGGCGACACTCGAGAGACGTACATCAAGGTATTGTCCTAAAAACATTATTTTTGGCACTGGACAGAGTTCACCCCAATCCAAGAGTTGGAGACTGGGATAAGCTACTACTCCAGCGGGAAACTCGCTGGATAGTAGCTTTCAGAGCCACCTCACCCCCAGGCCTGAACAGTAAGGTCAGTTATCGACCCTTCTTAGAAGGCTACAAATCTGGCATCTGGGAGGGGTAAAATAATATGTGCAAAATAGGATGTGTATAAATGCCAAATATCATCATATTTTGACCATCCGGATATAAATAAATAAAAAACAACAGCATTATGATCCATCCAACCTACCCATACCGGGGCCCTATCAATAAGTATCTACACATTGTATGTGTGCCCCTTTCTAGCTTCTGTTCCGATGTTTATGCCCTGTGCCACTGCTTAAAATCACGGGGTTAGGTCCCTGAATGATGCCATTTACACACATCCACCTGTGCACTAGACCCCCCCTCTTTTTGCTCTACTGCACAGGTGTCAAACACAAGGCCTGCGGGCCGAATCCGGCCCTCCAGGCCATTTAATTTGGCCCTCGCACCTCTCCTGAAGCTGCAGGGGAGTTTCAACCCTCCTCTGGTCCTACTTCAGACCCTTACTTTCTGCTTTCAAGCAATGCATCCAGCTTCTCCCCAGCAGCAGCATAAGGAAAGGGGTGCATTGTGATATGAGATAGAATAGGGGACTCAACTTCTAATGGTGGAGTGGCTCTTGACATCTAATGTAAGGGGAGGGGATGTGCTGGACATCTAATCTTACAGATACAACCGGCCCTTTTGAGGGCAATCATAATACTGACGCGGCCCACGATGAAATTGAGTTTGACACCCCTGCTCTACTGTATGGTCTTTTTCTACCCAATATCAGTTTTATATATACAATGGTCCTCCATCTACACACATCTCGATAACCAGCTACATGTATGTCTTCATGCCTCCCCTTGCAGCTTAGCTGTCCCATATAGTGGTCTCTGGTGGACTTGGATATGCCTCTCCTGATAAGCTACACCAATGCTATATGCATCTATTCAGTTGCAGCATTGCGGGACATAAACTAACACTGTACAGATGAGCTGCATTCATGACTTTCCTTGCTGACACCAGTACATGTTGGAGGGGCGTTCATCATGTAAATTATACGCCCATCTCCCTCACACACCCGCCCACCGCTACTCGCAACCATTATCTACATAGGCCAGCGCTGCGATCACGTGACTGACGCGACGCCGGACACGCCCATCCACGCCGCGCGGCGACGTCATCAGACGGCGCTGGCCTGACGCTCAGAGCACACATGCATAAATAACAGCATGCAGCCCAGACCAGCCAGGCACCCTACACACCGGGGATTAACGCCAGTGGACAGTGGACACCTCACCACAGCAACCGTGAGTTCTATTTTTCTTTCAGTATGCAGCAACACTCTATTACCTCCTAAGGCAGCTGGCTGGCTTATTAATGTACTTCCATTACAGGTTCCTTTCCTGTGATCCAGGTGGATCAACAGAAACAAACTCCACAGGTTTTCCAGGGGCCTCCTGCTAAATAAGGGACCCCCCCCCCCATATTGGGTAAATAGTATATGACTTTCCTTGGTTTATACACTATTGCATGAAATAGAATGTTTTCTCAAAAAACCCACCTACTAGGCCCAACTTCCCTATGATACAGCCTAGATCTACACCGAACAACCCAGCCTGCTCACCTAGTGCATAACTAGCCACTGAGACCGCATATTCTCTGTCATCCACCCAGGACCGCTGTTTGTTCCGGGAAGGGCTGCTTTTTAGGTGATACACCCTGAGCTCATTGACCACTGCTATCTAATCAAGGGACCACTCTATCTGCAAAAACAAAACGGTATGTGGCACATTTGAACTAAATGAGATGTCTTTAGTTCCAGATGGAGCTATCATGTCATTCTGACGATATGTCCTATGCTGCTGTCTCCCCTATTCTTAGATTGAGATTATACAATTATACATACCATACAACTCTCCGGCCCCTGATGATGGTCTTTTGCTGACCCATTAGACCAGAAACGCGTCGGGCATCCTCCATTTGTTCCTCGGAGATTGTTTTCAATTATGTTGTATTATACACTGTTGTGTTGTAAAAAAAAAAAAAATTCTTTCTTTCCTTAACACTTGGTGCACTTTTTCATCCCTGGTGTTCTCTACATACATATCATTTTGCAAGTGTTTTATGTAGTATCATTCTGACCGCTAAAGGTCTACCATGTAACAAGTATCAACTGCAATCTTGTTTGATCCATCGAATAAATCTTTTATATATTCTGAGTCTGGCCTCCAAAGTCCCATTCCTAGGGGTACTTCTCTTTATTCGGAAAACAAAATCCAGGCAGTCTGTCAAGTTTTATTACAACATGTAATAAGTAGAAACAAAGTATCTCTTCGCTCTTTTATCAAAGGAAAGAACTCCGGCATGTAGATGAAGGAAGTTTAACCATTTAGGACCCTTTCACACGGGCGGATCGTATGTCCGCTTTTTCATCAATCCATGTACGGATGAAAAAAGGACATACATTGGTCCCTATGAGATCGTGGGTCTCAGCGGATGAACATCCTCTGACACCCGATCTCACCTGGCTTTGCATTCCTCCAATTCTGCAGACGGAGGAAAACCCTATTTTTCTTCACGTCTGCGGATCAAATCGTGTGAACACGGACAGACGGTCCGTGTTTATCCGATCTCCCCATAGGGAAGAGCGGAGAAAAGACAGGGCGGTCCCTGCACAGTGTGCTGTGCGGGGACCGCCCTGTCATCTGCCGGCTTAGCGGGGATCAACAGAGCTGAGCAAGCGGAGGTTCATTACTGATCCGCCCCGTGTGAAAGGGCCCTAAAGACCAAACCTTTTGTTGCTTACAAGTAAAAATCACTATTTTCTGCTAGAAAATTAATTGGAACACCCAAACATGATATATATATTTTTTTTTAGCAGAGACCCTAGAGCCTTTATATACATGCATTCCCCAAGATTTGGGAATAGAAGCAGTCACTTTATTCCTGGATCGAGATCATTCCTTAGTTAACAACCAACGTAGTTTTATCATTGAACTACTTAAATTCGCCACTACCCACAACTACTTCTGGTTTGACCAGAGGTTCTTTTTGCAAAAGCGTGGAGTGGCAATGGGCGCCAAGTTTGCCCCAAGCCTGGCAAATTTATTTATGGCCAAGTGGGAGGAGGATGTCATCTATTCAGAGAGGAATCCCTCCCTGGTCTTATGGGCCAGGTATATAGACGACATCCTCCTCCTATGGGATGGCCCTCCAGAAACCCTTGAAGAATTGTTTTCTACATTAAATGATAACAACCGAGGTATCTCCCTTTCATTTGAATGGAGTACTACCAAGATCAATTTTCTTGATCTTGAGATTAGGTTGGAGTCCAGGGAATTTAAGTTTCAGACTCATTTTAAAACCACAGATCGTAACAGCTTCATCCCCATGGATAGCTGTCACCATAGGTCATGGCTTAAATCTGTGCCCCGCAGCCAGTTTTTACGTTTACGGAGGAACTGTAGTGATACTGACACATACCTGTCCCAAGCATCTATGCTCAAACATAGGTTCATTGAAAAGGGATATGACGAATCCTCTGTGAACGTAGAGATGCTAAATGTAGAGCAGATTGACCGGGAATCTCTTTTAACAGATAGACCTCTACGAGTTAGCGATAATTCTTTCCGTTACTCTATGCTTACAACTTATTCCAACCAACATAGAGATATAAAAAACATCTTTAAGCGTCATTGGAACGTGTTAAGAAAGGACAAAATCCTTGGACAAGTTTTACCGGAACAGGCTAGGATCATCTTTAAAGGTGCTCCTTCTTTGAGGAATAGTATCGCTCCAAATACGGTTGACCCCCCTGTGCGTCCCACCTTTTTTCAAAATATGGAGGGATACTTTCCATGTAAAAAATGCACAGTCTGTCAGTACAATTTGTGTGGGAGACGTAAAACTTTAGAATTTCAATCTACAGTGACCAATCAGAGTTATTCGATCAAACACTTTTGTACATGTGCTACCACCCACGTTGTCTATCTGATCACTTGCCCATGCGGGAAGCAGTATGTGGGTCGCACGACGCGTGCGTTTTCTGTGCGGGTAGGTGAGCACATAGCCAAGATTGTGGGAGGTGACACTAAACATACTGTACCTAGACATTATAGATCCTGTCACAGTCGGGATCCTAAGGGGTCGCAGTTCTTGATCATTGACAGATATATCCCACCTTGGCGAGGGGGAGCCAAGACTAGAGGAGTATCCAGACTTGAAACCTACTGGATATATGAATTGCAATCCCACTCTCCCCAGGGTATGAATGTAGAGTGGGATATTAACGCATTCATTAACCAGTCTTAAAATTGATTCTATTCAATATATTATTATTGTTTTTTACCATTATGATATGAGTGTTTTCTGTAAACCTATATTCAATCTTGGCTCCTATAGGATGCATGTCCCTTTTTTTCCCTGATTTTCATCATAGGGGGTTAATTAAGACATGTTTATAATTTTAATTATTTTCCTATTACTGCCAAAATGTAATACAATTTAAATTACATAAAATTATTTATTTAGGTTTCTGACATGATGTGCACATTTTTTTGTCACTTATGTCATCTAACACCATATTGTTATTTTAATTATAGGTTAATCCCTAATTTTTAACATACACACTGTGTCTATCACAATGATGCGTTTTGGATTCAGCCTCCATTATGCTGTTTTTAAACCAATCCATTTTTTCTGTGCCTCTTGCTTCAATGTGCTTCCATAGTGTGGCTATTCAATATCATTTAGCCTGCTGTGGAGCACACAGCCTGGGATCCATTACGAGGCTTGGTGATGTGATCATGTGACCGCAATCTACCAACAGGGGGAGAGAATGCTGATTCGTTCTCAATGTGCTTCCACAGTGTGGCTTTTTCATTATTTTTTAGCCTGCTGTGGAACACATAGCCCGGGATCCACTATGAGGCTTGGTAGTGCGGTCATGTGACCGCAATCTACCAATAGGGGGAAAATAATGTGGATTCGTTCTCATCCTCAGAACGAGGCTTGGTTTTAATATCATGTGATGTGCTGTGACATGCTGTTTGAGCTTGGAGTGCACATCTTTTTATCAATACAGGTGCCTGTGTTTTTATTTATTTTTTCCTGCATGGCTAATTCTCCGATTTATCAGAGCGGATGCCATTTTATGAGCTTATAGCTCTGTTCTTTGAGGTCTGGTTTGAATAATTACCCTCTCGATGTACTTCCTGTACTGAAAGAGAGGCTTGACCCGCACACCATATCCTCCATTGCAATTTACAGGAAGTGCCATGTTATTACCATCAGCTGCCTATGGGAGCCTTGATATGAGTGTGGGGACCTGTTGCTGTATATAAGGGTAAGTGTAGCATGATGACAGCACCCCAGATGATGTTCTTTTTGTAACGAAACATGTCGGGATGGACTACTGTTGTTCCTGCTACCCTTTTTCTATAAGCTCTATTGACCATTGCAAAATGTGAGTTTTTCTCTTTATAATAAATATCGATTTTTATTACGGAATTACGCTATGTACGCCTTGCCTTCTCTTTTTCATGCTTATCGGTTGGAGTACTAATATGCCCTCTGAGTGATATGTTGAGAGTTGCTGCTTGCTGGGAAGTATTTTTGAATCATCTGTCTGAGGTTTGCCTTCATTGATACCGAATCGCATGACGTGTATGGTGTACCCGCTTCAGTATATCAACTTTAACAAAGCTTGATTGGCCTAGTGGGTATATGCCTGTCTAGGTCCAATCGGTCCGGTAAGCCCCTTGTCATAAGCGGTGGTGGATTTTTCACTTCTTTATGCACTGGATTTTGTGTATCTGTTTTACTCAAAGAAACCGACTCACCGATTCATTCAAAACATTTATGGACTTTTGAATACCATTCATTCACATGTGGTGTTGCATGATTTAATCTTTATTGTATTATCATTATTTGTGTCATTATTAGCGCTACACTTTTCCACACACCCTAGAGCCTTTGCTTGCCTTTATCTGGCCCTTGGGGCACTTGTTCACCAACTGACACCAATCATGGGGCACTATTCCCCCTACCGACACCAACAATGGCGTACAATTTCTCCCATTGATACCAACAATGGCGTACTATTTCTCCCATTGACACCAACAATGGGGTACTATTTTTCCCATTAAAACAAATGATGGGGCATTTTCTACTCTCACTGGCCACAGTCTGGCCCACCCTAAAACCTGAAGTCTAAAC
This sequence comes from Rana kukunoris, assembly GCA_029574335.1. Lineage (NCBI taxonomy): Eukaryota > Metazoa > Chordata > Amphibia > Anura > Ranidae > Rana > Rana kukunoris. Next base: position 21,870,953 of record CM056057.1, read on the forward strand.
TGGCCCTTTGCTTAGAAAGTTTGGAGACCCTGCCCTAGAGAATAAAATGGTGGTTGTTGCAATATTTTATGCCCCACAGTAGTTGCGCAGCGTCTTTCAAACGTAATTACGTTTGAAATAATACACTTTAATGAATAATAATAATAAAAATAAAAAATAAACGAAACAGTACAGTTAGCCCAATTTTTAGATTTTGTATAATGTGAAAGAAGATGTTACACCGCGAGAATCGTGATCTTGATTCTAAGCAAAAAATTAGTGATTCTCATTTTAGCCAGAATCATGCAGCTCTATCTTTTACCCAGTAGCAGGGATGGACTGAGACCAAAATTTGGCCCTGGACTTTATCCAGACCGGCCCACTTTATGTTTGCAAACAAGAACAAAAACAGTATATAAACTATACGCAACTGTGCAAAAAACATAAGTAGCATAACATAAAGGAGTCCTCACTCACCTCTTTTATTATTTCACTTATTCTCCTCTGTATTTTCCTCATTCTTCTCACATCACTGCATGAAGTGGAGAGCGAGCTGCGCAGCCATTACTTTGACAGGCTGTCACTGAAACCGGCCTACTCAGCCACCGGCCCACCGGGAAACTCCCTGTAGTCCCTATGGCCAGTCCATGCCTGCCCAGTAGAGCTGAACAAGTGCATTCTTTTACAAGCACAACTGTATATACTATTCTACATAATGTCATGGAAGCATGAATCAGACGTACACAAACAGATAAATGAATATGAAGGTTTTATTGAAAACCAAACAGCAAGGTCAAAGTCCAAACTGACGATCAAAACAGCCAGAAGAGACGTCCACCAGTGCCAGGGTCGATAACCAGGGATGAGACTAGTCAGCCAAGCCGGAGTCTGTAGCCAGAGAGGTCGTGAAACGAAGCCGGGAATCAGGAACCAGAAGGAACGTCCGTAAGAGCCGGGTCGGTGACCAAGAGCAAGCGGCACGATCACAGAAGGGGTATCAGGCGAAAGGCCCAAGCGAGGAAGTGCTGCAGCTGCCGTCTATATATATGCTGAGCAGCCAGCTCCTCCCAGTGGGAAGGAGGAGCTGCAGGGTGTGGTAGGTTACAAGAACCCCACAAAGCAAGATGGCTGCTGGCACATGTCAGTGATGAGAAGCCTGCAAAGAGGTAAGACCATGACAATAATACAGTGGAACCTCGGATTGCGAGTAATGCGTTTCGCAATACGAGCACTGTATTTTGAAAAATCCTGACTCGGTTTGTTAGTGTTGACTCGCAAAACTAGCAGGATTCAAGCCAAACCGGTGTGCAGTACCGCGTTTGGCCTGAGGTGGGGGGGCGCCAGAGCCGATCGGAGCCGTTCGCAAATGCTTGTAAAACTTCGGAAATACTCTGTTCCCGAGCCTTTCCGAGGTTTTCCATGTTCAGCCGAGCTGTCCTCGGGCCTTTCCGGTGTTTCTGAGGCTCTCCGGCGCCCCCCACCTCTGGTCACATGCGGTATTGCACGCCATTGAAGTCAATGAGGAACAAATTATTTTCGTTTCCATTGACTTCTATGGGGAAACTCGCGTTTATATGCGAATACTTTGGATTACGAGCATTTTTCTGGAATGGATTATGCTTGTAATCCGAGGTTCCACTGTACGCTTATAAAAGATTTGTTTTGTAGAAATTTCAGATTTTACTCTGAACTGCAGAACAAAACAAATCATGTATTAGAAAAAAGGATACATTGTTCTGTCTTGTTCTTTTCAATGTCAAAACAATCTGATTAATGATAAAAAATAAGAACAAGTTTCCTAATACCACATTTCCATGAAGGCCTGCTGCACATCTGGAGCTTATTCTGTAACAGATTTATGAGATACATTTGCACAGTAACGCTTCCCTTCAATGTCAATCATTCATGGCCGTTAGATGAAGAATTATTCATTGTGATAGTACAAGGACTATTTAGCACTTAAATACATTTTATTGAATAAAAGACAATCTGTCACCAAAACAGAGCATGTAGCAGTTCATTGAACTATACTTCAGAAAGTAACACTGGAAAAGGGTACATTTAAGTGTCGATTTTTTTTTTGTATAATAACATTTTGTTTTGTTTTATTTTTTAGCTTTGGACAGAGTGGAGAGGTATTAGATCACTAGCCATGTGTTTACTGTTGTCTGTACCCTGCCACTGTGTAAATAGACAAGGCTGATCCTAGGGTCACAGACGCCTGGGTGCAGAAATATTTCTGGCGCCCTCACATGGTCAGAGACTGCAGATATAATACAGCAGATGGTCAGAGACTGCAGACATGATACAAGAGATGGTCAGAGACTGCAGACATACTACAGGAGATGGTCAGAGACTGCAGACATAGTACAGGAGATGATCAGAGACTGCAGACATAGTACAGGAGATGATCAGAGACTGCAGACATAGTACAGGAGATGATCAGAGACTGCAGACATAGTACAGGAGATGATCAGAGACTGCAGACATAGTACAGGAGATGATCAGAGACTGCAGACATAGTACAGGAGATGATCAGAGACTGCAGACATATTACAGGAGATGCTCAGAGACTGCAGATATAATACAGCAGATGGTCAGAGACTGCCGCTTTGGTCTCCAGCTGCTTTTCTCTCCTCCTCTGACGGAAGGAGGGAGGGAGAGAGGATGGACTTTGGCAGTAAACACAGCGACGGCGGCGGCACAGTCTCTCCTCCTCTGATCCACTCCTGTCAGTTGCCGGCAGAGACACTCTGGCGCTTCAGCGCCCCCACCTCTGTGGCACCTGGGTGCGCTGCACCCCGTGCACCTGCCCAGGATCGGCCCTGTAAATAGAGGTAAAAAGTGACACAGAGTTCACACTAATGCAAAACGGAGGGCTCTGCTGGAATCCTGGTTTTGAATGGAGAAAACGGTTTTTTTTTTTAGTTATCTATGGGTTTTGGTATTCCCCAGATTGGGTTCTGGAGTTCAATGAATGAATGAATGAATGAAAAACTTATATAGCGCAGCACATGCGAAGTAAATCGCCTCTGGGCGCTTGTTGTTCCTGTCTCCTTTGAGATCAAAAGAGATGAGTCTTAATCTTTCTCCTGAAGACTAAGTAGTTCTCCTCCAGCCGAATGCTGGCTGGTAAGGCGTTCCATAGTCTGGGACCTTGGACAGCGAATCTCCTGTCTCCTTTGGACTTGTATCTGGCCTTCGGTATCTGAAGCCGATTTTGATTGGTGGATCGTAGAATACGATTGGGATTGTGAAGTTTTAATTTTTCGCATAGATAATGGGGAGCATTCCCATGGATACATCTATGCGTTAGACAGAGAGCTTTAAAGGTGATTCTGTCTTTAACTGGTAGCCAGTGAAGGGATCTCAGTGAAGGTGAGATTGATTCCCAGGGTTTTTTCCCAGTCACAAGTCTGACGGCCGTATTTTGAACGACTTGAAGACGAGCGATTTGGTACTTGGGGAGTCCGAGGTAAAGGGCATTTGCATAGTCCAGTGTGGAGTTTACAATCGCTCCCACCACGACCGCTATGTCTTTCTTGGGAATAAAAGGCGTGAGTCTGCGTAGTAGGCGCAGCAGATGGTGAGATCCGCTGACTACTGACCCTATTTGTGCGTTCATTGTCATGTCGGAGTCAAAGATGACCCCAAGACTTTTGACTTTGGCGCTAGGGGTGATGATTTTGCCCAGAATGGGCGGGGGGATCCAGGTTGTTGCCGATTGATTCCTACGCTTGGCGTGAAACAGAAGAAGTTCTGTTTTTGCTCCGTTGAGTTTGAGATAACTCTTTGTCATTCAGTCCTCTATCAAAGAGAGACAAGTCTCTAGATTGAGGTGTTGATCTTTTTTATTGCAAATGCGGAAGTACAGTTGCGTGTCGTCTGCATATGAATGATAAAGCAGTTTTTGGCTGCTGATGATTTCGAAAAGAGGACGCACATAGATGTTGAATAACATTGGCGATAGGGGAGATCCTTGAGGGACCCCGCAAGATAATGTGCGTTGTTCAGAAGTGAAGGGTCCTAGCTTCACTATTTGCGATCGGTTTTTTCAAAAAAGAGGAGAACCAAGGTAGATCGCTTTCTGCGACTTTGGCTATTTTGGCCAGTCGAGTCAATAACAGCTTATGATCTACTGTATCAAAGGCTGCGCTTAGGTCCAGCAGAACCAGAAGAGAAGATTCTCCTTCGTCTGCGGCCTCGAGAACGTCGTCCCATATCTTAAGCAATGCTGTTTCCGTCCCGTGTCCGGGACGGAATCCTGATTGAAATGGGTCGAGTAAGTTGTGGGTATCTAGATGATGTTGCAGCTGCTGTACCACTGCTTTCTCCATTACCTTGGAGAGAACATTTAGACCTGTTATGGGGCGCCAGTTGAGTGGATCCTTAGGATCCAAGGTGGTTTCTTCAAGATGGGTTGAATGAAGCCCTCCTTCAGCTGGGAGGGCATTATGTCCTCCCTGAAGGATTGGTTGATAAGCTGCGTGACAGGAGGTGCCAGGATGTCGGCGCATTCCTTCAGCAGTTTGGTGGGGATAATATCATTTGGCGCAGTGCTGTTGCGCAGAGTGCCGATGATATTTTTTGTGGTCTGAATGGAGATGGGTTCCAGCGTGAACTCACCTAACTGTGGTGAATTACTGCCGGTGCTGTGTAAATAACTACGGGGGGGGGCTGGGAGAGCAATTGTTCTGCTGAATGCTTTGCCGGATTGCCTCAATTTTGTTAATGAAGCAATCCGATAACTCATCGCAAAATTCTTGTGTATCCAAGTTGGGGGCTTCAAGACATCCTGGATTCATGGTCTGAGTGACCAGCTTGAAGAGTTTGCGGGGGCGGTTTAGGGCACCGTTGATAGCCTCAGAAAAATAGTTTTTCTTGGCTTCGAAGATTTGCTTGTAGTATTTTCTGGTTATTGCCTTGTAGATCGAGAGGTTCTCATCTGAAGAGCTTCTTTTCCAGGCTGCTTCTGCCCTTCTGCGCTCTTGCTTCAGTAACGCCAGCTGGTTGTTGAACCAGCCAGAGTTATTTTTGCTGATCTGGGTCTTTCGTTTCGGCGCTATCAAGTCAGCTGACTGCAATAGTGCTATGTTTATGGCCTCCAGTGTTTCTTCCGCTGTTTGGTGCGGCTGAATCATGTTTATTTTTTCCCCTAACGTGGCTTTGAAGAGTTCTGAGTGGAGCTTCTTCTGACATCTGGTCCAGTGTGTTGTCACTGGATTTGATGTTTTTGTTAAGGGGGGGAATTCGGAAATAATGAATCTAATTGCATGGTGATCTGTCCATGGCAATGGTTCATTTTCCAAGATTTTTATTTCCAGATCTTGTCTGAAAATAAGATCGAGCGTATGACCTGAAGCATGTGTGGGCCCACATACTAGTTGCTGAAGCCCTAATCCTTCCAGGTGGTCGATGCAGGCGTCGGCAATGGGGTCTTGCGGGGAGTTGGCCCAGAGGTTGAAGTCCCCGAGCAGCAAAAGGTGTTTGCTGTTCAGGGTATAAGTGGAGACAAAGTCCGTCAAAGATGGGAGCAGCTGCGACTTGGGGCCAGGTGGCCTATAGCAGAGTAGAATCCGGACGGTCTCCTGGCCGTTTACTTGCAGTTGAAGAGTCAGGGTTTCCATGAATGGAAGAGGGTTTTGGAGGCTTGGTTTAGTGATCGCAAGACGCGTCTTATGGATCACCGCCAGTCCTCCTCCTCTTTGCCCTATTCTGTTTTCCGTTATAATACGGTAGTTTTCTGGCACCAATTCTCCTAGAATGGTGTTACAGTCGACTGTGAGCCAGCTCTCTGTAATAAAGAGGCAGTCTAAGTCATGTCGCAATAAGAAATCATGGATTTCCAATCGGTGTTTTACTGCCGATCGAGTGTTGATCAATGCACATGATATGTGCTTAGGCTGGGGTAAATGGCTGCGATTTCTGGCAGTCGATCGTCGATCGATCCTCAAAAGTCGCAGATTTCTTAGGGCTTTTTTGGTGGCGGCCGGCAGAATTGCGGCAAATCGACCCAGATCCCAAATGTTCTTCGCCGAGTATTGCCGATTAACCATGGCCGCCGTGGAACCAAGGGGCGGGGGGGGGGGTGGATTCACAAGGATAACTGAATCCTCTGATCCTGGCTTGGTCCAGAGGAAGGCAAAAAAACCCTGACCACGCTGCGCCAATATGCTGTGGTAGGGAAAAAAATTCCTTCCTGACCCCTAAAGAGGCGATCGGGTTTAAGCCCTGGATCAAGTTTTAATGAATTTGAGAGGGATAGGGCAGGGTGGAGCAAGATGGCCGCCGACCTGGCAGCAGGATCCAGGCTGGGGGGTACCAGGCTGAGTGGCGCCAGGGGGGCTGAGGGAGATGATCGGAGGGCAAGGGGGCTCTACTGGGGTGGGGGGGGGCGCCGACTGTTGGGGGGTGGAGAGCGGCGCGCCGCTAGGCCGCGGATGAAGCCACGGCCTTTCCTGAGTCGCGGCTGCCGCGAATCTCCACCGATCGACGCGGAGGAAAGAAAACAGCACGCCCGAGGGTAGCGGCGGTTTGTGGGGATGGCTGGCGGAAAGGACGCCCGAGCGGGGGTAGGGGTATGGGGTGAGGAGAGGAGAAAAGCCGTGGGGATTGGGGGAAGCTACTGTGGCTTGTCCTGAGAAGGACGGCCGCCTGCAGCTCCCAATGGGTGGCTTACCAGGTCAGGTGCACCGGGGGAAAGCTGTGGAAGTCCTGGAGGGGGGAGAGGAGCTTGTCCGAGTGGCCAGTGGCAGATGGATAGCTGACAGGGAGGTGGAAATCCTGCCTGCCTGTCTGTGAGGCCTGGAGCCGCACAGTGGGGAGGACCCTGCACTACCCCTGAGAGAGAGACTCGTTTGAGAGCGTCCTACTCTCTCGGTGTCTGACTGCACAATGGTGTGTCCTGTGTAGGGATGGTGTCAGAGGCTTCAAACAGCTCTGGCAAGGAGGAAACCTTCAACCCAGTGTCCATCTCTTGCAGAAGACCAACAGGGTGTGTGTACACAGGGCCGGTGCTACCTGCTGCCTAGGGCGCCTGGCTACTGGTGTTACTACTCTCAACTCTCTGCAGCAAGCAACTAAATCTTAGCATCAGCAGGCAGCTGCCATAGTGTCAGCGGCGGAGGACTGTGTCTGTGTCCCAACTCCTGAGTGAATGGAAGCAAGCAAACCTTCATTGCTGGGCACTGGTAGGCTGCATTTGATGGGCGCTGGTGAGGCTGCATTGATGGGCGCTGGTGAGGCTGCATTTGATGGGCGCTGGTGAGGCTGCATTTGATGGGCGCTGGTGAGGCTGCATTTGATGGGCGCTGGTGAGGCTGCATTTGATGGGCGCTGGTGAGGCTACATTTGATGGGCACTGGTAAAACTGCATTGATGGGCACTGGTTAGACTGCATTGATGGGTGCTGGTGAGGCTGCATTTGATGGGCGCTGGTGAGGCTGCATTTGATGGGCGCTGGTGAGGCTGCATTTGATGGGCGCTGGTGAGGCTGCATTTGATGGGCACTGGTGAGACTGCATTGATGGGCACTGGTGAGACTGCATTGATGGATGCTGGTGAGGCTGCATTGATGGGTGCTGGTGAGGCTGCATTTGATGGGCACTGGTGGGCTGCATTTAAAGGGCGCTTCATAAATAAGGTGGGGTTTACATGGGCAGGGAAAAGGGGATGAGAAAATGGAGTGGGATTAGGGGTGGGGCCAACGGATGCAGCAAAATTAGGTTTTGCCTAGGTTGCCAAAAATCCTTGTACCAGCCCTGTGTGTACAGGTGTCTAACCCTTTGTATACATGCAGTTGCAAAGAGTGGAATTCCCTGCCTAGCACATCGCGGCCACCAGGCACGCGTATCGGCACCTGAGTGACGCGGTGGGCACGCTCCCCCAGCTGCGGGAGGTCAGAGGCCATATATTGACGGCCTCCCGCCATTTTAGAGCCACCTTGTGGCTGTAAATAGTCGGCGGACGGATGGCAAGCGGGTAAAGGCACCTATTTAGAAAATGAAAAACGAACCTTTAATATTTTTTATTGTCTTCCTTATTCTCCTCCGGGCCAATCAGGAAGCGGGTCCTGAGACCAGATTGGCCAAGGAGTCTTAGGACTCCTGGCCAATCAGGTCTTAGGACCCACTTCCTGTTCGGCTGGGAGGAGACGCAACGGCCCCGATGTAAGGAGTAGCAGCAGCTACCCGATCCTTGTCATCTGCCTCCTAGTGTAAGGAGGCCTCTGATCGCAGCCTTCCCATCTGTCTCCCGAAGGGTCGAGGGACCAGCACCTTCCCGTCCGTCCTCCGCGGAGGGGTATGCCACCTTGCCATCTATCTTCCGTAGGGGGTTTGCGTTGGCTTGCTACCCCCCCCCAAAAAAAAATATTGCGCACCAGCCGCCACTGGTGCCCACACTTCTTTTGTGAAATTGTCGAACGTTGGCAGTCCATTTAAATGAATGGTCTGCCCTAAATGTGACACACCAAATTGCACACTGTCGCACCTGCATAGCCTAAGATAAAATATACTAAGCATTGTTTGAAGTCTGCATTTTCTAATTTGTTAGTTTGGGTATAGTGGTTGTGGGGTGGATTGTACAACTGCTAAAATTTGTCAAAAAAAAATAAAAAAAATTATATATATAGGGCCAGATTCAGGTAGATGAGAGTATCTTTCCTCTGGAGTAACGCTTCTCATTTACGTTACTCTGAAGACCCTTTCAGCGCAATTCCTGTAATTCACATAGCAGTTGCGCGTAAACTTGCGCCAGAGTAACGATAATGCGCTGGCGTAACCCGACGCAAGTGGAAGTGGGTGTGATCATATGTAAATGATGGGCGGAGCCCGGCGCAGAGGCTTACGTTCAGCGCATCATCCACGGAGCATGCGCAGTGAGTGCGGCTCCACTCGCCCCCTTGTGCGCATGCTCACAACTTCCGTCGGCACCACTTCCTGGGAAACGTCAGCGCAATGCGTTCCGCTGGGCGCTTAAAAGCGCTGGCGGAAACGCCATTCCGGCGCAAAAGTAGTTCCGTTTCCCCCCACCCCAGGGAAGATACTTTTGCTCTGTAATGGCTGCTCCCGCTACCCCCAGAGAGAGGAGGAACCTCAATTTTAATACCCAGGAGGTCTCTGTCATTATCTCGGCTATGGAGACGGAGAATGAATTTCTCCATGGCAAAAAAAGCCGGAAGACCAGCCGGGAGAGGAAGCAGGGCATCCTGGAGTCGATTGCTGCCAGGGTCAATGTCCTGGGCTACTCCACCCGGACTGCTGGGGACATACAAAAGAAAATCAATGACCTGCGGCGCAAGGTGAGGGACAAGGTGGCCTCCATCAGGAGGTATGAGAGGGGCACAGGTGGTGGTCCCCCATGTCCTGTCACCCTGACCGCAGAGGAGGAGGTGGTTGCTCGGTGCCTGGAGAGGGAGCAGGTGGAGGGGGTCGCAGGCTATGACTCCGTGGAGGAAGGCACAAGGACAGGTAAGTGTTTTTTAATCCCCTATTTGATGTTTTGCATTTGGGGGGGGGGGGTACATGTGCCAAGTGTGTGGGACCACCAACATGTGTCTGCTTTGTGTCATCCACAGATGACGGAGCTGGGCCATCATCTGTCAGCCTGCATTCCACCCCATCCCCCCCACGCCATCGTGTGCCTGAGCCACTGGGTGGTGAAGAGGTTGTGGAGGAGGAGAGTGGCCACACCACACCTGCCGAGGTGGTTGTGGAAGATCCTGCTGTGGCAGAGCAGGACTTTTCTTTGGTGTTGTCTGTCTCCTCCCCTTCTCCTGGCCCGTCTGTCGTCCCCTCCCCCATCCTTGGAAGCCCCTCAAGGGTGACTCCTTCCACCCGAGGACCTCCATCTTCTGGCCCCAGGAAGGCGACCCAGAAGACCAGGGGGGTGTCTGATGGTGTCCAGGACCAGTTGGCAAGGGATCACGCCAGACAGACAGAACAAATGGGGGCCATAGCGGACCACTTGCAGAAAGTGTCGGACAGCCTGGGCTCCGTTGCCAACCTCAGCAACGCAGTGCAGGATGTGAGCTCTAATTGCGCTGCAGTGGTCACCACTTTGGGGGAGGTGCAGGGGGATATCCAGCACCTCACTGCAGCCGTCCAGGCCAACACTGCTGCCATCCATGGTAACAGTGCTGCCATCCGGGAGCAGGGGAGGCTGAGTCGGCGGGCCCAGCATTACCAGATGACCCGTCAGCTCCGGATGCAGGCCCAGACCAACAGTTATCTTGGACGGATAGCCAGGGCCTTGGAGGGCACGCAGGCCACACCTGCCAGGAGTGGCCCACCTGGGGATCAGCCACCTCCAGATGCCCCCCCACCCCCACCCACTCCATCCAGGCAGCTGCGGAGCCAGAGAGGGGCCCCCAGAAGAAGCCCCCGGCATCCCCGATGAGGCCTTTTTTTTGTGGCTGGTTTTATATTATTATTTTTCACATACTCAGGTCATGAGTTTATTTTTTATTTTTCTCAGGTTATGAGATTATTTTTCTTTTATTGATCAGGATATGATCTTTCTAATTTATTTTTGTACTGCACACGGTCAGGAGTGCAGGGGACAGTGTGAATGGTGTGTGAATGTGAGAGGGTGGCACTCCTGAAAGTAAGGGGTGTCACCCTCGGCCGTGGTGGTGAAGTGAACCCCACGGCTGAATGAATGATGTGTGAAAGGTGTGTGAATGGACAGTGACATCATTGGGGCCTTGACGCTGGCGTTACTGCTCCCAACTCCTACATGCTGGACTTGGGCTAATCCAATGCGATGTGCATGTGGTGTGTGTGATCTAGGGACATCAGTGGTGTACACGCGTGCATTGTCTGTGTAATTAATGTTTTGGTTTAGTGTCCAAAGATGCCTACGGCGAGGACCCTCCTGACTGCTCTTCCATCAGCAGACTGGGTGTCCTCTGGCAGGGGGGGGCTGTGTGGGTCGGGGGTCAGGTCATCACGTATGTCAATATGCAGGCCTTTTTTCATAGCAAAGTTATGTAGTATGCAACATGCACCGATGATCTGACACACAAAGGTAGGGGAATACAATAGGGCCCCCCCAGACTTATCCAGGCAGCGGAAACGGGACTTCAGGAGCCCAAATGTTTGCTCCACCACTGCACGGGTTTTGATGTGTGCTTCATTGTATTTTCTCTCTCCTCTGGTTTGGGGGTTCCGGAAAGGAGTCATTAGATGGGGTCCCAGTGCATATGCAGAGTCACCTGTAAGGGAAAAGACAGGAGAATGTTAGTCATGCATGTGCGATTTCTGTTGTGCATGACGGGAGGGGATAGTCATGCCTGACTCCCATGTCACTCACCAACCAGCCAGCTGTCCCCATACATGTTCTGGTTAAATTCTGCTGGGATGGGACTCTGACGGTATATGAAACTGTCATGGCTGGACCCGGGGTGTTTGGCACGGACGTGCCATATGAGGCGTTGGGCATCGGCTATCACCTGTACGTTGATGGAATGCCAATGCTTCCGATTGCGGTATATGTGCTCTGTGGCACTGGGGGGCTGTAGGGCCACATGTGTGCAATCAATGGCCCCCACAGTGCGTGGGAATCTGGCAATGTTGTAGAAATCTGTCATTGCCTTCTGCCGCAGCTCCTCAGTGGTGGGTCTGATGAACTGGTTGGACATGCGTCTGAGGATTGCAGGGACAACCTGGTGCACACATCTGCTCATGGAGGACTGTGACATCCCAGCCACCACTCCACTTGTACGCTGGAATGATCCACTGGCAAGGAAATGAAGTGTTGCCAGTACCTTGACCAGTGGCTGCACTGCTTGTGATCGGTGTGTTGGGCTGGTGATGTCATCCTGCAGGGTTGTGGTTAGTTCAAGTATTGCATCAGGGCTGAATCTGAATAGGCGATACACCTCCTCATCCCCCATGCCAAAGAGGCTCATACGTGTGCGGTATATCCTCTCACGTGCCCGCCTTCTTGGTTCCAGGGGACCCATCAGTAGTTCTAGGACCACGAGTGCCCCTGGCATGTTGGCACACAGAGGTGTTGTCCTTGCAAGTGGGGGTGCTCAGCTAGCTCCTATCGTCGGTAACGCTGCTGTAGCTGCTCTCCTGCTGACCTGTGACCGTCTGGAGTAAAGATAAAGCAGCCTTTTGTAGAAATAACTTTGCGCCGGACGGATCAGATACGCGCGGCGCATGTAGCCAGCGTATGGTGCTAATCCGTTCGTGAATTGTGAAATATCCCTCATTTGCATATTTGCAGGGGAAATCAATGGGCGCGACTGATGCGCCCAGCGAAAATTAGCGCTGACGATACTCTGGCGTCGGAACGTTCCGCCGGTCGCAAATGACCCGTTATTGGGCGCATCTAGTTTGGTGGGTACGGGCACATAGAAACGACGGCGCATCATCACAGTTACGCGGCGCATATCCAAATACTCCAGCGCAAGTGTTCGTGAATCTGGCCCATATTATTTTTTTGCTACTACAAACATCAATTAAATCCTTCAACTGCTTTGAAATTGTAAATAAAGATATTCCTCAATGAATGTATCAGACACAGAGTAAACATAAAATTAACTCTTGTCCTGGTCAGATATATTATTAGTATGTTTCTTTTCACCCACAATGGACAGTCCTTTCCATAAGGTTACAAGAGATCCTGAAAACCGTGTTCTCAGCGCTCTGGTGTCCTGCTTTTACTTGGCACCGGAAAACATAATCACCCTAAGCTCCTGCCACTGATTTAAAAGCTTGTCTCGGCTCCCAAGGTGAATCTGTGTCACTGTCAGATCCTGACGCCCTTTCTTTGCCGCCTTATTTTTTTATAGGCTGCTTTATATGCGCTGATAAATAAAGTCTGTTGCCACCTGGAGATAGGCTCTTTCCTCCACGTATGGTGGACCTGCTCTAAAATCCAACCCTTTTGGACGGAGGTCCATAGACTCATTACACACGTGACGACTGACAACTTAGATTACACACCTGCCCAGTTTCTTCTCCACTTCTCCCCAACGCCCCCGAGAGGATATTGCAAGTCCCTGGCCATGCACATGGTGAATGCTGCTCGAATGTGCATCCCACTTAAATGGCTCTCTCCACACCCCCCGTCTTTACCCGACTGGTTCAAACGTCTCCACAAAACAATGGAGATGGAAGAACTAATCCACCAGGCTAATGATAATCCTACTAAGTTTACCGAAACATGGGCAGCCTGGGTCCATTTCACTACGACTGACGAATACAAGACTATTAAACCCTGATGACCCTGGCCTGATACCTTTACCTCCCACTGCCCTACCGAGCTGTGGCGGCTTGTCCCCCTCCCTATTTTCTCCCCCCTGTGCTACCCCCCCCGTGGCCATAACCCCTACTCCCTCCCTCTATAATACCCCGATTGCTTCTATTGTCTGCTGCCTACTAACAGACACCACCACTTTACCACCCAGATAACTATTAACGAGACTGGCGTTAATATCTAAATGAGAAGTAAGTTGGTCTCCTATATCATACTCCAAGCCGTTCCCCCCGTGACAATGGGGAGACTTCGGCGACTGCTTCGCCCTTTAACAAAGCATCTCCCAAGGTCGATTGTTCAAGGGGGGATGTGACTGACGCTTCTCACGGCCTCTTGAACAGGGGACCCCACCCACGAAGTCTCATTCCTATATGCATGTTTCTGTTTATTTTGTTTGTTACCACTAATGGCTACAATTCTGCAGTATCTGGACTCCTTGTTTGTATTTTTATGTGCTACAAAGAAACACATGGCGGCTGCGCCCGCACATGCTCCTTATGCTCACCAATGTGCATTATTGTACTCTTTTTTCCCTGTTGAAAAATTCAATAAACATTTTGGAAAAAAAAAAAAATAAAGTCTGTGTATGATAAAGTTATGCAGGAGATAACAGAGTTTTCCATGCAAAACTGAGATGCAACAAAGAATGAAATATCCCAAAAAGTATAAGTGAAGAATTAAAAAAAATATGAAAATATCAGCAGCACCAAGATGCAACAAGGGATAAAAAACATGTGAAAACAGTATTTAATTTAAGAAAAAATATGGTTGTTGTTTTTTATAAACATTGCATTAGCAAACTAAGCACATTAGCAAACCCAGTTAGGGGCTTAGAGCTACTTTAAATTAGCATGCTTTTGACAAATACAAACACTGATCTTCTAGCCTCCTGACAATAAGTGATTGTGTTAAAGCTAAAGCCCCGTACACATGGGCCAAATGCCTGGCGATATCGGCCGGTTCATTAAAAACCGACTGACATTCGGCCTGTGTGTATGGCAGCTGGTCTAACAGAAGCCAGCTTCCGTTGGACGAGCATGCTGGAAAACCAGCAGCTGACAGGCTCCCGATCAGCGCTCTCAGCAAATGACTGAGAGAACTGATCAGAGTGTTTGGGGGGGGAGGCCATATTACGGGAGCGCGCCTGCAAGAACTAACCACCATGCAAGCTCACTCGCGTGAAGGTGGTTAGTTCTTGTGGGGAAGAGCCGAGACAGCCGCTGGGGGACCCCAGAAGACCAGGTTCGGGGGCCACTCTGTGCAAAACACGTTGCACAGCGGGGAAAAATTGTGCCGGCGTGTCACATGATGCCGATGCGCGTGCCTGGCGGCCGCGATGTCTACCAGGTACCCGCGATCTGCAGTGACAGAGCAAGGACGTGGAGCTCTATGTGTAAACACAGAGCTCCACGCCCTGTCAGGGAGAGAGGAGACTGATGCTGTGTCCCTTGTACATAGGGACACAGCTGGGTCACCTCCCCCAGTCAGTTCCCTCCCCCCATAGTAAGAATCACTCACAGGGAATACATTTAACCCCTTCTTCTCCCCCTAGTGTTAACCCCTTCCCTGCCAGTCACATGTATACAGTAATCTGTGCATATTTATAGCACTGTTCGCTGTATAAATGTGAATGGTCCCAAAATAGTGTCAACAGTGTCCGATATGTCCACCACAATATCGCAGGCCTGACAAAAATCACAGATCGCTGCCATTACTAGTAAAAAAAAAAAAAAAAAAAAAATCATAAATCTATCCCCTATTTTGTAGGCGCTATAACTTTTGCACAAACCAATCAATATACCCTCATTGCTTTTTTTTTTTTACCAAAAATATGTAGAAATGCGTCAGCGCTGAAAGCTGAAAATTGGTCTGGGCAGGAAGGGGGTTTAAGTGCCCAATAAGGAAGTGGTTAAAGATTGATATAAATAATAACTATATATGTTTATGTGTTTTATATATATTTACTAAAAAAACAGTACAAACACACACATAGACAGCATAGTTATAATGTATTTTCCTTTAGGACCCATTCACATCTGAGCAATGCAGAATTGTTGGCACAATTGCGCAATTCTTGCCACGATTCCAAAGTGCTGTAAAATTCTGTAAAAATACGCAATGCGTTTTTGGGTGCCATTCATTGTTAATGGCACCCCAAATGCAGTTAGCAAACATGCATTTTGCCACACATTTTGTCATTTGACTAATTCACTACCAACTTGCCAAAATGCACAATGCTCCATGCCCAAAAAAAATCAATTTGGCTTTTTGGGCCTTTTTTATGTGCGTTTTGGTATGATTTTTGATGCGCTTTTTGCTATTTTTTTCAACAAATATTTTGGCTTGTTTTTTTAAAACGCATTTTAGCACATTTTTATGTGTATTTTGGTGCTTTTTTTTAACATGTATTTTGGCGAATTTTCTACCTGCGCGTGCATTCCGGAAACACATGCAAAATGCATGCTATGCTTGCGTTGCCATTAATTGTTAATGGTATCCCTAAAGTGGCTAGCAATTGTGCTGTTTGCCAAAATACGGATAAAAAGCAAATCAAAATGCACGTTAAAAAAGTGTCAAACTATATGCTAAAAGAAGCGCCAAAGTGTGCGTTACAAACCACATCAAAATGCGTCTTAAAATAAACTGTGCTAAAATGTGAGCAAAATGGGCAAAATGTGTTTAAAAAGCACCAAAATGCACAATAAAAAGATGCGCGTTAAAAAAATGCGGCATGTTAAAACAAACTGCAAAATGCGCATAAATAATGCCAAAATTAGCAATTAAAAAGGGCCAAAACACACATTTAAAGAATGTGCCAAGATATGTAAAAAAAAAAAAGTGTGAGCTAAAAAAAGCGATTATCATGTCATTACACGCTCTTTTTAACTTTGGTTTCACATTTAACCCCTTGGCACCGAGCGTATGTATATATGCGGCCTCAGCTTTAGGGGATTATACCGGGATAATGCTTGCAGCGCCGTGCATCAGCCCGGTACCGTTTTTTTAAAGCAGGCGATGCAGCTAAAGCCACTTGGCTGTTAACCAGAGGAGTGGGAGGAGACATCCCCCTTCCGCCGCTCTTACCGGGCCTCCCGTCCCACCGGGAGATGCGATGCGCCACTTCCGGCGCCTAGAGACAGACTGACACAAACCTGAAAATGGCTTTATTCCAGTCTGCTGAATGTAAACATGGAAGCAATGTCACTTCTGGTTTACTTGGCTGCCAATGGTGCCAGTTTAAAAAAAAAAATACAGCATTCTGAATCGCCGTTTTTGCCGATCTGAATACTTTGAAGTGCAAAGGAAGGATTGGGGTTCTTTTAGACCCCCCCCCTCCCTCCATAAAGAGTACCTGTCACCAATGCTGTATCCTGGCCTAGGCAAACAAGGCCCAGGCCTAGGGCAGCACTTTGCAGGGGGGCAGCACAGACAGTGTCCCCGCCGGCTTGCGCTACACTGTTACTCAAATTAGTTAAGCGCCCCCATAAATCGGCCGCACTGCTTCCAGTATGTGGGCGGTTGGCATTCTGCAACTGTGGGGGTGGGGGCGTCGCTTCACATATTTTACCATCCCTGTCCCATTGCAGAGATTTCCCTTCACTTCCTGTCTCATAGCCAAACAGGAAGTGAGAGGAAATCTATGCAAATTAAGGGAATCCATTACACCCCCCCCCCCCCCCAGGCCATCAGAACTAGTGTCCCTACTTGAAAATTTCAGTTTGGGTCAGGAAGGGGAGGGTCATATTTAAATTAGGGGGTGCATGCGTGTAGTCAGGCCTAGGGCAGCACAAAACCTAAATACATCCCTGCCTGTCACCACGTATTACTGTCACAAGGGATGTTTACATTTCTTGTCACAGCAATAAAAGTGATCAAAATTATTATTATTTTTTAAAACACAATGTAAAAAAAAAAATATATGTTTTTTAAAGCGCCCCTGTCCCCGGTGCTTTACCAGCACATTGGGATTGCAGATGAGGCTTTGCTCGAAAAACACCCCAGTGTGAAAGGGGCCTAAAGGAAATTGAATAAGAAAATTGTATAATGTATGGCCAGCCTAGGCAACAAATGTCAGAAATAGGCTTATTCGTGAAAGGGTTAAAACTCGGCTGCTCTGTAATCACACAGGTGTATCAGGAGATCACAGGCAGCCCCTCCCCCTTCTCCTCAGATCTCAGGTGTTCTCAGAGGAAAAACTTCTCCTCTCATCTCCTTCTGAGAACAAATGTTCTCCACTTCATAAACAGGGTGCCAGAGGAGAAGATTTTTCTCAGAGAACTGAAATTAGATAAATTATCAATGTTTGATAGATTTACACCAAAGTGTGTACTAGGCTTAAGTTCAAAAATAGGGAACGGGGAAACATAAAAGCACTCACATGTAGCCAACATCCGAAATAATTCAATAAAAAATAGGAATTACTACAAAAAGTAGTAGGAAGGCGGACTTTTTCAGGCAATCACAGGGACATACAATTTAAGAAAAAATATTTAATTATATATCATAAAATCCAGAAACAAAAACTAAAATATACAAAAACAGGATATACAGAATATATATTAGCAATAGTAGCTTGCATCTCGCCTACGCGTTTCGCCAAACGGCTTCTTCAGGGCGAGTTTGAGAAAGGGCTGGTAGTATATGATTGCTAATTTCATATATCAAAAACGTTTGCTGTCCATCTGATTATATCAAGGATTATGTAAATATCCGAGTGGCACATGAGAGCTCAATGCGGCAGACAGAGTGTATCAAGTATACAAAAGAATGTCTGGTATGGTTAGCAACGAATCATCATCCACAGATGAATAAATGTATTTCTGGGGTAGAGCCAGAGATAGAAAGGAAAACCCGGGACCGACCACAGCAATAAAACAATGACCACAACCAGAGAGGAGTAAAATCCAGTCGCAATAGGCTGAACCGGATTGTAATGTCCAGTATAGGACAGTCCAGTGAATCAGGAGTCTGGATATGAATCACTGATGATATGTCCCGGGGGGAGTCAGACCTGTGCTGCACGCCGGGCGTGCAGCACAGGTCTGACTCCCCCCGGGACATATCATCAGTGATTCATATCCAGACTCCTGATTCACTGGACTGTCCTATACTGGACATTACAATCCGGTTCAGCCTATTGCGACTGGATTTTACTCCTCTCTGGTTGTGGTCATTGTTTTATTGCTGTGGTCGGTCCCGGGTTTTCCTTTCTATCTCTGGCTCTACCCCAGAAATACATTTATTCATCTGTGGATGATGATTCGTTGCTAACCATACCAGACATTCTTTTGTATACTTGATACACTCTGTCTGCCGCATTGAGCTCTCATGTGCCACTCGGATATTTACATAATCCTTGATATAATCAGATGGACAGCAAACGTTTTTGATATATGAAATTAGCAATCATATACTACCAGCCCTTTCTCAAACTCGCCCTGAAGAAGCCGTTTGGCGAAACGCGTAGGCGAGATGCAAGCTACTATTGCTAATATATATTCTGTATATCCTGTTTTTGTATATTTTAGTTTTTGTTTCTGGATTTTATGATATATAATTAAATATTTTTTCTTAAATTGTATGTCCCTGTGATTGCCTGAAAAAGTCCGCCTTCCTACTACTTTTTGTAGTAATTCCTATTTTTTATTGTACTAGGCTTAAGTCTACACATCCCTGTTAAAACGCCAGGTTTTTGTGATGTCAACAAATGAGACAACGATAAATAATTTCAAAAATGTTTCCATCTTTAGGCCCCTTTCACACCTACGGATCCCGTGAGGATCCGTTTTTAAACATCCGCTTGCTCAGCTGTCATCTGTCGGCTCAGCGGGGATCAACGGAGCAATCCACTTTGACCATGTTTGTCTTTGACCAGTCAGATCTCTGCTCTCCTCTATGAGGGGATCAGATAAAAAGGAACCGTCTGTTAGTTTTCATCTGATCCGGTCCGCCAGACGGATGCAAAATAGGGTTTGCATCCGTCACATTTTAGCGGAGAGGATCGGGGCTGATCGAGTGTCAGCGGACATGTCACCGCTGACATCCGACGCTCCATAGAGGTACATCCATTCAGATCTGCCTGAAAAAACTGACAGGCAGATCTGA
Organism: Rana kukunoris; assembly: GCA_029574335.1. Lineage (NCBI taxonomy): Eukaryota > Metazoa > Chordata > Amphibia > Anura > Ranidae > Rana > Rana kukunoris. The sequence goes on from CM056057.1 coordinate 21,890,306, forward strand.
ACAGTCCGCAGGTGTGAAAGGGGCCTTATGGCCCATACACACCATCCGAATATGGGTCGAAAACTATTGTCCGAGGAAGAATCGTATGATTTTCAGATCATGTGTACACTACTTTCGAGAGCCGATCACGACAGTTCATCTGATATTATTCGATCGGACAAGCAAAAAAATCTTCATCGTACGATGCCATATCGTACGATTTTCGTTTATTCAGTCCAGTTGTCGTCCGAAAATACAAATCAAATACATTACAACACATGACATCACTTATGATTTTATGTTTTTCTGTCGTACAAGAATTTTCGGGACTTTAATAACCATTCAATCTCTACTTGCGACTATTAAGCTGAAAAAGTCTTACGATCTGTCGTACGATATTCAGATTGTGTGTACGGGGGGGTTAATGTGACCTATAAACTGTACAACTCAATTGAAAAATAAACGAAAATCTTTTAGGATGGGGAAGTAAAAACACCCTCTTATAACTGGGGATGTATCTGTGTTCAGAATTAAGAAATCACATTCAGCCTAGGTTCACATTGGAGCGATTTGTCGTGCAATTTGAGAGATCAAATCGCATGACAAGTCGCAGCCTATTGGAGGCAATGGCACTATTCCAATCGGTGCGACACGATTTTGCGGCGCCGCACCGATTTGCAAAAGTAGTTCCTGCACTACTTTTGCCGATTTCTGGTGCGATTTCTATAGACGTCTGTGTATGAAGCCACACAAATGTCTATCAAGTAGCACCTGAAATCGCGCTGACCTTGCTACTTTAAAATCGCGCTACTTCAAGTAAAGTAGCACAATTTCAAAGTAGCATCAGTGTGAACCAGGGCTTCAACTCATGTTAAGCCCTGGTTCACACTGGGCTGCGGGAGTGAAGCAGTGCGAGTTCAGCTGAACTCGCACGATTTCACTCCCGCTGGCAGTCCCGATTTCAGCCGCAATTTCAGAGACATCTGTGCAGGTTTCTGCACAGATGTCAATGTAAATCGCGGGCTGAAATCGCAAAAAGTAGTACAGAGACTACTTTTTGAAATCGGTGCAATGCCGCAGATGCAGCGTCGCGCCGATTAGGACAGTGCCATTGCCGGCAATTTGCTGCAAAATCCGCCGTTTTGACATGCGATTTGACATGCCAAATCGCATGTCAAAACGCACCAGTGTGAACCAGGGCTAAATAGGAGTCAGTACACACCGACCATGATCAAAGTGCCTCTGATTAACCCCAAATACAGTTCAGCTGTTCTAGAATTCATCAAGATGCGCCATGCTGATAGACTCATACCCAAAAAGACTGAGTGCTGGAATACAATCAAAAGGTGCTTCAACAAAGTATTATGCCGCGTACACACGGTCGTTTTTTGCGATGAAAAAAAAAAACGACGTTTTCTGTGAAGTAAAAAACGACGTTTTTTGAAACGTCACTTTTCAAAGACAATTTTGCATATACACCATCGTTTTTTCACAAAAAGCAAGGTTACGTTCACCACTCTTTTCCATTGAAGCTCGCTTCATAACTAGCTTCTGGGCATGCGCGGGTTGAAAAAACGTCGTTTCGAACAACGTTTTTTGCTACATACGGTGACTTTTTGTGAAACAAAAAACGACGTTTTGAAAAACGACACAAAAAATTCAAGCATGTTGGAATTTTTTTTTGGTCGTTTTTTTTAAGACAAAAAACAAAGTTTTGCCCACACACGATCAATTGAAATGACGTTTTAAAAAACGACGTTTTTTTCCATCGTAAAAAACAACCGTGTGTACGCGGCATAAGGGTGTACACATTTATGCAACCATACGTTTTGCCCACACACGATCAATTTAAATGACGTTTTAAAAAACGTTGTTTTTTTTTTCATCGCACAAAACAACCGTGTGTACGCGGCATTAGTGTAATGCCGCGTATACACGATCATTTTTCACGTTTTCTGTGAAGTAAAAAACAAAGTTTTTGAAACGTCACTTTTCAAAGACGATGTTGCATACACACCATCGTTTTTTTCACAAAAAGCGAGGTTACGTTCACCACTCTTTTATATTGAAGCTCGCTTCATAACTAGCTTTTGGGCATGCGCGGGTTGAAAAACGTTGTTTTAAACTATGTTTTTGCTACACATGGTGACTTTTTGTGAAACAAAAAACAACGTTTTGAAAAACGACACAAAAAATTCAAGCATGTTGGAATTTTTTTTGGGTCGTTTTTTTTAAGACAAAAAACAAAGTTTTGCCCACACACGATCAATTGAAATGACGTTTTAAAAAACGACGTTTTTTTCCATCGTAAAAAACGACCGTGTGTACACGGCATAAGGGTGTACACATTTATGCAACCATATTTAATTTTTTTATTTTTACTTCCCTCTACCTAAAAAGCACTCTAATGCCGCGTACACATGGTCGTTTTTTTGCAATGAAAAAAAACGTTGTTTTTTAAAACGTCATTTAAATTGATCGTGTGTGGGAAAACGTTGTTTTTTGTCTTAAAAAGAACGACCAAAAAAAAATTCCAACATTCTTGAATTTCTTGTGTCGTTTTTCAAAACGTCGTTTTTTGTTTCACAAAAAGTCACCGTGTGTAGCAAAAACGACAATTTTCAACCCGCGCATGCCCAGAAGCTAGTTATGAAGCGAGCTTCAATGGAAAAGAGTGGTGAACGTAACCTCGCTTTTTGTGAAAAAAACAATGGTGTGTATGCAACATCGTCTTTGAAAAGTGACGTTTCAAAAACGTTGTTTTTTACTTCACAGAAAACGTCGTTTTTTTCATCACAAAAAATGATCGTGTGTACGCGGCATTAGTGGGCCCTGAGGACAGGGTTGATGACCACTGGCTTATAGGACACATTAAAGGTGGAAAAAGTTCTGAAATGATTTATCTGTATCTCATTTTTCTTTAGATCACAGAAACCTGACATTTTAAAGCAGAGCTCCACCAAGAAAAACTATTTTCCTGGTGCCTCCATGGCAGCATACCTGGGACAAGCTCCGCCTTGGCTCCTCCCTCAGGACTAGTGAATATTATAAAAGAGTTGGCTAGCACTGCCCCCACATTCTCCTTTTTTTCCTTATACCTCAAGGCAGTGAATGCTGGTCGAACGTCCTACCTTCTGCAGTCGGCAGCGTCCATCCGGGTTCAAGCCTCTCCCGGATGCGGTCCCTTCTCTTGGGCAGCTAAACGCGCTAATAAGGTTGGGAGTCCCTTCTGTAGGGTCTTTTGGGACAGGCAGTTTGTCTCTTAAACTAAGAGCTCTATCTGCAGTATATTTTAGAGGCGTCTGGCTCCCACGGTAACAGAAGCAGCAGCTAGTACTTTTTTTTTTCCTTTTTCTTTTTTCTCTCTCTTTCTTCCTCTTTTTCACTCTTCTCTCCCCTTTCTTAGGTGTTTCTTTCTCAACTTTCTTGCTTCTCATGTGCGCCCCTTCATTTTCCCCTTGCACGTCCGCCCCCCCTCCCCCCGACGTGTTCATTTGTTTTTTTTTCCCCATGTTCCACCGCCCCCCTGTCCTCCTCTCCCCCTTAGGGATCGCGCGCGCTCACCCCCACTCATTAAGTGCACTAGCGGCGTCCTTCGCCGCGCTCTGCACTGACGCCGACGGTTGGGACTTCCGGGTCCTAGAGCCGCCGGTTCGCGGAGAAGGGAAAGGTGGCAAATATTTGCCATTTTTCCCAAAATTCATGGCAGAGGCGTCCCTCTTCACCTGGTCCTCCCCTTTATCTCCCTGACTGCCCCAGTAGAATACCTGGGGCTGTCCAGGGAGATTCAGTTAGAGAGAGCTCCAGGGCAGAAAATCCCCCCCCCCCTTTCTCAGGTAAAAAAAACAACAAAAATAAATAAAAAATAAAACAATTAAAAAAAAAAAAAAAAAAAAAGGGGGGATCTGACGTATATGTTTTTTTAGGCGGAAATGTAGGGATGGGTTAAAAAAAAACAAAAAAAAACGGCGAACCAGTATACATGGTTCTTTTGTTCAGTTAGCCAAGTTCAAACATGACCCTTAACCCTTTCCTGTTCTTTTCTTAGCTGCTTCCTCTGCTAGTCCACCTAATATGAGCCATTCGCCGCCCATACAAGATCCTACTCTACATTTAAGGTAAGGACCTACGTCCAGGTAAGTTTACGCATGTTTAAAAAAAAAAAAAAAAAAAGAGTGCACTGAGGTTTGTACTTTTATACAGCCCTGTACGCCAGAAGACGTCTAAGAAGACCTCAAGGCGACATGAAGACTCTGACTCAAGCCCCAGCAGAGATAGGTCTTCCAGGTTAGGGGACCAGGGGAGTGGCAGGAGGTCATCGGCCAAAAAACGCCATCACTCGCGCTCCCCAAGACCCAGATCTCCAAAGTGTCAGGCCTGTGGAGCCACCCCTCTTCCACATAAACGGATCTGTCAGGCTTGCCTGAGGGACTATGCGGCAGACAGAGAGTCCGAGGGCCGGCAAGTGGCGGACCTGCTTAAGAAAGCAATAAAAGACTCCTTTGCAGAATTAGTGGCCACAATGCCAACGCAGCAACCGGTAGCTCCTCCTCAGGAGCAACCGGACGAGGAGGCCATTCCCGGCCCTTCCACTAGTGGAGTTTCTCACATGACACCTGCTTCATCTTCTAAGCATCAGGAGGAGAATAACGCCTCAGGGGACTCCTCTGATGACTTGGATGCCTCTGGCTTTGCTTTCGCCATGGTCCAGCCCTATGTACAGGCGGTAAAACAGGTGATTGGCTGGGAGGAGACTGAGACAGAAGTCAAGAAGTCTAAAGCGTACTTCCCCTTTCTTAAGCACCAAATTTCCGTTTTTCCTCTCATGGACGATATTAAGGGTGTGATTGAGGAAGAATGGAAAAAGACGGAAAAAAGATTTTCCCTTAATCGCATGGCAAAACTATACCCTCTTTCGGAAGCCGACTCTGCTATGCTTGAAGCCCCGCCAGCGGTGGACGCAGCGGTGGTAAGATTAGCGAAAAACGTTACGCTGCCCATGGAAGATTCGACTTCATTTAAGGATCCACTCGATAGAAGGATGGCTCTTGACCTCAAGAAAGCTTACCAGATGGCGGGCAATGCTTGTAAACCTGCGATAGCCCTAACATCAGTGTCAAACGCGCTACGGGCCTGGACAGATAATATAGAGTCGGCAATCCAACAGGATATTCCTAAGGAGGACATTATAAAGGCCTTGGACGAGCTGAAACTCTCAGCAGACTTTATTGGGGAGGCTGCTATTGATTCAATCCGATGCTCCGCAAGATCAATGCTCCACACAGTAATGGCCAAACGGCCTTGTGGCTGAAACCATGGTCAGCAAGCATTGCATCAAAGCAAAATTGGTGCAAAATACCCTTTGATGGAAAAGCCCTATTTGGGGAGAAATTAGATGAAGCCATCTCTCGCGTTACTGGCGGGAAGTCGGGCCTGTTGCCCCAGGACAGGCGCTCCAGGACATTCGCGCCCAGATTCCAGTATTCTAGAGGCAAGGACTACAGACAGTCCAGGCAGGGGAAAGGCTTCAGGCAGAATTGGAAAGGCACGCAGTCCACCTTCCTCAAGAACCGTAGACAGGGAACCATGCCTACTCCACAGGACCTGCTAAGTCCTTTTGACGCCAAACCATTCCAAGCGATTCCCGTGGGGGCCAGACTCCAACGCTTCTCGAAAATACGGGAGAAAAAGTGCAGGGATCCTTGGATAATTTCCACGATCAAATACGGGCACTTTTGGACGTTTCTAGATAAACCCCCCAAAGACATCTTCTCTCCAACAAGGGTGTCAAGGTCCCCTCAAAAAGCGGAAGCACTTCAGCAGTTCCTTCTCTCTTTACAAGAACAGCAGGCAGTAGTTCCAGTACCTCCATCAGAAAGATTAACAGGTTTTTATTCCTCCCTGTTTTTAGTCCCCAAAAAAAACGGAGGCTGGAGATCTGTCATAGACCTAAAAAGGCTAAATCGCTACATTTTTATAGAGCGATTCAAGATGGAATCACTACAAACAATCGTCCGTGTAATCCAACCGGGGGGACTGGATGTTATCAATAGACCTACGGGACGCTTACCTGCATATACCCATACTCCCTTCTTTCCAGATGTATCTGAGGTTTGCAGTGGGCCAGGTACATCTTCAATTCCGGAGTCTCCCGTTTGGCCTCTGCACCTCTCCAAGAGTCTTCACGAAGACCTTAATTGCCATTGTAGCCCCTCTAAGGGAGCAGGGGCTTCGAGTTTACCATTATTTGGACGATCTTCTTCTCCTGGCGAAGAATCCAGCCCAATTAGTGGAACACAGAGAAGTTCTTCTGGCAACGCTAGCAGAATTTGGTTGGATGATAAGCCAGGAGAAGAGCCACCTTTCTCCAACCCAGGAAATGATTTATCTGGGTGCTCTGTTCAACACGGAGAATGGAACAGTGTCCCTTCCACCTCAGAAGGTGACGTCTATTATTCGGCAGATGAAGAGTGTGAGTGTGAGACCCCATCTGACCGCCTCGAACTGTCTGAGCCTGATAGGCCGGATGTCGTCATGCATCCCTATGGTTCCTTGGCGCATTGGCATTTGAGATATTTCCAACTGGAATTCTTGAGGCAGTGGAACAAACGGTATCTTTCTCAGCCCATACTCTTGATGACCCTGATGCTCAGAGGTCTTCATTGGTGGATGAAGAAACACACTCTAATGAAGTCACATCCGTTAGGGCATGTCAACTGGATCATAGTTACCACCGATGCCAGTTTAGCAGGCTGGGGAGCACACTGCAACCAGATCTCAGTGCAGGGGAGATGGTCCTTTCAGACGACCGGCCTAGTATCGAATATCCTGGAGATCCGGGCAGCCTACCGTGCGTGGCTAGCCCTGGAATTCGAGATCACGGGGAGACCAGTTCTTCTACGGATGGACATCCAGAGCCGATGTATCCTATATACACGACAAGGAGGGACGCACAGCAGGTCCCTACTGAGGGAGGTGGAGCCCATAATCCTCTGGGCGGAAAGAAATCTAAAAGACCTAAGGGCAGTCTACCTGCCCGGTCGTCTGAACTCAAGAGCCGACCTCCTGTCTCGCAGATTCATAGATGCCAACGAATGGTCTCTGCACCCAAGAGTTTTCAACTGGATAGTGAACCAGTGGGGGCTTCCCGAGCTGGACCTATTTGCGACAGCATGCAATACCAAGCTACCAAGGTTCGTCTCGAGGCTCCTACATCCCCAGGCGGAAACAGTAGACGCTCTCTCAGCCCCCTGGGCATGCAATCTGGCCTATGCTTTCCCTCCGCGGCCTCTCATTCCAAATCTCCTGGCGAGGATAATGACAGAATCCACAACAGTAATAGCGGTTCTACCATACTGGCCGAGACGTCCTTGGTTTCCTACGGCAATGTACCTCAGTACTCAGCCTCCGGTCAAAGTCCCGTTGATACCCCTCCTCCTGTCTCAGGGACATCACACCCATCCGGACCCAGACAGGCTGAACCTTCACATCTGGCGGCTGAAAGGCAAAGGTTTGAATCCCTAGGATGTTCCAACGAGGTTATCGCAACCCTCCTCAGGGCCAGAAAGCCTTCAACAAACAGTATACACGACAGGGTGTGGAACAAGTTCAGGGCCTTCATGATGGGCAGAAGCAGCGATCCAGATTCTCCATCATCCTCTCAAATTCTTGAGTTTTTGCAGGCAGGCCTGGACATGGGCCTTGCTCTGAGTACGTTAAAGGTACAGATAGCAGCAATTTCAACGGCAACCAGTAGAAGGTGGGCGGAGGATCCGTTAATAATCCAATTTCTCAAGGCCGTCAGAAAGATCCGACCACCAACTAAGCAGTCTTTTCCCACCTGGGACCTCGCTATCATCCTAGAGTCCTTAGCCAGTCCACCTTTCGCCCCTTTGGATTCGGCATCACTTTGGAATCTAACCTTGAAACTTACCTTCCTGATAGCCATAACCTCCGGCAGACGGGTTTCAGAGCTCCAAGCCCTAGGGGCAGATGATAATCATATCATATTCTACCCTGACAGAGTGGAACTCAGAACAGTGCGAGGATTTATCCCCAAGGTCGCATCAATGGATCGTGAAGCTCATCCACAAGGTGTACAGGGTGAGGGGCCTGGAACCCCCTTTGATGGTCAAAGCGCACTCCACGAGGGCGGTATCTGCCTCTTGGGCGGCAAGGGCAAACGTGTCAATCGAAACCATTTGTAGAGCGGCGACCTGGTCGTCCCAACATACATTTATGAAGCACTACCGGGTAGACCCAGGAGCTCTATCGTCGGTAGAGTTCGGCAGACGGACGATCAAATCAGCGGTCGCTTCCTCTAATGATCAATAATAATAATTCCTTTGAAATAAACCTCTAAGCATTATTCCACCCGTCTCAGCTAGTTATTTGTCACAGGTATGCTGCCATGGAGGCACCAGGAAAACGGAAAATTGTATCATACTTACCAGTAATTTTCCTTTCCTGGTGCCTATCCATGGCAGCATACAATCCCACCCTCTGTATTCTATATTACGGAGAATGTGGGGGCAGTGCTAGCCAACTCTTTTATAATATTCACTAGTCCTGAGGGAGGAGCCAAGGCGGAGCTTGTCACAGGTATGCTGCCATGGATAGGCACCAGGAAAGGAAAATTACTGGTAAGTATGATACAATTTTCCGTTTTTTTTAAATGCTGCTAGGCAGATCGTCCTAATCTGCCACTTCCTGATCCACGGCCCGTCTTCATTCTTCTGTTCCTCGGCTGCCTTCTGGGGAATGGGGGAGCGGTGTCTTCTGGGACCTTGTGTATGTCCCAGGAGACATCATACATTCACGTCGCGGCTCACTGCACCCAGAGCACTGCACCCAGTCCCGAAGGCCACCCAGTTGTGTGACATTAGCTAATTAATATTGGTTGGCTTACTGGCTGGGGAGGCCACGAACTGCGCTCCAAAGAAAATGTACCTACAGTGGCGGGTGATGCTCATGTTTACATCTGTGGTCAGGGCCGCCATTAGGAATTATGGGGCCCCTTACACAGCTTCAGGCATGGGGCCCCCTGGAGCAGAGAACCTGGGGGGGGGGGGGTGTGCTGCCGCTAATTGAGAAAATAGAGAAGCGGGGGGACATGAATTTAGAAACCGGGGGGGGGGGGTGCCACGGATTAGGGTGGTTGCCCTTGGGGACCTCTGGGCCTCTTACAAAAAATAAAAATGACAAAAATATATACACACATATATATATATATATATATATATAAAAAATATATATAAAAAAAGTACTGCCTGTACCCTCTGATGGCGGCCTGTCTGTGGTGTTAGATATTAGGAGGCTCAGCACGTAGCCCCTAATTCCCACATCCCGTCCACCGGCCCTGCTATTTGTGGCCCGTGACCGGTTACCAAATCACTTAAGTGGCCATCGCTCTTCAAAAGGTTGGGCACCCCTGTGCTATAGGCTGGGTGGGAAGTGGTTAAGGTCTGCTAGTATAGAGAACCTATTGGGCCGGATTCAGAAAGAACTTACAGCAATGTATCTCGAGATATGCCGCGAAAGTGTCAATATGCGCCGTCGTATCTATGCGCCGTACCCAGAAAACTAGATACGCCTGAAAATAGGCTTTCTTGCAACCGACGTAACTTTCCTACGCCGGCGTATCTTGGGCGCATATTTACGCGGGGCGCATCTGGCGCACCCATTGATTTCCTATTCAAATATGCAAATGAGGTAGATACAGCGATTTACAAATGTACATTTGGCGGGCGCAGGCTACGCGCGGTGCGCATAAGCTGTACGTCCGGCCTAAAGTTACCCCTCATAAAGCAGGGGTAACTTTGCACCAGACTTGCACAGGTCAGCTGGAGAGCAGCTATAGCAGCACCGTAACAGACGAGCTGAGCAACCACACTTGCAGGTCAACACATCTGTATGCCAACATGCCAGGGGCAGCCATGGTCATAGCACTACTGCGTCTACAGGCACGTAGGAGGTCACGGTAGAGGATATACCGAACGCGCATCAACGTCTTTGGCATGGAGGAATCGGAGGTGTATCGCATCTTCAGATTCAACTCTGATGCCATCCTGGAATTAGCCACAACCCTGCATGATGACATCACCAGCCAGACAGATCGCGTACATGCAGTGCAGCCACTGGTCATGGTACTGGCAACAATCCATTTCCTTGCCAGTGGATCTATTAAGCGTACAAGTGGAGATGTGTGCACCAGGTTGTCCCCGCAATCCTCAGACGCATGTCCCACCACACAGGGGCGGACTGACAACTCATGGGGCCCCCCGACAATAGAAGATTATGGGGCCCCCAGGCTTACAGATGGCCACCAAGCCAGGTGGCAGTACAGAGGCGGGGCAGCTAAAATCTCTGGATTTTCACATCAAAAGCATGTAGGTTTTTGACATATCCGGGACAGATGTAAAAAAAAAACACAGATTTTTACATACTGTCCCTGGTTTTAATGAGCCTGGCAACCCTGATGGGGCCCCCTAGTGGCATGGGGCCCTTGGGCAGTGCCCGAGTTCCTCAATGGTTAGTCCGCCCCTGCCACCACATCATCAGACCCACCAATGAGCACCTGCGGCAGAAGGCAATGCAAGATTTCTACAGGATTCCCACGCACCATCGAGGCCATTGATTGCATACATATGGCACTAGAGCCCCCCCCGTGCCACAGAGTACATATACCATAATCGTAAGCATTGGTATTCCATCAACGTACAGGTGATAGCCGACATAGCAACATCCCAACAGAATTCAAGCAGAACGTGTACAGGAACAGCTGGCTGGTTGGTGAGTGACATGGGTGGCAGGCATGACTGTCCGACCCCATGATGCAGACATCACGAGGGCACATGCACCACTAACATCCTCCTGTCTTTTCCTTTCCAGGTGACTCGGCATATGCACTTGGGCCCCATCTCATGACTCCGTTCCGGAATCCCCAAACCAGAGGAGAGAGAAAATACAATGAAGCACACATACGTACCCGTACAGTGGTGGAGCGCACATTTGGCATCCTGAAGTCCCGTTTCCGATGCCTGGATAAGTCCGGGGGGGCCCTGTTGTATTCCCCAAACTTTGTGTGCCAGATCATCGGTGCATGTTGTGTGCTGCACAACTACGCCATGAGAAAGGGCCTATAGATTGACATATGTGATGACCTGACCCACCAACCACACAGTCCCCCCCTGCCCAAGGCTACCCCATCTGCTGAGGAAAGAGCAGTCCTTCATCATGGCACACGGACAATGCACACATGCACACCACTGTGGTCCCTAGCTCACACACACCACATCCACATCACATTGGATTAGCCCAAGCTCCCAACCATGCAGGACTTGGGAGCAGCAACGCCGCGCCAAGGCCCCAATCAAGTTGCTGTCCATTCAGACCACATTCACACGGTCGTGGGGATAACTTCTCCCCGACGACCCTGGGTGACACACCTTGCTGGCAGGTATGTCACCCCCACATTCACACACCAGTCACACTGTAGCCTGCACTCACTGTGTGCATACACTACAAAATAAATAAACTCATAACCTGAGTATCAAAAATAAAATTATAAACTCATAACCTGAGTATACAAAGAAACAAAAAACTCATCAAGTGAGCAAAAAAGATAAAGCAAAAAAGGCACTCATCTGCCCTGTCGTGGGCTACACCTGGTGCCAAGGCTCCTGGTCCTCAGTTGCCTGGGGGGAGCCTCAGGTGGAAGGGTGGGGCATCTGGTGGAGGAACATCCCCCGTTCTCTTTCTGGCTGGCTGCCTGCCCTCCAATGCCAGGGCAATGCGGTGGAGGAAGTTATTGGTCTCCGCCTGCATCTGCAGCTGGCGGGTGGTGGTGGTTGTGCGCTGATGGCGCCTTGTCTGCATCTCCTCCTCCTGTATGGCCGCTGCCAGGCTCCTCCCCTCCACCTGCATGGCAGCTGTATTTGCCTCAACAGCCACTGCCAGGCTCTGGACCTCTGACACAAGGCCTGATGTTGTGGCCTGTAGCTCCCCCAGACAGGTCACAATAGCTGTGCAGTTGGAACTCACATCCTGCAGGCTGTCAGTGATGGAGGTAGTCTGATCAGCCTGCTGCGTGAGTGCCTGCTGGATAGCCAAGGTGCAGGCAGCCTGGGTCTGGGCCGAGGAGGCCAGGCTCTCTGCCACACTGTGCAGGTCACCCACTAAAGCACCCATATGGCGGGTCTGGTCCCTCACCAGAATCTCCTCCAAGGCATCCGGATCACCCCTGGTTTTGCGGGTAGCCTTCCTGCGGGTAGGAGAGGCTTGGGGTCGACTGTATGGGGAGGCCCTTGAGGGGCTATCCCTGATGGGGGAGAAGATGCTTGAGGGGATATCCCTGATGGGGGAGGAGATCCTTGAGGGGATATCCCTGATGGGGAGGAGGTTTGGGAGGATCCTGTGATGGGGGTCTCCTCCACGAGGTAGAAACCTTCCTCCAGGGTACCGTGCTCCTCCTCTACTTCCTCTAGAGGTGAGGTGTGGGCACTCTCCTCTGGGGGTGGCGTGGGTCGCCCAGCAGCCGACAACGGCCCAGCTCCCTCCAGCACATCTGTGGATAACACAAAACATTCACATGTTGGTGGACCCACACACTTGTCACATGTTCCCTTGCACCCTCTCGCATGCTACACACCGGAGAGAGAAGATAAAACACACTTACCTGCTCTCAAGGCCTGATCCACGGAGTCATAGCCATCCAGGCCTTCCACCTGCTCCCTCCCCATGCGCCTGGCAATGACCTGCTCATCAGGAGTGAGGGTGATCTTAGTGGATGGTCCACCTCATGTGCCCCTGGCGTGCCTCCTCATCGTGGCCAGCTTGTCTTTGAGCAGACGCCGCATATCATTTTTATTTTTAGATATGTCCTTGGGGATCCGAACCTCATGGCCAAGGGCATTCACCTGCGTTGTAATCTCCTCCAGGATCTCCTCCTTCTGGGCCTTGCTGGTCGTGCCACTCTGTGCCCCATGGAGGCACACGCCGTACTTGGAAATGGCATCGATAATAATTGCCTTCTCCTCAGGGCTAAAAATGTTCTTCCTCCGATCCTTACCAGTCACTGGTGCAGACATGGCTCCAAATACAAAAGTACTAAGACCAAACATTTCTGGTGTACTTTTGCACTTGACGGGCGCATTTCTGGGCGTATTTATGCACTGGGCGTAGGCAGTGGGCCGGCGCATCTTAGGGGTTACGTCAGGCGTAGTTGTGAGCATGCGCAGAGGGGCGCGGGACATACGTTCACGTCACGGCGCATGCGCCGTTCGTTTGGCCCTTCATTTGCATGGGGTCACGCTTCATTAACATGGATCACGCCCACTTCCTTCCTACTTTGGATTACGCCGGCTTACGCCTACGAATTTACGTTACGCCGGCCCATCGTTGGGAGCATTTGCTTTCTGAATACCATGCTTGCCTCTCCGTGCTGCGCCGGCGTAGTGTAAAAAATATATAAATATATGCGCCGATGTATCTGAATCCGGCCCATTGTTTTCAATTAGGTTAGGCTTGAGCCACAGATTTGTAGTGAGAGTGAAAAGCAGTGACAGTTAGCATAGCCAGCACGTGTGATGTGCAAATATGTCATAAGCATATACTCAAATAAGGTATTATCAGAGAGGTACTGTGATCTCCGAGGTAATAAATACTGGTAAGCATTATACTTACCCATTACTTAGCTGGCACGCAATTAATAATCGTGTCTATATGATGCGAGGTCGACTTTAACCACTTCCTTACTGGGCACATATACCCCTTCCCCAGGTGAAATTTCAGCTTCTGGCACTGCGTCGCTTTAACTGACAATTGCGCGGTCGTGCGACCTGGCTCCCAAATAAAATTGGAGTCCTTTTTTTCCCACAAATAGAGCTTTTTTTTTGGTGGTATTTGATCACCTGCAGGTTTTTTTTAAAAAAAAAAGTCAATATTTTTTTACTTGTTGCTATAATAAATAGCCAATTTTTTTAAAAAAAAAAAACATATTTTTTCTCAGTTTAGGCCGATACGTATTCTTCTACATATTTTTGGTAAAAAAAAAAAAAGCAATAAGCGACTGGTTTGCGCAAAAGTTATAGCGCTTACAAAATAGGGGACAGAATTATTATTATTTTTTTTTTTTTTTTTTACTAGTAATGGCGGCGATCTGCGATTTTTATTGGGACTGCGATGTTATGGCGGACACATCGGACACTTCTGACACATTTGTTGGCGCCATTCACATTTATACTGCGATCAGTTCTATAAATATGCACTAATTACTGTATAAATGTTAACACTAGGGAGTGAGGAAGGGGTTAAATGTGTACCCTGCATAGTGTTCTAACTGTGGGGGGAGGGGGGTGACTGGGGGAGGTGACCGATCTGTGTCCCTATGTACAAGGGACACAGATCGGTCTCCTCTCTCCCCTGACAGGACATGGATCTCTGTGTTTACACACAGAGATCCATGTCCTTGTTCCTGTAACCGCCGATTGCGAGTGCCTGGCAGGCATCGCGGCTGCCATACACGCGCATCGGTATCTCAGGAATGCGGCGGGCACGCGCGCTCCGCGCGCCCTCGCTGGAGGAGCCGCCCTGTTAGAGAATTAGAACAACCCCGTGGCCGCATAAAGTCGTACGCCCGTCGAGAAGTGGTTAAGTTGATCATATACAATAAAAATGAAAAAAGGCCACAGTGTCACTCTAAAGCAGGTGTCTCAAACTCAAATTACCTGAGGGCCGCAAGACAAGTTTTCATATCCTATGGGGGGCCACATGCAAACTATCAAACTTCAAAAGCAGCACTGGTGTCAGCGGACGCATTATTAACCCCTAGTATTTGTGTCAGCAAACGCATTAACTCTGACCTCTGCACTGCACACGGACCCTTGCACACAGACCACTGCACACAGACCACTACACTGCCGACAGACCACTACACACTGACCACTTACCATCATGGCACAGCACATCAAGGTTTAGAGAACAGCAAATCAGGGCACAGCACATCAGGGTACAGCGCACATCAGGGTACAGCGCACATCAGGGTACAAAGCACATCAGGGTACAGG
The DNA here is from genome assembly GCA_029574335.1 of Rana kukunoris. Lineage (NCBI taxonomy): Eukaryota > Metazoa > Chordata > Amphibia > Anura > Ranidae > Rana > Rana kukunoris. The sequence goes on from CM056057.1 coordinate 21,905,350, forward strand.
CCACAGCACATCAGGGCACAGGGCACAGCACATCAGGCCACAGGGCACAGCACATCAGGGCACAGCACATCAGGGCACAGGGTACATCAGGGTACAGGGCACAGGGTACATCAGGGTACAGGGCACAGCACATCAGGGTACAGGGCACATCAGGTCACAGCGCACATCAGGGTACAGGGCACAGCACATCAGGGTACAGGGCACAGCACATCAGAGCACAACAGGGTACAGGGCACATCAGAGCACAGCACATAGGGGTACAGCACAACAGGCCACATCAGGGTACAGGGAACGGCACAACAGGACAGGACATATTAGGACAAGGCACATGGCACATCAGGGTACAGGACATATCAGGACAAGGCACATGGCACATCAGAAAAAATTGGAGTCGCGCTACAAAATAACATGTGGTGTAACACTAAAATGAATAAATTGGTGTAATTCACACCAAATTGTGCAGAAATATTACATAGAATAACATTTAGTGAACACAATAATAGTGAACAGTGAGCATAAATCATTAAAAGTCCATGTGGTGATCATACAGTCCATCAAGGGAGATTCTTAAAGTGGAATTTCACCCTAAATATAAGCCCTCCCATGTGATCCAGCATACTGGCGTCAGCGCCAGTATGCTGTTTTTTTTTTTTAAATCCATGTACTTACTGTCTTATGCAGAATTTTATTTTTTTTACCCCGCGGTGGACGGCGCCAGTATAGCGCGTCACATCTTACGAAAGTACCCGAAAAGGACTCGGGTAATCTCGGCGAAAATGCGGCGCCTGCGCACAGACCTAGGAGCTGACTGCGCAGGCGCTGTATTTCTCCGAGTCCTACGGCTATGGCGCGTCACGCCCTCCGAAAAACGCCGAAATAGGACTCGGAGAAATACGGCGCCTGCGCAGTCAGCTCCTAGGTCTGTGCGCAGGCGCCGCATTTTCACCGCGATTACCCGAGTCCTTTTCGGGTACTTTCGTAAGATGTGACGCGCTATACTGGCGCCGTCCACCGCGGGGTAAAAAAAATAAAATTCTGCATAAGACAGTAAGTACATGGATTTAAAAAAAAAAAACAGCATACTGGCGCTGACGCCAGTATGCTGGATCACATGGGAGAGGGTATATATTTAGGGTGAAATTCCGCTTTAAAGAAACAAAAAGGTCCCCAGTGTAGATAAAGTAATGACAAACAAAAACCTCCACCGCACAGAAAACACTGACCCTTATCAGAGTCTCTGATCTCACTGAGATCAATAACAGCAAATAATGATATCCACAATCAGCAAGGAGCAAAGGGAACATCCATTCATTTCAGCCAGTTGGTGTATTCAGCTCAAAACGATCATGTGTCAATGCAGCGTCCCACTCAGGACATGTGGGAACTGCAAAAGTATTATTTCTTTGTTATTGCTATATTGCATGTCATTTTGCATTTCTAGATCTGTGAGATCCCTGTTCATATGCTAGTCAGGTGTGCTCAGGGCCGGCCTTTGCGGTGTGCGGGCTGTGCGACCGCACAGAGCGCCATGGACAAGAGGGGCGTTGTGCGGCCGTCAGAGCTCAGTCAGTTTACTGTCCGTGAATGGTGTGTGTGGGGAGGCTGCGCCGCCGTCCGGGTCACTGCTCAGCAGGCGCTGCAGAGGGAGGGGGGGGGGGGGTGGCGCCGACGCACCCGAAGTGTCTGACAACAATCACACTGGTCCCCTTGGCACGCCCTCTCGCCCTCCCTTCCTCCCTCCTCCTCTCCTTGTCTCAGGCCAGGTCAGGTGGTACTGTCCTGACTCCTGGGTAGCGCGGCGCCGTTGCGTGCATGCGTAAGGCATGCAGTTCAAATTGTAACGGCGGGACCAGGGAACAGGAAGGGACTGACAGACTGCCGTCTTACAAATGTAACGGTAAGGCCACCCGTCCCCTCCACCTGATCTAGAAGGCTGACAGGTGTCATCCCTCCTCTCACCTCACTTGTACTCCAATGAGCACATGCAGCCAGTTTATAAAAAAAAATAAAAAATCAGAATTGGTCTTTTGTTGAAAAAAAAAAAGGAAAAAAAATGCAGAGGTGATCAAAAACCAAAGCGCAGTAGTCAGCTTAAGTTATTCAGTGCACATATACAACATGGCCTGTCATGAAGGGAGGGGGGGGGGGTAAATCACTGATTAACCACGTGACCTCTGGAAGATTTACCCCTCCTTCATGACAGGCCGTTTTTTGCAATGTGCACTGTGTAACTTGAAGCGGAGGTTCACCCTAAAACTACTCTGTCCCATAGCATCCAGCATACTGGCGTCAGCGCCAGTATGCTGTTTTTTTATTTATTTTTTATCGCTCTAGTTACTGTTAAATGAAGAATTTTCTTTTCTCTCCACCGTGGGTTAATGGAGCAGCTATGTCGCGTCACGCCTTCCGAAAATAGCCGATTTAGGACTCGGCTCTTTCAGGCTCTATACGGCGCCTGCGCACAGACCTAGGAGCTGACTGCGCAGGCGCCGTATATAGCCGAGTTCTATTTCTGCTTTTTTCGGAGGGCGTGACGCGCCATAGAACTCGACTATATATACGGCACCTGCGCAGTCAGCTCCTAGGTCTGTGCGCAGGCGCCGTATAGCGCCGGAAAGAGCCAAGTCCTAAATCGGCTATTTTCGGAAGGTGTGACGCGACATAGCTGCTCCATTCACCCGCGGTGGAGAGAAAAGAAAATTCTTCATTTAACAGTAAGTAGAGCGATAAAAAAAAAAAAAACAGCATACTGGCGCTGACGCCAGTATGCTGGATGCTATGGGACAGAGTAGTTTTAGGTTGAACCTCCGCTTTAGGCCCCTTTCACACTTATACGACTTGTCTCACGATTTTGGACTGTAAAATCGTGAGACAAGTCATTCTCCATTATTTTCAATGACTTTCATTCATACTGGCACGATTTTAAGTAGTGCCGACTTCAAAGTAGTCCCTGCACTACTTTGGTCTGATTTTGATGCCACTTACACAGGCATTCATTGAAATCACGGCAGCGAATCGCGGTCCGAAATCGCGGTAAAATCGTGCGACTTTGAAGTCATACAAGTGTGAAAGGGGGCTAAAGCTGACAACTGCGCGGTCATGCGACGCTGTACACAAATAAAATGTGTATTTTTTTTTTCTCAGTGGTATTTGCTCACCTCTGCGTTATTTTATTTTTTCAGTGTTTTTTTATTTATTTTTTTATATTTTTTTTAACATAAGACCAAATTTGAAAAAAAAAAAAATTACTTTCTGCTATATAACTTTTTTTTTATTTTTTACGTTTTTTTCATAAATTTAGGCCAGGTGTCTTCAAACTTCCTAAACAAATGCCTTGTTTACTGTGCTTCAAGGGGGCCAGACTGTGGCCATTTGGAGTACAAAAGGTCCTGATGTCAGTGTGGAAAAAACAATGCTCCATCTTTGGTGTCAATGGGAGAAATTGTGCCCCATAATTGGTGTCATTAAGAGATATTGTGTCCCATCATTGATGTCAATGGGAGTAATGGTTTCCCTATAATCAGTGTTGTCCGCAGAAATTGTGTCCCGCCATTGGTGTCATTGAGAGAAATTTGTGTCACATCATTGGGAGAAATTTTGCCCCATTATCGGTGTCATTGGATGAATTGTGCCCTATCATTGGTGGCAGTAGGAGGAAATGTACCCAAGGGCTGAAATAAAAGCAAGCAAAGGGCCACATCTGGCCCCCGGGCTGCATTTTGGAGACCACTGATTTAGGCCAACGTTTTCGGTACAAAATATCCTAATAAGTGTCTACAAACTATTGGATATATTTATGGATTTTTTTTTTTCTAGTAATGGCGGAGATCAGTGACTTATAGCGGGGCTGCGATATTGCGACTGACAATCTGACACTTTGTGGGAACCAGTGACGCAGTAAAAATGCCACATTTTGTCATGTAAGTGAGAGGAGTAATGACCCATCGTTGGTGTAGTTGGGAGGAAAACTGTGCCCCTTTGTTGGTGTCATTAGGAGGAATTGTGCCCCATTGTTGGTGTCATTAGGAGGAATTGTGCCCCATTGTTGGTGTCATTAGGAGGAATTGTGCCCCATTGTTGGTGTCATTAGGAGGAACTGTGCCCCATTGTTGGTGTCATTGGGAGGAATTGTGCCCCATTGTTGGTGTCATTGGGAGGAACTGTGCCCCATTGTTGGTGTCATTGGGAGGAACTGTGCCCCATTGTTGGTGTCATTGGGAGGAACTGTGCCCCATTGTTGGTGTCATTGGGAGGAACTGTGCCCCATTGTTGGTATCATTGGGAGGAACTGTGCCCCATTTTTGTCCTCTTTGTGTATGTTTAGGTGACCAGGGGGCGTTGGGATGAAGATGGGGGGGGGGGCGCCACAGGATTAGCTCGCACAGGGTGCCTGAACACCTAAGGCCGGCCCTGGGTGTGCTTCATACTTCCCACCACAAGATGGGGATAGCACCACTCTGGGATATCTATCCCAGCTCAGGTTATCTGTGGTCGGTAGTTAAGTTCAGGAAGTGTGTGTGTGCAGAAGGAAAAAGGTGAAGGAGAGAGAAGGTCAGTCCAGAGAAGGGACAGATTGGAACTGCTTAAATCAAAAGGTGAAAGCCATTTTTGGCAGCAAAGACCTTTTTGAGCATAAAGGTGAAGGATTTCTTAGCCTCCGGCAACCTCGCCAAGGTCACTGGATTCAAAAGGGACCAGTAACAAGCAAGCATAATACTGAACCACAGCCTGAGTCCAGGATTACTAAAGCCTATTAACAGTGGATCAGCAGAATTCTCTCTCTACCCAGATACTGTATTTTAACTGGATGTCTGTATTGCAATCAAAACCAGTCACAGTAAAAATTGTGAGTTGTATCCTACTTCTGTCTACCTCATTCTTCAACACTGCAAATGGTCGTACCACCATTAACGGTACTGGCGTCACGACAAATACCATCAAGGGACCCAGCCGCCACAAGCACTTTAAACACCCCTGTCATCACGGGCACCTCAACCACCATCTTGGCTATCACAGAGCGTGCCCCGGAGGATTTTGTGCTGTCTTCCCCATCTCTGTGCGACCGGCCCAGGGAGGCTTTCTGCTAACCGTGAGTAAACCGATGAACTGTATTATTGCTGTCTCCCATCGGCCCACTGTGCACCTCACGTGTCGCCCCTGCGGTTCTGGCTCGTCGCATAGAATTTTGGCGTCACGAACAGGATATAAACCCCTGCGCCTTATCTAAAAGACTGTCGCATCAAAATAAGCCCCTTTGCTTTATTGAGAGACTATTTACTTATTGCATGCTGTGTGGGGCCACAGAACTGTTTTAAACTGTTTAAAAGCTGCATGGAAGCGTTATCCCAGTTATCAGCATAAAAACCGCAGCATCCAAAGTGAGGAAATTGAACGTTTGCGTGTCAACAAAACTGCTTGTTGTATTTGAATTGACTGTTTCCATACACCTAAAATGGCTGTCGGAGACCTTCTTGTTCAAAAATTTCTGCGCCATCATTGTGGATAAATTAGTGACACCCCCTGAAGAGTGGAAAGTTTGGTGCCACCCATTTATCCAAAATTGTCCGGCCTTACCTTTGCTGTGTCAATCCTGAGAGGAGAGTGTGACAAACGCACGGCCCAGAAGTCGCGAGACTTCGCATGCGAGCAAAAGAAGAGAAAATAATCACATTGCTTGCCGTCCAAGCAGTGTTTGCAACCCGTCAGTTGTCTCTACTAACTATAAAGAGCACTGATAGCTGGAACTCTGCCAGAGACCCAAAATCAACATTGCTGCAGCATTGTATTCAGCTGACATTAAATTCTTAAAGGGCCATACACCCGCAAGACAGCGGTTGCCCATAGCAACACCGCACAAAAAGTGTCTAAACACGCATTTGACTTACCTAACTAGAATTCGCCTGCTGTTACCATGTCTGTGCAGGAAGATGACGTGCAGCCTGACCTCGGCGGACTCCCTGCATCATCCGCAGTCGGTCGCAGTGCAATACCAACCGCTGCAACACCAAGCTTAATGCCTTTAACCATGCCTTATTATTTTGGGGCCCCCTGGTTCCCACGATATTCTGGAGAAATTCATACTTTAAGGGACTTTAAAGAAAAAATTCTTGCTGTGTTCAGATTGTACCCTGTATCCTTGGAGCAACAGATGGAGATTCTTCTTGCGCAATTGGAAGGAGCTGCACTCAGAGAAGTGAAATCTTGGCCAAGCTCAGAGAGGAAGACCATGGAGCAGATCTTTGAACGTCTCTACACCACCTTCGAACCCAGAACCGTGTCAGAGGTCAAGATGAGGTTCTTCAGCAAGAGACAGCAATCTGGTGAGTCACTCAGAGACTTTGCATTATCTTTACAGGAAGCCCTTAGAGCTGTTGTCCAAGTAGACCCCCGTGAGGCAGAGAATCAGGACAAAACCCTGAAAGAACAATTTATTGAAGGCGTCAATACAGACAATTTAAAGAGCCAACTAAGAATGTTAGCTGCCCAACATCCAAGAGCTACCTTCTTAGATTTCAAAGAACTAGCTATCAGCATACTGGGAAAGAACCCACCAACTGAACCTGTTAGATCTGTTGAAGTGCCTATATCACAGCTGGTTACCCCTGTAAAGTCTTTACCTATAGTCAGTCAGGCAACCCAAGCTCCAGTCCCTGACGCAGTTGCTGCCTTGACTGAGCAAGTCCATTTCCTGACTAAAAGTCTGGAGAAAGTCCACCAAAAATTGGAACAATGGGAGAAACCATTAATGCTAGAGGATGAGAAACCTGTGTCCAGAAGACTCTTCCCTTCTAAGTATAGAGAGACTTGTTTCAGAGATTCTGGCGGACGTCCCCCTGACCGCACTAGTACCCCTAAGCGGCCTGTCTGCACGTACTGTCACAAACCAGGCCACACAGAAGCAACCTGCTGGCAGTTAAACGGGAAACCCCCGAGGCCAAGGACCACCCCTCGGGAGGTAAACCAATAGGTCCAGAAGATCCCGACTGGATGCCAAGATACGTTGGATCCCGTCCTGAAGTGACACTTCAAATAAATGGAGTTCCTCTTGTTGCCCTAGTTGACACCGCATCCCAAGTCACCACCATCCAACAAACAGCTTTTGAAAAATACTGGGATCAAAATCAGCTTACCCAACCTCCAGAATCCTGGCTGAGCCTCATAGCCAGTAACGGCAAACCCATACCAGTCCATGGTTATTGGGAACCTACCATTCAAGTAGGAGGAACTACACTACCTCGACAAGGCCTTATTGTGGTACGAGTCAGAGACAATAACCCTAACCCTCCAGTAGTCCTAGGAATGAATGTCCTCAGGAACTGTTATGTTGAGATGCTAGAAGCCTTGCACCAGTTGGTGCCTGCTGCCTCTCCTGATTCTAGGAAAGTGATCCAACAAACCATCCGTGTACTAAATGCGCAACAGAGATTCACTAACGAAAAAGGAGAAATTTGCTGTGCCCGCATCCGGGATAAGCAACCTGTGATCCTCAAACCCAACACGGAAACTCTCTTGTGGTGCCGAGCTGTAGTCGGAATTCAAGGTCAAGACTACCAAGCCCTGGTAGAGCCTGTTGTTTTGGAAGACTATCCTCTAGTTAGAGCTGCAAGGAGCCTAGTAACCGTCTCTGAAGGTAAAGTGCCTATACGACTCCTAAACTTGAGTGATAGCAGTGTAACCCTAACAAAACATCGTCCTATTGCACAGCTAATCCAAGTCACTTTTCAAGATGTCATCAGTGTGGCTACAGCTACCACAGAGCAAATTACCAAGAAACAGAACCCACAGGACCAAAATGTAAACACATCCTGGTGGAAAGAAGTTCATGTGGGAGATGCTTCCACACCAGCAAACCAAATTGAGGGAGTACTAGAAATTGTGAAGGAGCTTCACCGTGCCTTCAGTAAGCATTCCACAGACTATGGAGAAGTGGATATTATCAAGCACTCCATTCCTACAGGTTCACACCCACCGATCAAGGAAAGATATCGGCCTATACCACCAACTATGTACCAATCCGTAAAGCAAATGATCCAAGAGATGAAGGACTCCAATGTCATTAGAAACAGCCATAGTCCATGGGCTGCACCTCTAGTCCTTGTCCGCAAAAAGGATGGTAACATCAGATTCTGTGTGGATTACAGAAAAATTAACCAAATCACCCACAAGGATGCTTACCCTTTACCACGCATAGAGGAATCTTTGACAGCCTTAGGATCTTCAGCCTACTTCTCTACCCTTGATTTAACCAGTGGATACTGGCAAGTACCAATGGCACCTGAAGATCGTGAGAAGACTGCATTTACCACCCCTATGGGCCTATTTGAGTTCAACCGCATGCCTTTTGGACTTTGCAATGCGCCCGGAACTTTTCAAAGATTAATGGAGCATTGTTTGGGACACATCAATTTTGAAACCGTCCTGTTGTACTTAGACGATGTCATCATCTACTCCAAATCTTATGAAGAGCACTTAAAACATTTGGCCGAAGTTTTTCAAATCCTCATTAAACATGGACTCAAAGTCAAACCATCTAAGTGCTATCTGCTGAAGACAGAAGTCAAATACTTAGGGCATATTGTAAGCTCTGAAGGTGTTAAACCGGATCCAGAGAAGATAGCCGCAGTCCGAAATTGGCCTACTCCTACTACAGTGAAAGAAGTGAGGAGTTTTCTCAGTTTCGCAGGATACTACAGACGCTTTATTCCTCATTTTGCCCAAATTGCGGGGCCAATATTAGAACTTCTTAAAGGACACCCTAAGAGGTACCAAAAGTCTCCAATACCAGTTGAATGGAACACAGAAAGAGAAATTGCCTTCCAGCTCCTAAAGAAAAAGTTAACAGAACCACCAATCCTAGGCTATCCAGATTACCAGCAGCCATTTCGTCTTTACACAGATGCTAGTAAGAAAGGTCTGGGAGCTGTCCTGTCGCAAGTACAAGAAGGAAAAGAAAGAGTTATTTCCTACGCTAGTAGATCTCTTAGAGGTACTGAAAGAAATGACCAAAACTATAGTTCCTTCAAATTGGAATTCCTCGCACTCGTGTGGGCTGTTACAGAAAAATTTAAAGATTACCTTGCCGCTACACCATTTGTGGCCTTCACAGATAACAACCCGCTAGCACATCTTAATACCGCCAAGCTGGGAGCATTGGAACAAAGATGGGCCTCACGCCTGGCTAACTACGATTTCACCATAAAATACAGAACAGGAAAAGCAAATGAAAATGCGGATGCATTATCCCATCTGCCTACCCAAGAAGACCCTACTACACAGGAAGATTTTTGGGAAGAGGTAGAAATGCCAGCTTTTTACAAAAATGTTGCCCAACAAGACCTTATCACCATCAAAGGAAGAAAAGTCCTTAACCTTCAACAACAAGTGGATCCAAGATCCCAAGTGGACAAAGAAAGTTGGATCAAGCTGCAAAATGAAAGCAGAGTGTTGGGAGAACTGCAAGATTTCTTCACAAGCGGAAGAACACCTGAAAGAATTTGCAGAAGAAATGCTGATCCAGAATTGACAAAACTTTGGAGACACAGAAAACACCTCTTCCTACAGAAGGGCCTACTATTAAGAAGAACTTTAGACCCAATTACCTGGGATCGTCTATACAAAATCTTAATACCACGCCGAGATGCAAGAATTATTCTTGAGATGTATCATGATCAATCAGGACACTTTGGCGTGCAGAAGACAGAAGCCACCATCCGTAGAAGATTCTACTGGATTGGGATGAGAGGAGACATTGAAAAGTGGTGTCGAGAATGTTCCACCTGTGCTGTTGGAAGAAATGAAAAACATGACCAAAAAGCACCCTTACATCCCATTGTAAGCCGAACACCGCTGGAACCAAGTCGCTCAGGTTACACATACGCCATGACCATCATTGATCATTATACCAAATTTGTTGTAGCCATACCTGTCAAGGACTTGACCGCTAAAACGACTGCAGATGCCTTCTGGAAATATTTCCTTTTGCCGTATGGATGCCCAGAAAGAATCCTTACAGATCAGGGATCTGCCTTTGAGTCGCAACTCTTCAAAGAACTGTGTACACTTCACAATTGCCAGAAAGTCAGGACCACAGCCTACCACCCCCAAGGAAACGGACTCTGCGAGAAAATGAACCAGACTTTAATTGAGATGTTAAGAGCAGTACCACCTGCTACAAGAAGTGATTGGCCTACTCTATTGCCTCAATTGATGTACACCTACAATAACACCATTCACTGTTCTACTGGGTATACACCTTACTATCTCATGTTTGGCCGACAAGGTAAACTACCTGCTGACCATACTTTGGGCGTACAAGTGCCTGATGCAATCAACCCTCTACCAAAGACTGATTGGGTGAGTGAGCACCAAAGACGTCTAATTGATGCACAAGAAATTGTTCGACATCGCATGGAACATGCTCAGGAAAAACAACAAAAAGATTATAACCAATTTGCCAAAGCAGAACCTCTCAAAATTGGTGACCATGTATGGTTAAAAAACGATCATCGCACCAGTAAGTTAGATAGCAAATGGGAGAGAGAACCTTACACCATTACAGCTATTCTCAATCCAGAGACTGATACTTATGAGATCACTAAAGGAAACAAATCACGTGTAGTACATCGCAATCGCCTTAAGTTATGTCTCAAGGAAAGTACTCAAGAAGAAGCTCTTCAAGAAGAAGCTGTCCGAAAGGAAACGCAATCCATAGAACCAAAACCTACAAAATCCTCTGATTCAGAGAATCCACTACAGTCTTTTGGAAAAGCATTATTAGACTCTGATCCTTTACAGTGGTTACTTACACCATGGCTCAATATCTTAGTGCCAGCCAAGACCAATACAACCGCACTTCAACCAGAGGAGCTATCTCAAGAAGTGTCTACTACAGCTCAAGAGACGCCAAATTCCCTTGAAACAAGGCCTGTAGAAACTCAGCCGCTACGAAGATCTGACAGGACTACAAGAGGACAACCACCTGTCCGTTTTAAGGATTTCATGCACCAGCAGCCGTGAAGACAACTACCAACCCCGCCATTTCCTCGTTGAGTGCATCCGTACATCGTATGAAGTTCCAGAGTGAGAAGACTTACTTGGGATATCACGTTTATTTCATGTAAAGGACTTTCTAAAAGGATTACTTACCTACTGTTTTGCAACGTTCAAGCCTGCACCCGGAGATAGACTTTCACGTCCTTGAGCCTCCGTGATATTTGTCTGTTGACATTTTCCTGTGCCCAGGGAACGGACTCATACCATGTGAGCCTCCTGAGTTGTTATTTTTGTTTTGTTTTGTTTTTCTTTTTCCATCTCATCGTGGACTATTCTGGTTTTGCCATACATCACCAGTTTTCAGAGAGAAAACTACACCCCTTTTTGTCACCTTTTGTCACATTTCGTTGTTGCCTGAGATATGTTTGCCTAACCCATTTTACTTGCAGATACAAGAAGTACAAGAATGGGGTTAAATTGTTATTTTCTATGCATGCATGCTTTTCCCTTTCTCTTATATCTTACAGGAAGACACAACATCGAGTCAAAAGTGTGTCGAGGTCGACACACGTTTTACCATGGGGGTATGCAGCGTCCCACTCAGGACATGTGGGAACTGCAAAAGTATTATTTCTTTGTTATTGCTATATTGCATGTCATTTTGCATTTCTACATCTGTGAGATCCCTGTTCATATGCTAGTCAGGTGTGCTTCATACTTCCCACCACAAGATGGGGATAGCACCACTCTGGGATATCTATCCCAGCTCAGGTTATCTGTGGTCGGTAGTTAAGTTCAGGAAGTGTGTGTGTGCAGAAGGAAAAAGGTGAAGGAGAGAGAAGGTCAGTCCAGAGAAGGGACAGATTGGAACTGCTTAAATCAAAAGGTGAAAGCCATTTTTGGCAGCAAAGACCTTTTTGAGCATAAAGGTGAAGGATTTCTTAGCCTCCGGCAACCTCACCAAGGTCACTGGATTCAAAAGGGACCAGTAACAAGCAAGCATAATACTGAACCACAGCCTGAGTCCAGGATTACTAAAGCCTATTAACAGTGGATCAGCAGAATTCTCTCTCTACCCAGATACTGTATTTTAACTGGATGTCTGTATTGCAATCAAAACCAGTCACAGTAAAAATTGTGAGTTGTATCCTACTTCTGTCTACCTCATTCTTCAACACTGCAAATGGTCGTACCACCATTAACGGTACTGGCGTCACGACAAATACCATCAAGGGACCCAGCCGCCACAAGCACTTTAAACACCCCTGTCATCACGGGCACCTCAACCACCATCTTGGCTGGCGTTTCCCTATCACAGAGTGTGCCCCGGAGGATTTTGTGCTGTCTTCCCCATCTCTGTGCGACCGGCCCAGGGAGGCTTTCTGCTAACCGTGAGTAAACCGATGAACTGTATTATTGCTGTCTCCCATCGGCCCACTGTGCACCTCACGTGTCGCCCCTGCGGTTCTGGCTCGTCGCATAGAATTTTGGCGTCACAAACAGGATATAAACCCCTGCGCCTTATCTAAAAGACTGTCGCATCAAAATAAGCCCCTTTGCTTTATTGAGAGACTATTTACTTATTGCATGCTGTGTGGGGCCACAGAACTGTTTAAACTGTTTAAAAGCTGCATGGAAGCGTTATCCCAGTTATCAGCATAAAAACCGCAGCATCCAAAGTGAGGAAATTGAACGTTTGCGTGTCAACAAAACTGCTTGTTGTATTTGAATTGACTGTTTCCATACACCTAAAATGGCTGTCGGAGACCTTCTTGTTCAAAAATTTCTGCGCCATCATTGTGGATAAATTAGTGACACCCCCTGAAGAGTGGAAAGTTTGGTGCCACCCATTTATCCAAAATTGTCCGGCCTTACCTTTGCTGTGTCAATCCTGAGAGGAGAGTGTGACAAACGCACGGCCCAGAAGTCGCGAGACTTCGCATGCGAGCAAAAGAAGAGAAAATAATCACATTGCTTGCCGTCCAAGCAGTGTTTGCAACCCGTCAGTTGTCTCTACTAACTATAAGGAGCACTGATAGCTGGAACTCTGCCAGAGACCCAAAATCAACATTGCTGCAGCATTGTATTCAGCTGACATTAAATTCTTAAAGGGCCATACACCCGCAAGACAGCGGTTGCCCATAGCAACACCGCACAAAAAGTGTCTAAAAACGCATTTGACTTACCTAACTAGAATTCGCCTGCTGTTACCATGTCTGTGCAGGAAGATGACGTGCAGCCTGACCTCGGCGGACTCCCTGCATCATCCGCAGTCGGTCGCAGTGCAATACCAACCGCTGCAACACCAAGCTTAATGCCTTTAACCATGCCTTATTATTTTGGGGCCCCCTGGTTCCCACGATATTCTGGAGAAATTCATACTTTAAGGGACTTTAAAGAAAAAATTCTTGCTGTGTTCAGATTGTACCCTGTATCCTTGGAGCAACAGATGGAGATTCTTCTTGCGCAATTGGAAGGAGCTGCACTCAGAGAAGTGAAATCTTGGCCAAGCTCAGAGAGGAAGACCATGGAGCAGATCTTTGAACGTCTCTACACCACCTTCGAACCCAGAACCGTGTCAGAGGTCAAGATGAGGTTCTTCAGCAAGAGACAGCAATCTGGTGAGTCACTCAGAGACTTTGCATTATCTTTACAGGAAGCCCTTAGAGCTGTTGTCCAAGTAGACCCCCGTGAGGCAGAGAATCAGGACAAAACCCTGAAAGAACAATTTATTGAAGGCGTCAATACAGACAATTTAAAGAGCCAACTAAGAATGTTAGCTGCCCAACATCCAAGAGCTACCTTCTTAGATTTCAAAGAACTAGCTATCAGCATACTGGGAAAGAACCCACCAACTGAACCTGTTAGATCTGTTGAAGTGCCTATATCACAGCTGGTTACCCCTGTAAAGTCTTTACCTATAGTCAGTCAGGCAACCCAAGCTCCAGTCCCTGACGCAGTTGCTGCCTTGACTGAGCAAGTCCATTTCCTGACTAAAAGTCTGGAGAAAGTCCACCAAAAATTGGAACAATGGGAGAAACCATTAATGCTAGAGGATGAGAAACCTGTGTCCAGAAGACTCTTCCCTTCTAAGTATAGAGAGACTTGTTTCAGAGATTCTGGCGGACGTCCCCCTGACCGCACTAGTACCCCTAAGCGGCCTGTCTGCACGTACTGTCACAAACCAGGCCACACAGAAGCAACCTGCTGGCAGTTAAACGGGAAACCCCCGAGGCCAAGGACCACCCCTCGGGAGGTAAACCAATAGGTCCAGAAGATCCCGACTGGATGCCAAGATACGTTGGATCCCGTCCTGAAGTGACACTTCAAATAAATGGAGTTCCTCTCGAGTGCGAAACGCGTCGGCTGTCCTGTTTTCTGTGATTGCTGTGACTGTACATGTTTTTGGATTTACAATAAAGACAACTTTTTTCGTTTGAAAATCCTTGGAGTGCGGCCGTCCTTCCCTCTTTTCTTCATCATCGAGGCTTTCTGCTAACCGTGAGTAAACCGATGAACTGTATTATTGCTGTCTCCCATCGGCCCACTGTGCACCTCACGTGTCGCCCCTGCGGTTCTGGCTCGTCGCATCAACCAGTGGTCCCATATAGAAAATCAAAAGAGATCCACATAGTGTAAAACCATACATTTATTGGATAAAAAAAGAAGATTGTGCGCACTTACATCAATCCAAAATAAAACAGCATATAAACAAGTAAGCCGGCCGGCGTATGGAGCGTGTACCCGTCTTCCGGGTCCTCACACGTGATGCGGTGACGTCAGAGGCACATCAGGGTACAGGACATATCAGGACAAGGCACATGGCACATCAGGGTACAGGACATGGCACATCGGGGCACATCACATTAGGACAGGGCACATGGCACATCAGGGTACAGGGCACATGAAACAGCACATCAGGGTACAAAGCCCAGCAAATCAGGGTACATGGGCCACAATTGGAGCACAATCAGGGCACATGGGGCATATCAGGGCACATGAGAGCACACCAGGGAACATCAGGCACAGCACATCAGTACAGGGCACATGGCACATCAGGGTACAGGGTACCCTGATGTACAGAGCCCAGCACATCAGGGTACATGAGGCACATCAGGGTACATGAGGCACATCAGGGCACATGAGAGCACATCAGGGCATATGAGAGCCCATCAGGGCACATGAAAGCACATCAGGGCACATCAGGGCACATGAGAGCACATCAGGGCACAATCAGGGCAAAGGTCAGCGTTTACTTGTTGTTTTCTTCAGATGCAGAGCAGTGCAGGAAGCGTCTGTCAGAGGTTTACTTCTCTCTCATGTCACGCTGCTACTCCCCGGCGGCCCCCTCCTCTCTTCTCGTCCATCCCAGATGATGTCACAAGCACATGGGGATGGACGAGAAGAGCGGAGGGGCCGCCCGGGAGTAGCAGCGTGACATGAGAGAGAAGTGAACCTCTGACAGACGCTTTCTGCCCTACTCTTCATGCACCTCGATCTACACTTCCGCAGCACCCGCCCTGCCTGCGGGCCATTTATTACTGGTCTGCGGGCCGTAAATGGCCCGCGGGCCGGTACTTTGAGACCCCTGTTCTAAAGCCTTGTACACAAGATCAGATTTTCCGATAACAAATGTGTGATGGAAGGTTTTTTTCTGAAAATTTACGCTCCATCGGACAACTGTTGTCGGATTTTCTGACAACAAATGTTGATATTATGCTTTAACCACCTCAATACCGCACTTCATCATTTGATGTCCTGGTATTGAAGGGGGAATATCTGAATGATGGGTGCAGCTACAGGCATCATTCAGATATCCTTCTTTTCAGCAGGCGATTCCGCGCACCATAAAAATGATCATAGCGACAGTTCCGCCACTTGATCGTTCTTATAGTCGACAGGAGGGGATGTCCCGTCCCACTCCCGCCACCATCCGGTGCTTCTCAGGGCTCTCCCGTGCCATCGGGGGCCCCGAGAACAAATCGGCCGGCACCGGATGATGACGATAGAGATTTCCAGTGACCTGATGGTCAGAGGCCAGGGCGAGCCGTTATGACGTCATGCCCGTTTACCCGGAAGTAAACAATCACGGCTCTCGGCATGAGATCGGTGAATTTTTTTTCGCAATCTCATGCTTTCCAGCCTGGAGGAGAGATGTGGGGTCTTATTGACCCTGCATCTCTCCATAAAGAGGACCTGTCACTAACAATTCCTATTAAAAGGGATGTTTACATTCCTTGTAATAGGAATAAAAGTGATCAAAAAATAAATGTTAAAAAGGTGTAAAAAATTCAAATAAAACATTTAAAATGCTCTGCTCGGCTGCAGAGATCGGGAAATGTCTTACTGCCTGTGGTTAGTGCAGTGCCAACTTCCTGGTGGGCTCTGCATGTGGAGTGTGCAAATATGCCGGAGCTCATCCCTATTGCTTAGCAAGGGAAATTTCACTTTGCTTAGTGAATGAAATGAAGCTCTGCTGACTACTACCATCCGATCATGTGCAAGCAAAAAAAAAAGTTTTTTCCTTGCACATAATTCGGTATATTTTGCTAAGTGAATTTTCACTGCATTCCCTAAGAAAACATGCCCTTGCTAAGTGAACATTCATTTGCAAAGCAAACTGCTGTTTTGCCTTTACTACCTAAATCAACCTCACTGAAACGAGCCTGTGTGCATTTAAAATGCTGCTGAAGGAAAGACACAACGTGATGTCTGTTATTACCTTTGCTTCCAAGAATAGCTTCATCTGTATCCCTCTCTGATTTACTTTCACTTTGCTACTAGGACCTGCTTTTCTCTGACTGCATGGCTAAGCCCTGCTAACTGCTAATGCACTGTCCAAGGAGACCACTTTAGGGGCCAATAAAGTTTTTCTCACTTGATGGGGGCATGGCAGTAGGGTGACCACATTTCCAAACTACCATTCAGGGCAAGGCAGGACTTAGTGGTGGGGGCCCCTGGGCTTGAGTGTTGAAGGGGCCCCCTGGAGCGAGGGGGAGGATCATACTTGTTGAGGGGGGGGGGGGGGGGGGGCAAATTGAAGTTGTTGAGCGGGGGGTGCGCATTAAAGTTGTCTAGAAGGGGGGGGCGAATTGAAGTTGTTGAGCGGGGGGGCATTAAAGTTGTTAAGCGGGGGGGGGGGGGGGGAATTGCTGTCTGGGGACCTCCAGCCCCCTAAAAAATAAATTTAAAAAATACATAAAAAAGGGAGGTTGCCATCCGGGGGCCCTGGGGACCTCTGGGCCTTTTAATAAAAAATAAACAAATATAAACAAAAATAAACATTTATAAAAAAAATAAAAAGGGGGGGGGGGTTGCAACATGGGGCCCTCTGAGCCCTTTAATAAAAATATATATATATATAAAAAAAAAAAAAATATTAATAATAATATATTTATATACACACATATATATATATATATATATATATATATATATATATATATATATATATATATATATAAAAACATATATTTTTTTATAAAAAAATAATTAAAAAAATAGGGGTTGCTGTCCGGGCCCTTTTTAGAGGGGCCCCCTATTGGGCAGGGCCCATGGGCTTGAGCCCAGTCAAGCCCAATGGTAAGTCTGGCCCTGATTCAGGGACACCCTCCCTTCCCAAAAATCAGCTTGTGCTGTAACGAATCACAGCACAGTGATTGGACACAAGAGGCGGGATATATAATTTCTCCAATCACAAGCAGGGGGCGGGATTGTGCTCCTCCAGGCATTCCCGGCCAGGACAAATACTGTCAGTGAGTTAAGCAGTGATGTGGCAACCTTTTTTGGGGGCATCAACTGTCTCTGTCAGTTTCATTCCAGGATACTGTATTGTCCTGGAATGAATGTGCCCGGGACAGACTTGCAAAATGCGGGACTGTCCCGGGCACTCCGGGACACGTGGTCACCATACATGGCAGTCACTAGAATTGTGAGATCAACCCTAGGAAAAATCAGACCCTAGTAATATACTTAAATTAAAGAACAGAAAAGGACAGAAATATTTTTCCTGACTAATATTTAAGAGTGCCTGTTAGCTACTCACAGATGATATATTCCCTAGTGGGCTATATATTGCTGAGTAACTCATAAATCTACTGAGATTCATTTTTTTTGCTGCACGATATGTGTGTTCCCAACACAACATGTGATGCAAAGCTTTAACCACTTAAGACCCGAACCTTTAGGCAGGTAAAGGACCTGGCCAGTTTTTGCGATTCGGCACTGCGTCGCTTTAACTGACAACTGCGCGGTCATGCCACGTGGCTCCCAAACAAAATTGGCGTCCTTTTTTTTCCCCACAAATAGAGCTTTCTTTTGGTGGTATTTGATCACCTCTGCGGTTTTTTATTTTTTGCGCTGTAAAAAAAGTTTTTTTTCCCTCAGTTTAGGCCGATACATATTCTTCTACCTATTTTTGTTAAAAAAAATCGCAATAAGCGTTTATCGATTTGTTTGCGCAAAATTTATAGTATTTACAAAATAAGAGATAGTTTTATTGCATTTTTATTAATCATTTTTTTTTACTACCAATGGCAGCGATCAGCGATTTTTTTCGTGATTGCGACATTATGGCGGACACTTCGGACAATTTTGACACATTTTTGGGACCGTTGTCATCTTCACAGCAAACAATGCATTAAAAATGCATTGTTTACTGTGAAAATGACAATTGCAGTTTGGGAGTTAACCACAAGGGGGCGCTGTAGGGGTTAACTGTGACCTCATCTGTGTTTCTAACTGTAGGGGGGTGTGGCTGTAGGTGTGACGTCATTGATTGTGTTTCACTATATAAGGGAACACACGATCAATGACGGCGCCACAGTGAAGAACGGGGAAGCCGTGTTTACACACAGCTCTCCCCGTTCTTCAGCTCCGGGGACCGATCACGGGATTCCAGCGGCGATCGGATCCGCGAGTCCTGCGGCCGTAGTCACGGAGATTCTACATATAAATGATGAATTCAGAGTTTAGATATAGAACATGTTCTATTGTTCTGCGATGGACAAAAGCCTGATCGTGTGTACGAGGCATTACTCACTCTGCTGTATCTGTGAAGGCAGCCATAGTTGTCACCCAGGCTGGACTTCCAACATGTCTTCTTCTCTTCATCTCCATTACATGGCGCGGAGGGAGGACCAGAGTTTACCATTTCAAGGACATGGCACTGCTGTCAAGATCAACTGGTATTTTCTGTACTTGCTGAAAATGTTCTCAGTCTGAAAAAATGAAATTACAGTCACCACATCTAAGGACCGCAACATATGACATTTTTTGTTCTTGACTTTAGATATCCTTTAAAAACAGATGAAAGACCCACTCACTTGTCTGGGGATTTATTAGCCTTGCCTTTTAGCAAACTTTGCACTTTTTCTACAGTGCTTTGTGTCCTAAGGGAAGAAAAAAGCTACAAAAGTGAGCTCAGCGAAGCTGGCCCCCCTACAATCAGCACAAATAAAAACTCAAGTGTGTTTCTTTAGTGCTACGTTTGTGCTGTTTTGTGCCGCAAAAAATTACGTTTGTGCTGCTTTTATTTTGAAGATATTAGCAATTGTTTTTTCCAGACTATGACATCATCTAGCCCCCCTACAAGCCCAAATGACACGAAACTGGTCTCATTGGTTAGTGCTACGTTTGTGCTGTTTTGTGCTGCTAATATTTCCGTTCTATCTTTTATCGTTTTTTTGTGTTATTAATGATTTATTAAAGGTCACCAAAGGTCACACAGCCCCCCTACAAGCCCAAATGACACGAAACTGGTCTGGTTGGTTAGTGCTACGTTTGTGCTGTTTTGTGCTGCTAATATTTCCGTTCTATCTTTTATCGTTTTTGCGTTATTAATGATTTATTAAAGGTCACCAAAGGTCACACAGCCCCCCTACAAGCCCAAATGACACGAAACTGGTCTGGTTGGTTAGTGCTGCACGTTTGTGCTGTTTTGTGCTGCTAATATTTCCATTTTATCTTTTATCGTTTTTGCGTTATTAATGATTTATTAAAGGTCACCAAAGGTCAATCAGCCCCCCTACAACGCCCAAATGACACGAAACTGGTCTCATTGGTTAGTGCTCTACGTTTGTGCTGGTTTGTGCTGCTAATATTTTTATTTGTGCTGTTATGGTTTTAAAGTTATAACAGTTTATTTATTTTTTTCAAACCCACTCACTTTGCCCATCTTACAATCAGCACAAATAAAAACTCAAGTGTGTTTCTTTAGTGCTATGTTTGTGCTGTTTTGTGCTGTTTAAATTTCCTTTCTATCTTTTATCGTTTTTGTGTTATTAATGATTTATTAAAGGTCACCAAAGGTCACACAGCCCCCCTACAAGCCCAAATGACACGAAACTGGTCTGGTTGGTTAGTGCTACGTTTGTGCTGTTTTGTGCTGCTAATATTTCCGTTCTATCTTTTATCGTTTTTGTGTTATTAATGATTTATTAAAGGTCACCAAAGGTCACACACAGCCCCCCTACAAGCCCAAATGACACGAAACTGGTCTGGTTGGTTAGTGCTACGTTAGTGCTGTTTTGTGCTGCTAATATTTCCATTCTATCTTTTATCGTTTTTGCGTTATTAATGATTTATTAAAGGTCACCAAAGGTCACACAGCCCCCCTACAAGCCCAAATGAGCTCAGCGAAGCTGGCCCCCCTACAATCAGCACAAATAAAAACTCAAGTGTGTTTCTTTAGTGCTACGTTTGTGCTGTTTTTGTGCCGCAAAAAATTACATTTGTGCTGCTTTTATTTTGAAGATATTAGCAATTGTTTTTTCCAGACTATGACATCATCTAGCCCCCCTACAAGCCCAAATGTCACAAAACTGGTCTCATTAGTTAGTGCTACGTTTGTGCTGTTTTGTGCTGCTAATATTTCCGTTCTATCTTTCATCGTTTTTGCGTTATTAATGATTTATTAAAGGTCACCAAAGGTCACACAGCACCCCTACAAGCCCAAACGACACAAAACTGGTCTTTGTGGTTAGTGCTACGTTTGTGCTGTTTTGTGCTGCTAATATTTCCGTTCTATCTTTTATCGTTTTTGCGTTATTAATGATTTATTAAAGGTCACCAAAGGTCACACAGCACCCCTACAAGCCCAAACGACACGGAACTGGTCTGGTTGGTTAGTGCTACGTTTGTGCTGTTTTGTGCTGCTAATATTTCTGTTCTATCTTTTATCGTTTTTTTGCGTTATTAATGATTTATTAAAGGTCACCAAAGGTCAATCAGCCCCCCCCTACAACGCCCAAATGACACGAAACTGGTCTCATTGGTTAGTGCTACGTTTGTGCTGGTTTGTGCTGCTAATATTTTTATTTGTGCTGTTATGGTTTTAAAGTTATAACAGTTTATTTATTTTTTTCAAACCCCCCACTCACTTTGCCCATCTTACAATCAGCACAAATAAAAACTCAAGTGTGTTTCTTTAGTGCTATGTTTGTGCTGTTTTGTGCTGTTTACATTTCCTTTCTATCTTTTATTGTTTTTGTGTTATTAATGATTTATTAAAGGTCACCAAAGGTCACACAGCCCCCCTACAAGCCCAAATGACACGAAAACGAAACTGGTCTCATTGGTTAGTGTGCTACGTTTGTGCTGTTTTGTGCTGCTAATATTTCCATTCTATCTTTTATCGTTTTTGCGTTATTAATGATTTAATAAAGGTCACCAAAGGTCACACAGCCCCCTACAAGCCCAAATGACACGAAACTGGTCTCATTGGTTAGTGCTACGTTTGTGCTGTTTTGTGCTGCTTATATTTCCGTTCTATCTTTTATCGTTTTCCGAGCGTTATTAATGATTTATTAAAGGTCACCAAAGGTCACACAGCCCCCCTACAAGCCCAAATGACACGAAACTGGTCTCATTGGTTAGTGCTACTACGTTTGTGCTGTTTTGTGCTGCTAATATTTCCGTTCTATCTTTTATTGTTTTTGCGTTATTAATGATTTATTAAAGAGCTCAGCGAAGCTGGCCCCCCTACAATCAGCACAAATAAAAACTCAAGTGTCTTTCTTTAGTGCTACGTTTGTGCTGTTTTGTGCCGCAAAAAAATTACGTTTGTGCTGCTTTTATTTTGAAGATATTAGCAATGTTTTTTTTACAGACTATGACAGCCCTCAAAATTTCCACTCGCCTGCTAGCATTTGGCGAGTGGATTTAAGCTGGGGGCGAGTGATGACAGGGCTACATGACCAATCTCCCTCCAATCTGTGCCTACACTTAGAGTCCCGATGAGATTGGCGGCTGAAGAGGAAAGGTGCATGCTCGTGAAAAATAGTCTTTGTGAGCACAGGCAGAGCAGTACACAGGTGCTCTCCTTACAATTCTCATTAAGCCATGGGACTTAACAGTATGACCTCTCTGAGCCTACCCCCCGCTCCCCCGACCAATGTGCCTGGAAAGAAAAAAGTAATGAGTGAGGTGGAGGATTGGGAAAATTACCACTCCGTTGCAGTGCTCACTGAAAGTTGCCCTGACATGAGAGCGGTAGCCTTCCAGTTTGTGCAGTTTTCTTCTCCTTGTGCTCTATGTAAGCGTCCAACAGTCAACTTCAGCCTGAGCACTGTGAACAGTCTGGTCTCAATGTGTGCTGTGCGGTGTCAGTGTGCGCTGTGCTATGGTGTCAATGGCTGTAAAATTGTGCTGAATTTGTACTTCCTCCTGCTGTGCTGCAGCTCCTCTCCTCACTGCCAGCCTGATTAAAAGGGGGAAGTGGGGACATGCAAGCGTGGAGCCGCACACACAGGCCCCTACTGATGAGATGAGATGAGACGCAGAGGAGACAGCAAGAGAATGGGGAAGAGACCCAGTTCTAGTGCCATGTCCCTCTGGTCTGACCCCAGTGCCCTGTCCCTCTGGTCTGACCCCAGTGCCCTGTCCCTCTGGTCTGACCCCAGTGCCCTGTCCGATTTTGTTAAAGTTGTTGTTGGTAATATTTAATTTTGTAACTTGATTCTGCATAAAACATATAACAGTGTCATTCCATGAGATAATCTACGAGGGCGTGTTTACGGGTGCAATTAGGCGCAGGGCAGTGTATGAATTAGGTGGGGCAACTGGTGGCGAGTATCTCTTGAGGCCTGGCTAGTAGCTCAGGACTTGAAATTTTGAGCCCTGGACTATGACATCATCTAGCCCCCCTACAACACCCAAATGACACAAAACTGGTCTTGTTGGTTAGTGCTACGTTTGTGCTGGTTTGTGCTGCTAATATTTTTATTTGTGCTGTTATGCTTTTAAAGTCATAACAGTTTATTTATTTTTTTCAAACCCCACTCACTTTGCCCACCTCACAATCAGCACAAATAAAAACTGAAGTGTGTTTCTTTAGTGCTATGTTTGTGCTGTTTTGTGCTTAAATTGTGTTTAAATTTCCATTCTATCTTTTATTGTTTTTGTGTTATTAATGATTTATCAAAGGACACCAAAGGTCACACAGCCCCCCTACAACAACGCCCAAATGACACAAAAAACTGGTCTCATTGGTTAGTGCTACGTTTTTGCTGCTAATATTTTCGTTGCATGGTGGCACCAGTCAGCTGGTGGATGTGACAACAGAACCGGCTGATGGCATATAAGCTGGCACTGAGCTTGGCTGGCGGCAGACTGTGGGTAAGCAGCAGGAAGCAGGAGACAGGTGAAACCTTGCTGGACTGAAGAGCTGTAGCAGGATGCAGGGTCAGATGAGCCGGGTCCATAATGGTTGGGCAGATCAGGCATAGACGGCAGACAACAAGATAGTTGGGTCACAAGCCAAATCAGCAACGGGAGTTAGATCAGGCAAGAACAGAAGGCAGAATCCAACGGAGGTCAGGAGCAAGCTGGGTTAGGATCAGAAGTCAAACGCAGCAATCAGGAGCGAACACACAGAAGCTGCACACCAAACTGCAGCCTGTTTAAATAGTCTGTCTGGCGCCAGCATTGATGACAGGCTCACGCTCATCTGCCCGGCCAGTTGCCAGTCTGCGCGCATGCGCATATGTATGCACAGGGAGACATCATTTGTGCTATGGGCAAGCCTTTGCTGACAACCCCTACAACAGCCAAACAAAATGAAAAGGGGCTGGTTGGTTGCCACGTTTGTGTTGGTTTGTGCCATTTTACTCTCCATTCTAGCTCCTTTTTGTGTTTTTCATTTATTGTTGATTTAATAAAGGTCACCCAGCAGCCCTACAAGAGACACAAGACATGAAACCAGGCTGGTTGGTGCCTCCTTTGTGCTGGTTTGTGCTGTTTAAGTATCAGTTCTACTGCTTTTTGTTTTTCAGCTATTTACTATTTATTAAAGGTCAGTAAAGGTCACTGGGTTGGTTGGTTAGTGCCGCGTTAGTGCTGTTAAAATTACTATGTGTGCGCTGCTTTTTTATTGCAAACTTTTTTTTAATTAATCAAACCCCACCTTCCCCACTATAAAAGCATAAGGATGTGAAACTGGCTGATTATTAGTTAGTGCTGCTACTGTGCTGCTTAAACATCCATTCTCTCAGGTTTTGATATTTTAAGTTATTTTTTTTTTTATATAGTATATACTATAGTTTTACCACCATATTTTTGTACAATTTGTATGTAAATATAAGCAACTTTTGTTATTCCCTATGTCACTTACATAACTATAATTTTATGTACAGTATATTGCTATATTACATGCTATAATGGGTTATTTTTAGACCTTTTATTTGTGTTACATTGTAACCATGTTCATGTGTCTGCACATAACAAAATTTAGTTTTAGGCTCCTTTTACACATGCTGTCTGATCAGGTGCGCCTGTCCGTTTTTCAGTTGTACCTGATCGGATCGGACACTCCATTCACCTCTATGGAGCAACAGATGTCAGCGATGACATGTCTGCTGACATACACCGTCATCCGATCCGATCTATTCCGCCAAATCCAGATGGATGGAGGTCCTATTTTACATCCTTCTGGAGGATCAGATCAGATAGGATCAGATAAAAATAGACAGAGTCCCATAGAAGAGAGCAGAACTCTGACAGGTCCATCTCAGCACAGTGAGCTGAGAAAGATCTGTCATCGGCTTGCTCAGCACGTATTAACAGAGTCCATCAAAATGAACGTACCCCATGTGAAAGGGGCTTATGGGTTGACTGTATTGATTGGGAAATGTGTCACCACAGTCTCACTTTGAATACTCAGTGCTAACAGCACAATTGTTGTAATGGATGGAGCAGGTGATAAGATGTGCTTCTTGTTGTCTTATTTCACAATTTCAATTGCGCAGCACTGGATTAATAGCTCTTTTTCTTTCTTCTTCAAGTTTTACATCCATGGCATAAGACTTAAAGGAGAAGTCCAGTCTGAGCTTTGTAGGCTGGGCTTCTCCTAAGGGTCTAAGGAGTGCAATTAATTTTGCACTCCTATGACCCGTTTTTCAGTAGAGAGCGGTCTGAAGTCCACTCTCTGCTGACGTCACTGGAATCAGTCGGGGCAGCGCATCATCACGACTTCCCAAGTCTGGATCCGCCAGCTGCCCTGATTGATGGCAATCTCAGCGAGTCACTGACACAGCCTCTACCCGCCCCTCCACTGCCCAGTGCTCCAATGGAGCGCTGAGAAGTAGAGCAAGGCGATGCTGACTGACAGGGGAGGAGTGAGAACCCAGCCATCGGCGGTGTTCGGTGGCTCGGTTCTCAGTGTAGAGACAGCTGGGACATGTGCAGCATCAGCCTGACGCTGCATCCACCGAGGTAAGTATGAATATAAAAAAAAACAAAACATACCGTATTTATTGGCGTATATAACACGCACTTCAATTTAAGAGGGAAGTTTCAGGATTTTTTTTGCCGTATTCTCCAAGCACTTGCTCCGTAATTCAAAGTGGGGGGTTGTATTTAAATTAAGCACGCCCCCGCGCCGATCGAACTGCGCATGCGCCGGCCGTACAAATAGCCCAGTGCGCAAGATCCAGCTCACGACGGAAAACGTCATTGAAGCCGACGTGAGCATCATTGACATAAAGCCCTATTCGCGAACGACTTTGTCATTGACGTAAAGCCCTATTTACGAACGACTTAGTAAAACTACGTAAACGACGGAAAAAGACGACGCTGTCCCGAGGCCATACTTAAACATGGCATACGACGGACCTTCGGAAACCTACCCCTCATATAGCAGGGGTAGGTTTACGCTTACGGAAATGACGTAAACGACGACGAGGCAGCGCAAAAACTTTCGGGAATCAGCATATCAGGCTCATTTGCATAGTCAAATGAGAAAACAATGTAAACGCCACCTAGCGGCCAGAAAAAAATGACATCGAAGATCCGACGGTGTAAGTGTCTTACACCTGTCGGCTCTACGCCGTATCTATGCGTAAGTGATTCTAGGAATCAGACGCATAGATACCCGGGCCAAAAAACAGAGATACGGCGGTGTATCTTAACTCCCGTTGCTGATTTGGCTTGTGACCCAACTATCCTGTTGTCTGCGCCGTCTATGCCTGATCTGCCCGACCATTATGGACCCCGGCTCATCTGACCCTGCATCCTGCTACAGCTCTTCAGTCCAGTAAGGTTTCACCTGTCTCCTGCTTCCAGCTGCTTACCCACAGTCTGCCGCCAGCCAAGCTCAGTGCCAGCTTATATGCCATCAGCCGGTTCTGTTGTCACATCCACCAGCTGACTGGTGCCACCATGCAGTCTATTGGACTGATCACAGGCACTCATACTTTGCTGTGCTTCAATTGCTGCTTTCTAACCAGGAGATCACTAACCAGGTATGGGACAGGAGGGCAGGGTGATGTCATTGTCTGGGAAAAAACTAATTGCTATTATCTTAAAAATAAAAGCAGCACACAAATGTGTATTTTTATGACAAAAAAAAGCACAAAACGTAGCACTAACAAATAGTATGTTTGTTTGTAAGATTTAATAACATGGGGGGCAAAGTGAGTGGGTTATTATCAAATAAAAACAAGCTGCTGTATATTAAAAACCATAACGGCACAAATAAAAATATTAGCAGCACAAACATAGCACTAAAGAAACATTTGAGTTTTTATTTGTGCTGATTGTAAGGGGGGGGGGGGGGTGGTGAGTGGGGTTTGAAAAAAACAAAATAAATGTTATAACTTAAAAAAAACCATAACAGCACAAATATTTTTTTTAGCAGCACAAAACAGCACAAACGTAGCACTAACCAACGAGACCAGTTTTGTGTCATTTGGGCGTTGTAGGGGCGCTGTGTGACCTTTGATGACCTTTGATAAATCATTAATAACATAACACAAAAACAATAAAAGATAGAATGGAAATTTAAACAGCACAAAACAGCACCAACATAGCACTAAAGAAACACACTTCAGTTTTTATTTGTGCTGATTGTGAGGTGGGCAAAGTGAGTGGGGTTTGAAAAAAAAAAATAAACTGTTATGACTTTAAAAGCATAACAGCACAAATAAAAATATTAGCAGCACAAACCAGCACAAACGTAGCACTAACCAACAAGACCAGTTTTGTGTCATTTGGGTGTTGTAGGGGGGCTAGATGATGTCATAGTCCAGGGCTCAAAATTTCAAGTCCTGAGCTACTAGCCAGGCCTCAAGAGATACTCGCCACCAGTTGCCCCACCTAATTCATACACTGCCCTGCCGCCTAATTGCACCTGTAAACACGCCCTCGTAGATTATCTCATGGAATGACACTGTTATATGTTTTATGCAGAATCAAGTTACAAAATTAAATATTACCAACAACAACTTTAACAAAATCGGACAGGGCACTGGGGTCAGACCAGAGGGACAGGGCACTGGGGTCAGACCAGAGGGACAGGGCACTGGGGTCAGACCAGAGGGACATGGCACTAGAACTGGGTCTCTTCCCCATTCTCTTGCTGTCTCCTCTGCGTCTCATCTCATCTCATCAGTAGGGGCCTGTGTGTGCGGCTCCACGCTTGCATGTCCCCACTTCCCCCTTTTAATCAGGCTGGCAGTGAGGAGAGGAGCTGCAGCACAGCAGGAGGAAGTACAAATTCAGCACAATTTTACAGCCATTGACACCATAGCACAGCACACACTGACACCGCACAGCACACATTGAGACCAGACTGTTCACAGTGCTCAGGCTGAACTGTTGGACGCTTACATAGAGCACAAGGAGAAGAAAACTGCACAAACTGGAAGGCTACCGCTCTCATGTCAGGGCAACTTTCAGTGAGCACTGCAACGGAGTGGTAATTTTCCCAATCCTCCACCTCACTCATTACTTTTTTCTTTCCAGGCACATTGGTCGGGGGGAGCGGTAGGCTCAGAGAGGTCATACTGTTAAGTCCCATGGCTTAATGAGAATTGTAAGGAGAGCACCTGTGTACTGCTCTGCCTGTGCTCACAAAGACTATTTTTCACGAGCATGCACCTTTCCTCTTCAGCCGCCAATCTCATCGGGACTCTAAGTGTAGGCACAGATTGGAGGGAGATTGGTCATGTAGCCCTGTCATCACTCGCCCCCCAGCTTAAATCCACTCGCCAAATGCTAGCAGGCGAGTGGAAATTTTGAGGGCTGTCATAGTCTGTAAAAAAAACATTGCTAATATCTTCAAAATAAAAGCAGCACAAACGTAATTTTTTGCGGCACAAAACAGCACAAACGTAGCACTAAAGAAAGACACTTGAGTTTTTATTTGTGCTGATTGTAGGGGGGCCAGCTTCGCTGAGCTCTTTAATAAATCATTAATAACGCAAAAACAATAAAAGATAGAACGGAAATATTAGCAGCACAAAACAGCACAAACGTAGCACTAACCAATGAGACCAGTTTCGTGTCATTTGGGCTTGTAGGGGGGCTGTGTGACCTTTGGTGACCTTTAATAAATCATTAATAACGCAAAAACGATAAAAGATAGAACGGAAATATTAGCAGCACAAAACAGCACAAACGTAGCACTAACCAATGAGACCAGTTTCGTGTCATTTGGGCTTGTAGGGGGGCTGTGTGACCTTTGGTGACCTTTAATAAATCATTAATAACGCGAAAACGATAAAAGATAGAACGGAAATATAAGCAGCACAAAACAGCACAAACGTAGCACTAACCAATGAGACCAGTTTCGTGTCATTTGGGCTTGTAGGGGGGCTGTGTGACCTTTGGTGACCTTTATTAAATCATTAATAACGCAAAAACGATAAAAGATAGAATGGAAATATTAGCAGCACAAACGTAGCACTAACCAATGAGACCAGTTTCGTGTCATTTGGGCTTGTAGGGGGGCTGTGTGACCTTTGGTGACCTTTAATAAATCATTAATAACACAAAAACAATAAAAGATAGAAAGGAAATGTAAACAGCACAAAACAGCACAAACATAGCACTAAAGAAACACACTTGAGTTTTATTTGTGCTGATTGTAAGATGGGCAAAGTGAGTGGGGTTGAAAAAAATAAATAAACTGTTATAACTTTAAAACCATAACAGCACAAATAAAAATATTAGCAGCACAAACCAGCACAAACGTAGCACTAACCAATGAGACCAGTTTCGTGTCATTTGGGCGTTGTAGGGGGGCTGATTGACCTTTGGTGACCTTTAATAAATCATTATAACGCAAAAACGATAAAAGATAGAACAGAAATATTAGCAGCACAAAACAGCACAAACGTAGCACTAACCAACCAGACCAGTTCCGTGTCGTTTGGGCTTGTAGGGGTGCTGTGTGACCTTTGGTGACCTTTAATAAATCATTAATAACGCAAAAACGATAAAAGATAGAACGGAAATATTAGCAGCACAAAACAGCACAAACGTAGCACTAACCACAAAGACCAGTTTTGTGTCGTTTGGAGCTCAGCGAAGCTGGCCCCCCTACAATCAGCACAAATAAAAACTCAAGTGTGTTTCTTTAGTGCTACGTTTGTGCTGTTTTGTGCCGCAAAAAATTACGTTTGTGCTGCTTTTATTTTGAAGATATTAGCAATTGTTTTTTCCAGACTATGACATCATCTAGCCCCCCTACAAGCCCAAATGACACGAAACTGGTCTCATTTAGTGCTACTTTTACGTTTTTGCTGTTTTGTGCTGCTAATATTTCCGTTCTATCTTTTATCGTTTTTGTGTTATTAATGATTTATTAAAGGTCACCAAAGGTCACACAGCCCCCCTACAAGCCCAAATGACACGAAACTGGTCTGGTTGGTTAGTGCTACGTTTGTGCTGTTTTGTGCTGCTAATATTTCCGTTCTATCTTTTATCGTTTTTGCGTTATTAATGATTTATTAAAGGTCACCAAAGGTCACACAGCCCCCCTACAAGCCCAAATGACACGAAACTGGTCTGGTTGGTTAGTGCTACGTTTGTGCTGTTTTGTGCTGCTAATATTTCCATTTTATCTTTTATCGTTTTTGCGTTATTAATGATTTATTAAAGGTCACCAAAGGTCAATCAGCCCCCCTACAACGCCCAAATGACACGAAACTGGTCTCATTGGTTAGTGCTACGTTTGTGCTGGTTTGTGCTGCTAATATTTTTATTTGTGCTGTTATGGTTTTAAAGTTATAACAGTTTATTTATTTTTTTCAAACCCCACTCACTTTGCCCATCTTACAATCAGCACAAATAAAAACTCAAGTGTGTTTCTTTAGTGCTATGTTTGTGCTGTTTTGTGCTGTTTAAATTTCCTTTCTATCTTTTATCGTTTTTGTGTTATTAATGATTTATTAAAGGTCACCAAAGGTCACACAGCCCCCCTACAAGCCCAAATGACACGAAACTGGTCTGGTTGGTTAGTGCTACGTTTGTGCTGTTTTGTGCTGCTAATATTTCCGTTCTATCTTTTATCGTTTTTGTGTTATTAATGATTTATTAAAGGTCACCAAAGGTCACACAGCCCCCCTACAAGCCCAAATGACACGAAACTGGTCTGGTTGGTTAGTGCTACGTTAGTGCTGTTTTGTGCTGCTAATATTTCCATTCTATCTTTTATCGTTTTTGCGTTATTAATGATTTATTAAAGGTCACCAAAGGTCACACAGCCCCCCTACAAGCCCAAATGAGCTCAGCGAAGCTGGCCCCCCTACAATCAGCACAAATAAAAACTCAAGTGTGTTTCTTTAGTGCTACGTTTGTGCTGTTTTGTGCCGCAAAAAATTACATTTGTGCTGCTTTTATTTTGAAGATATTAGCAATTGTTTTTTCCAGACTATGACATCATCTAGCCCCCCTACAAGCCCAAATGTCACAAAACTGGTCTCATTAGTTAGTGCTACGTTTGTGCTGTTTTGTGCTGCTAATATTTCCGTTCTATCTTTCATCGTTTTTGCGTTATTAATGATTTATTAAAGGTCACCAAAGGTCACACAGCACCCCTACAAGCCCAAACGACACAAAACTGGTCTTTGTGGTTAGTGCTACGTTTGTGCTGTTTTGTGCTGCTAATATTTCCGTTCTATCTTTTATCGTTTTTGCGTTATTAATGATTTATTAAAGGTCACCAAAGGTCACACAGCACCCCTACAAGCCCAAACGACACGGAACTGGTCTGGTTGGTTAGTGCTACGTTTGTGCTGTTTTGTGCTGCTAATATTTCTGTTCTATCTTTTATCGTTTTTGCGTTATTAATGATTTATTAAAGGTCACCAAAGGTCAATCAGCCCCCCTACAACGCCCAAATGACACGAAACTGGTCTCATTGGTTAGTGCTACGTTTGTGCTGGTTTGTGCTGCTAATATTTTTATTTGTGCTGTTATGGTTTTAAAGTTATAACAGTTTATTTATTTTTTCAAACCCCACTCACTTTGCCCATCTTACAATCAGCACAAATAAAAACTCAAGTGTGTTTCTTTAGTGCTATGTTTGTGCTGTTTTGTGCTGTTTACATTTCCTTTCTATCTTTTATTGTTTTTGTGTTATTAATGATTTATTAAAGGTCACCAAGGTCACACAGCCCCCCTACAAGCCCAAATGACACGAAACTGGTCTCATTGGTTAGTGCTACGTTTGTGCTGTTTTGTGCTGCTAATATTTCCATTCTATCTTTTATCGTTTTTGCGTTATTAATGATTTAATAAAGGTCACCAAAGGTCACACAGCCCCCCTACAAGCCCAAATGACACGAAACTGGTCTCATTGGTTAGTGCTACGTTTGTGCTGTTTTGTGCTGCTTATATTTCCGTTCTATCTTTTATCGTTTTCGCGTTATTAATGATTTATTAAAGGTCACCAAAGGTCACACAGCCCCCCTACAAGCCCAAATGACACGAAACTGGTCTCATTGGTTAGTGCTACGTTTGTGCTGTTTTGTGCTGCTAATATTTCCGTTCTATCTTTTATTGTTTTTGCGTTATTAATGATTTATTAAAGAGCTCAGCGAAGCTGGCCCCCCTACAATCAGCACAAATAAAAACTCAAGTGTCTTTCTTTAGTGCTACGTTTGTGCTGTTTTGTGCCGCAAAAAATTACGTTTGTGCTGCTTTTATTTTGAAGATATTAGCAATGTTTTTTTTACAGACTATGACAGCCCTCAAAATTTCCACTCGCCTGCTAGCATTTGGCGAGTGGATTTAAGCTGGGGGGCGAGTGATGACAGGGCTACATGACCAATCTCCCTCCAATCTGTGCCTACACTTAGAGTCCCGATGAGATTGGCGGCTGAAGAGGAAAGGTGCATGCTCGTGAAAAATAGTCTTTGTGAGCACAGGCAGAGCAGTACACAGGTGCTCTCCTTACAATTCTCATTAAGCCATGGGACTTAACAGTATGACCTCTCTGAGCCTACCCCGCTCCCCCGACCAATGTGCCTGGAAAGAAAAAAGTAATGAGTGAGGTGGAGGATTGGGAAAATTACCACTCCGTTGCAGTGCTCACTGAAAGTTGCCCTGACATGAGAGCGGTAGCCTTCCAGTTTGTGCAGTTTTCTTCTCCTTGTGCTCTATGTAAGCGTCCAACAGTTCAGCCTGAGCACTGTGAACAGTCTGGTCTCAATGTGTGCTGTGCGGTGTCAGTGTGCGCTGTGCTATGGTGTCAATGGCTGTAAAATTGTGCTGAATTTGTACTTCCTCCTGCTGTGCTGCAGCTCCTCTCCTCACTGCGCCAGCCTGATTAAAAGGGGGAAGTGGGGACATGCAAGCGTGGAGCCGCACACACAGGCCCCCCTACTGATGAGATGAGATGAGACGCAGAGGAGACAGCAAGAGAATGGGGAAGAGACCCAGTTCTAGTGCCATGTCCCTCTGGTCTGACCCCAGTGCCCTGTCCCTCTGGTCTGACCCCAGTGCCCTGTCCCTCTGGTCTGACCCCAGTGCCCTGTCCGATTTTGTTAAAGTTGTTGTTGGTAATATTTAATTTTGTAACTTGATTCTGCATAAAACATATAACAGTGTCATTCCATGAGATAATCTACGAGGGCGTGTTTACGGGTGCAATTAGGCGCAGGGCAGTGTATGAATTAGGTGGGGCAACTGGTGGCGAGTATCTCTTGAGGCCTGGCTAGTAGCTCAGGACTTGAAATTTTGAGCCCTGGACTATGACATCATCTAGCCCCCTACAACACCCAAATGACACAAAACTGGTCTTGTTGGTTAGTGCTACGTTTGTGCTGGTTTGTGCTGCTAATATTTTTATTTGTGCTGTTATGCTTTTAAAGTCATAACAGTTTATTTATTTTTTTCAAACCCCACTCACTTTGCCCACCTCACAATCAGCACAAATAAAAACTGAAGTGTGTTTCTTTAGTGCTATGTTTGTGCTGTTTTGTGCTTAAATTGTGTTTAAATTTCCATTCTATCTTTTATTGTTTTTGTGTTATTAATGATTTATCAAAGGACACAAAGGTCACACAGCCCCCCTACAACGCCCAAATGACACAAAACTGGTCTCATTGGTTAGTGCTACGTTTTTGCTGCTAATATTTTCGTTGCATGGTGGCACCAGTCAGCTGGTGGATGTGACAACAGAACCGGCTGATGGCATATAAGCTGGCACTGAGCTTGGCTGGCGGCAGACTGTGGGTAAGCAGCAGGAAGCAGGAGACAGGTGAAACCTTGCTGGACTGAAGAGCTGTAGCAGGATGCAGGGTCAGATGAGCCGGGTCCATAATGGTTGGGCAGATCAGGCATAGACGGCAGACAACAAGATAGTTGGGTCACAAGCCAAATCAGCAACGGGAGTTAGATCAGGCAAGAACAGAAGGCAGAATCCAACGGAGGTCAGGAGCAAGCTGGGTTAGGATCAGAAGTCAAAACGCAGCAATCAGGAGCGAACACACAGAAGCTGCACACCAAACTGCAGCCTGTTTAAATAGTCTGTCTGGCGCCAGCATTGATGACAGGCTCACGCTCATCTGCCCGGCCAGTTGCCAGTCTGCGCATGCGCATATGTATGCACAGGGAGACATCATTTGTGCTATGGGCAAGCCTTTGCTGACAACCCCTACAACAGCCAAACAAAATGAAAAGGGGCTGGTTGGTTGCCACGTTTGTGTTGGTTTGTGCCATTTTACTCTCCATTCTAGCTCCTTTTTGTTTTTCATTTATTGTTGATTTAATAAAGGTCACCCAGCAGCCCTACAAGAGACACAAGACATGAAACCAGGCTGGTTGGTGCCTCCTTTGTGCTGGTTTGTGCTGTTTAAGTATCAGTTCTACTGCTTTTTGTTTTCAGCTATTTACTATTTATTAAAGGTCAGTAAAGGTCACTGGGTTGGTTGGTTAGTGCCGCGTTAGTGCTGTTAAAATTACTATGTGTGCTGCTTTTTTATTGCAAACTTTTTTTTAATTAATCAAAACCCCACCTTCCCCACTATAAAAGCATAAGGATGTGAAACTGGCTGATTAGTTAGTGCTGCTACTGTGCTGCTTAAACATCCATTCTCTCAGGTTTTGATATTTTAAGTTATTTTTTTTTTTATATAGTATATACTATAGTTTTACACCATATTTTTGTACAATTTGTATGTAAATATAAGCAACTTTTGTTATTCCCTATGTCACTTACATAACTATAATTTTATGTACAGTATATTGCTATATTACATGCTATAATGGGTTATTTTTAGACCTTTTATTTGTGTTACATTGTAACCATGTTCATGTGTCTGCACATAACAAAATTTAGTTTTAGGCTCCTTTTACACATGCTGTCTGATCAGGTGCGCCTGTCCGTTTTTCAGTTGTACCTGATCGGATCGGACACTCCATTCACCTCTATGGAGCAACAGATGTCAGCGATGACATGTCTGCTGACATACACCGTCATCCGATCCGATCTATTCCGCCAAATCCAGATGGATGGAGGTCCTATTTTACATCCTTCTGGAGGATCAGATCAGATAGGATCAGATAAAAATAGACAGAGTCCCATAGAAGAGAGCAGAACTCTGACAGGTCCATCTCAGCACAGTGAGCTGAGAAAGATCTGTCATCGGCTTGCTCAGCACGTATTAACAGAGTCCATCAAAATGAACGTACCCCATGTGAAAGGGGCTTATGGGTTGACTGTATTGATTGGGAAATGTGTCACCACAGTCTCACTTTGAATACTCAGTGCTAACAGCACAATTGTTGTAATGGATGGAGCAGGTGATAAGATGTGCTTCTTGTTGTCTTATTTCACAATTTCAATTGCGCAGCACTGGATTAATAGCTCTTTTTCTTTCTTCTTCAAGTTTTACATCCATGGCATAAGACTTAAAGGAGAAGTCCAGTCTGAGCTTTGTAGGCTGGGCTTCTCCTAAGGGTCTAAGGAGTGCAATTAATTTTGCACTCCTATGACCCGTTTTCAGTAGAGAGCGGTCTGAAGTCCACTCTCTGCTGACGTCACTGGAATCAGTCGGGGCAGCGCATCATCACGACTTCCCAAGTCTGGATCCGCCAGCTGCCCTGATTGATGGCAATCTCAGCGAGTCACTGACACAGCCTCTACCCGCCCCTCCACTGCCCAGTGCTCCAATGAGCGCTGAGAAGTAGAGCAAGGCGATGCTGACTGACAGGGGAGGAGTGAGAACCCAGCCATCGGCGGTGTTCGGTGGCTCGGTTCTCAGTGTAGAGACAGCTGGGACATGTGCAGCATCAGCCTGACGCTGCATCCACCGAGGTAAGTATGAATATAAAAAAAAACAAAAACATACCGTATTTATTGGCGTATATAACACGCACTTCAATTTAAGAGGGAAGTTTCAGGATTTTTTTTGCCGTATTCTCCAAGCACTTGCTCCGTAATTCAAAGTGGGGGGCTTGTATTTAAATTAAGCACGCCCCCGCGCGCGATCGAACTGCGCATGCGCCGGCCGTACAAATAGCCCAGTGCGCAAGATCCAGCTCACGACGGAAAACGTCATTGAAGCCGACGTGAGCATCATTGACATAAAGCCCTATTCGCGAACGACTTTGTCATTGACGTAAAGCCCTATTTACGAACGACTTAGTAAAAACTACGTAAACGACGGAAAAAGACGACGACGTCCCCGAGGCCATACTTAACATGGCATACGACGGACCTTCGGAAACCTTACCCCCATATAGCAGGGGTAGGTTTACGCTTACGGAAATGACGTAAACGACGACGAGGCAGCGCAAAAACTTTCGGGAATCCGCATATCAGGCTCATTTGCATAGTCAAATGAGAAAACAATGTAAAGCGCCACCTAGCGGCCAGAAAAAAATGACATCGAAGATCCGACGGTGTAAGTGTCTTACACCTGTCGGCTCTACGCCGTATCTATGCGTAAGTGATTCTAGGAATCAGACGCATAGATACCCGCCAAAAAACGGAGATACGGCGGTGTATCTTAACTCCCGTTGCTGATTTGGCTGTGACCCAACTATCCTGTTTGTCTGCCGTCTATGCCTGATCTGCCCGACCATTATGGACCCGGCTCATCTGACCCTGCATCCTGCTACAGCTCTTCAGTCCAGTAAGGTTTCACCTGTCTCCTGCTTCCAGCTGCTTACCCACAGTCTGCCGCCAGCCAAGCTCAGTGCCAGCTTATATGCCATCAGCCGGTTCTGTTGTCACATCCACCAGCTGACTGGTGCCCACCATGCAGTCTATTGGACTGATCACAGGCACTCATACTTTGCTGTGCTTCAATTGCTGCTTTCTAACCAGGAGATCACTAACCAGGTATGGGACAGGAGGGCAGGGTGATGTCATTGTCTGGGAAAAAACTAATTGCTATTATCTTAAAAATAAAAGCAGCACAAATGTGTATTTTTATGACAAAAAAAAGCACAAACGTAGCACTAACAAATAGTATGTTTGTTTGTAAGATTTAATAACATGGGGGGCAAAGTGAGTGGGTTATTATCAAATAAAAACAAGCTGCTGTATATTAAAAACCATAACGGCACAAATAAAAATATTAGCAGCACAAACATAGCACTAAAGAAACATTTGAGTTTTTATTTGTGCTGATTGTAAGGGGGGGGGGGGGGGGGGGGTGGTGAGTGGGGTTTGAAAAAACAAAATAAATGTTATAACTTAAAAACCATAACAGCACAAATATTTTTTTAGCAGCACAAAACAGCACAAACGCAGCACTAACCAACGAGACCAGTTTTGTGTCATTTGGGCGTTGTAGGGGCGCTGTGTGACCTTTGATGACCTTTGATAAATCATTAATAACACAAAAACAATAAAAGATAGAATGGAAATTTAAACAGCACAAAACAGCACCAACATAGCACTAAAGAAACACACTTCAGTTTTTATTTGTGCTGATTGTGAGGTGGGCAAAGTGAGTGGGGTTTGAAAAAAATAAATAAACTGTTATGACTTTAAAAGCATAACAGCACAAATAAAAATATTAGCAGCACAAACCAGCACAAACGTAGCACTAACCAACAAGACCAGTTTTGTGTCATTTGGGTGTTGTAGGGGGGCTAGATGATGTCATAGTCCAGGGCTCAAAATTTCAAGTCCTGAGCTACTAGCCAGGCCTCAAGAGATACTCGCCACCAGTTGCCCCACCTAATTCATACACTGCCCTGCGCCTAATTGCACCTGTAAACACGCCCTCGTAGATTATCTCATGGAAATGACACTGTTATATGTTTTATGCAGAAATCAAGTTACAAAATTAAATATTACCAACAACAACTTTAACAAAATCGGACAGGGCACTGGGGTCAGACCAGAGGGACAGGGCACTGGGGTCAGACCAGAGGGACAGGGCACTGGGGTCAGACCAGAGGGACATGGCACTAGAACTGGGTCTCTTCCCCATTCTCTTGCTGTCTCCTCTGCGTCTCATCTCATCTCATCAGTAGGGGCCTGTGTGTGCGGCTCCACGCTTGCATGTCCCCACTTCCCCCTTTTAATCAGGCTGGCAGTGAGGAGAGGAGCTGCAGCACAGCAGGAGGAAGTACAAATTCAGCACAATTTTTACAGCCATTGACACCATAGCACAGCACACACTGACACCCGCACAGCACACATTGAGACCAGACTGTTCACAGTGCTCAGGCTGAACTGTTGGACGCTTACATAGAGCACAAGGAGAAGAAAACTGCACAAACTGGAAGGCTACCGCTCTCATGTCAGGGCAACTTTCAGTGAGCACTGCAACGGAGTGGTAATTTTCCCAATCCTCCACCTCACTCATTACTTTTTTCTTTCCAGGCACATTGGTCGGGGGAGCGGGGTAGGCTCAGAGAGGTCATACTGTTAAGTCCCATGGCTTAATGAGAATTGTAAGGAGAGCACCTGTGTACTGCTCTGCCTGTGCTCACAAAGACTATTTTTCACGAGCATGCACCTTCCTCTTCAGCCGCCAATCTCATCGGGACTCTAAGTGTAGGCACAGATTGGAGGGAGATTGGTCATGTAGCCCTGTCATCACTCGCCCCCAGCTTAAATCCACTCGCCAAATGCTAGCAGGCGAGTGGAAATTTTGAGGGCTGTCATAGTCTGTAAAAAAAACATTGCTAATATCTTCAAAATAAAAGCAGCACAAACGTAATTTTTTGCGGCACAAAAACAGCACAAACGTAGCACTAAAGAAAGACACTTGAGTTTTTATTTGTGCTGATTGTAGGGGGGCCAGCTTCGCTGAGCTCTTTAATAAATCATTAATAACGCAAAAACAATAAAGATAGAACGGAATATTAGCAGCACAAAACAGCACAAACGTAGCACTAACCAATGAGACCAGTTTCGTGTCATTTGGGGCTTGTAGGGGGGCTGTGTGACCTTTGGTGACCTTTAATAAATCATTAATAACGCAAAAACGATAAAAGATAGAACGGAAATATTAGCAGCACAAAACAGCACAAACGTAGCACTAACCAATGAGACCAGTTTCGTGTCATTTGGGCTTGTAGGGGGGCTGTGTGACCTTTGGTGACCTTTAATAAATCATTAATAACGCGAAAACGATAAAAGATAGAACGGAAATATAAGCAGCACAAAACAGCACAAACGTAGCACTAACCAATGAGACCAGTTTCGTGTCATTTGGGCTTGTAGGGGGGCTGTGTGACCTTTGGTGACCTTTATTAAATCATTAATAACGCAAAAACGATAAAAGATAGAATGGAAATATTAGCAGCACAAACGTAGCACTAACCAATGAGACCAGTTTCGTGTCATTTGGGCTTGTAGGGGGGCTGTGTGACCTTTGGTGACCTTTAATAAATCATTAATAACACAAAAACAATAAAAGATAGAAAGGAAATGTAAACAGCACAAAACAGCACAAACATAGCACTAAAGAAACACACTTGAGTTTTATTTGTGCTGATTGTAAGATGGGCAAAGTGAGTGGGGTTTGAAAAAAATAAATAAACTGTTATAACTTTAAAACCATAACAGCACAAATAAAAAAATATTAGCAGCACAAACCAGCACAAACGTAGCACTAACCAATGAGACCAGTTTCGTGTCATTTGGGCGTTGTAGGGGGGCTGATTGACCTTTGGTGACCTTTAATAAATCATTAATAACGCAAAAACGATAAAATAGAACAGAAATATTAGCAGCACAAAACAGCACAAACGTAGCACTAACCAACCAGACCAGTTCCGTGTCGTTTGGGCTTGTAGGGTGCTGTGTGACCTTTGGTGACCTTTAATAAATCATTAATAACGCAAAAACGATAAAAGATAGAACGGAAATATTAGCAGCACAAAACAGCACAAACGTAGCACTAACCACAAAGACCAGTTTTGTGTCGTTTGGGCTTGTAGGGGTGCTGTGTGACCTTTGGTGACCTTTAATAAATCATTAATAACGCAAAAACGATGAAAGATAGAACGGAAATATTAGCAGCACAAAACAGCACAAACGTAGCACTAACTAATGAGACCAGTTTTGTGACATTTGGGCTTGTAGGGGGGCTAGATGATGTCATAGTCTGGAAAAAACAATTGCTAATATCTTCAAAATAAAAGCAGCACAAATGTAATTTTTTGCGGCACAAAACAGCACAAACGTAGCACTAAAGAAACACACTTGAGTTTTTATTTGTGCTGATTGTAGGGGGGCCAGCTTCGCTGAGCTCATTTGGGCTTGTAGGGGGGCTGTGTGACCTTTGGTGACCTTTAATAAATCATTAATAACGCAAAAACGATAAAAGATAGAATGGAAATATTAGCAGCACAAAACAGCACTAACGTAGCACTAACCAACCAGACCAGTTTCGTGTCATTTGGGCTTGTAGGGGGGCTGTGTGACCTTTGGTGACCTTTAATAAATCATTAATAACACAAAAACGATAAAAGATAGAACGAAAATATTAGCAGCACAAAACAGCACAAACGTAGCACTAACCAACCAGACCAGTTTCGTGTCATTTGGGCTTGTAGGGGGGCTGTGTGACCTTTGGTGACCTTTAATAAATCATTAATAACACAAAAACGATAAAAGATAGAAAGGAAATTTAAACAGCACAAAACAGCACAAACATAGCACTAAAGAAACACACTTGAGTTTTTTATTTGTGCTGATTGTAAGATGGGCAAAGTGAGTGGGGTTTGAAAAAAATAAATAAACTGTTATAACTTTAAAAACCATAACAGCACAAATAAAAATATTAGCAGCACAAACCAGCACAAACGTAGCACTAACCAATGAGACCAGTTTCGTGTCATTTGGGCGTTGTAGGGGGGCTGATTGACCTTTGGTGACCTTTAATAAATCATTAATAACGCAAAAAAACGATAAAAGATAAAATGGAAATATTAGCAGCACAAAACAGCACAAACGTAGCACTAACCAACCAGACCAGTTTCGTGTCATTTGGGCTTGTAGGGGGGCTGTGTGACCTTTGGTTTGACCTTTAATAAATCATTAATAACGCAAAAACGATAAAAGATAGAACGGAAATATTAGCAGCACAAAACAGCACAAACGTATAGTAGCACTAACCAACCAGACCAGTTTCGTGTCATTTGGGCTTGTAGGGGGGGGCTGTTGGGGGCTGTGTGATGTGCCTTTGGTGACCTTTAATAAATCATTAATAACACAAAAACGATAAAAGATAGAACGGAAATATTAGCAGCACAAAACAGCACAAACGTAGCACTAACCAATGAGACCAGTTTCGTGTCATTTGGGCTTGTAGGGGGGCTAGATGATGTCATAGTCTGGAAAAAACAATTGCTAATATCTTCAAAATAAAAGCAGCACAAACGTAATTTTTTGCGGCACAAAACAGCACAAACGTAGCACTAAAGAAACACACTTGAGTTTTTATTTGTGCTGATTGTAGGGGGGCCAGCTTCGCTGAGCTACAAAAGTGCTATAAAATGTTATTATAATTGCTGATCACACCTGTTTAGTCCTTTGTATTTCAGTGTAATATATGCTGTTCACACTTCTATGTGCTGTTTTTCTTTCCATTTATTGAAAGGTGCTGTTTTTTGTCTCATATTGAAAGTAAATGGACACTTGTTCTATAATTACTTGTTGCAATGTGAATATTTTTTTTTGTAAAATATGTACTTTACAAGGAATCTCTTATTACTTCATGGTACATTTTGTGTACTGTAAGCAAAATAATATTTTTTCACTCCCTTCATGACCGGACCTTTTTTTGCAATACGGCACTGCGTCACTTTAACCACTAGCCGACCAGCCGACGCAGTTTTACGGCGGCAGGTCGGCTCGGCTGCGCAAAATCACGTAATATCATGTAATTTCGCATTTCAGCCAATAGGGGTGCGCGCCGCCTGCTCGCCCCTGGTGCCGCGTGCGTGCCCGGCAGCGCGATCACCGCCGGACACTCGCGATCGCTTGTTACAGAGCGTGAACCAGGAGCTGTGTGTGTAAACACAGAGCTCCCGGTCCTGTCAGGGGGAGAAATGACAGATCGCATGTTCATACAATGTATGAACAG
The DNA here is from genome assembly GCA_029574335.1 of Rana kukunoris. Classification (NCBI taxonomy): domain Eukaryota; kingdom Metazoa; phylum Chordata; class Amphibia; order Anura; family Ranidae; genus Rana; species Rana kukunoris. Next base: position 21,947,622 of record CM056057.1, read on the forward strand.
CGATCTGTCATTTGCCCTAGTCAGTCCCACTCCCTCTTCAGTAAGAACACACCTAGGGAACATAAATAACCCCTTCCTCGCCCCCTAGTGTTAACCCCTTCCCTGCCAGTGCTATTTTTACAGTAATCAATGCATTTTTATAGCACTGATCGCTATAAAAATGCCAATGGTCCCAAAAATTTGTCAAAAGTGTCCGAAGTGTCCGCCATAAGGTCGCAGTACTGATAAAAATAGCAGATCGCCGCCAATACTAGTAAAAAAAAAATATATTAATAAAAATGCCATAAAACTACCCCCTATTTTGTAGATAACTTTTGGGCAAACCAATCAATAAACGCTTATTGCGATTTTTTTTTTTACGAAAAATATGTTGAAAAATACGTATCGGACTAAACTGAGGAAAAAAAATCGTTTTTTTATATATATTTTTGGGGGATGTTTATTGCAGCAAAAAGTAAAAAATATTAATTTTTTTCAAAATTGTCGCTCAATTTTTGTTTATAGAGCAAAAAATAAAAACTGCAGAGGTGATCAAATACCACCAAAAGAAATCTCTATTTGTGAGGAAAAAAGGACGCCAATTTTGTTTGGGAGCCACGTCACACGATCGCGCAATCGTCAGTTAAAGCGACGCAGTGCCGAATCCCAAAAAGTTGCCTGGTCATTGACCAGTAAAATGGCCGGGGCTGAAGTGGTTAACTGACAATTGCGCTGTACCCAAACAAAATTATTTTGGTGGTATTTGATCACCTCTGCGGTTTTTATGTCTTGTGCTATAAGCAAAAAAGAGCGACAACTTTGAAAAAAAAAACAATATTTTTTACTTTTTGCTATAATAAATCTCCCCAATTTTTTTTTTAAATAAAATGTCTTCATAAGTTTTGGTCAATAGCTATTCTTCTACATATTTTTGGTAATAAAAATCGCAATAAGCGTATATTGATTGGTGTGTGCGCAAACGTTATAGCGTCTACGGCCGTGTACACACGATCAAATTTATCTGCTGAAACTGGTCCGACGGACCGTTTCAGCAGACATCTCCGATCGTGTGTACGGGCTAGCGGACATGTTTTCCCAGCGGACAAATTTCAAAGCATGCTTTGAAATTTGTCCACCGGAGACATGTCCGTCGGATATGTCCGCTGGTTAGTACAATAACCAGCGAACAGAAATCTCCGCGCATGCGTCGAATGGATTCGACGCATGCGTGGAAGTATTTTACTTCCTGGAGTGGTGACGTGGCGGCGTCAACGTCACCGCCACGTCACTGCGTCCCCAGCCTGAGGGGATTTTCGTCCGATGGCGTGTACACGCCATCGGACCAAAATCCGATGAGACCTGTCCGCTGGAAACGGTCCGTTGGACATGTTTAAGCGGACATGTCTCATCGTGTGTATGCGGCCTACAAAATAGGGGATAGATTTATGGCATTTTTATTATTATAATTTTTTTTTACTAGTAATGGCTGAAATCAGCGATTTTTAGCGAGACTGCAACATTGTGGAGGACAGATCGGACACTTGTGACACATTTTTGGGACCATTGACATTTATACAGCAATCAGTGCTATAAAAATGCACTGATTACTGTATAAATGTCAAAGGGGTTAACACCAGGGGGCGATCAAGCGGTTTAATATGTTCTCTCAGTGCATGTTCTAATTGCAGAGGAAAGGAACTGACTAGAGGAGAAGACAGATCGTTGTTCCTAGCTAGTAGGAACACACGATCTGTCTCTCCTCTACTCACAGAACAGGGATGTGTGTGTCTCTCATGCCGGCGATCGCACGTGGTCATCACGAATGCCGGCCACATGCATCGGTTCCCCCCAGTGCAGCGGGTGCGCATGCGCCTGCTAGCCTTGCTTAAGAAGCCGTACATACAGCTGCGAAGACTCACTGGAACGTGCCGACCTGCCGCTGTATAATGACGGTGGCTGGTCGGCAAGCAGTTAAAGTAGAACTATAGGCAAAACCTTTTTTTCATTTTTGGAAGAGCAAGGGAGAGTTATAACCCCTGTGAGATTATTTTTTTCGTCAACAGTGTCTCATTGCGGACATTTCCCTTCACTTCCTGTCACATAGCCAAACAGGAAGTGGGAGGAAATCCCTGCAAATTAAGGGAATTCCTTGGGGACCCCCAGGTCAACAGATCTAGTGTTCCAATTGGAAGATTTCCCCTCTATTACTTTTCTGGAGACAAATCAAAATTTGTGATTTTCTTTTACTTTCACTTTCAATGATAATTGTAAACAGGGCAAATAGAGAGGGTGAATCTCCTCAATGGGGACAAAGACAGCAATAAAAAATGACAAGCATTCTAATCCATCTCCACTCTATCCAAAACTAAATAAAACGTTATGTTACGCCTTTAGTTATACTTTAACTCTTCCCTTTCTCTTTTGCATTTTTTTATTCCATTCCAGTCTCATGTCTTATTTAAGACTTTTTTTGTCCTATTTTTTTAATGTTTTTTTTTTTAGTCTATTTTTAATTATTTTAACTAATAGTACCTTCTTATATGTCTAACATCTACACAGTTAAAGAGTAACTAAACCCACAACAGTAAAATCGGTCTGTATTTGCAGTAAAGCATGTTTTACTCAACGTGTAACTTAAGAGGTTAATCCTCCGCATTGTGTAAAAATGCTGTTTGATCCTCTCTCCTCTGATCCTCCTCTTTTTTTTACATTCCCCAATCCATCTGCTGATAGAACATAGCCCTACTGGCACTCTGCACATGCTCAGTTCGGTGTGTACTGCTAGAGAGTTTTTTTTTTTTTTGGGAGGGTGCATGTGATTAGCACAGGGCCAATCACCACTGTCCAGACAAAGTCAGGGGTCTTGCAGCATTATAGAACAGTCAGAGGAGAATGAAAACCAGACACTAATAGACGTAACAAGACTGCTATATACTGCTGATGCGAAAAGGTATTCAGCCGTTTATATTTACAAAAATAAATTGCACTTCCATGTTCTGTGTACTGTGGGAGACCAGATATAGTGAATGCAGGTTCCTGGGTTTAGTGACACTCTAATAACCATTATGCAGCACTCCCAGAAAAAAAGAATCCTATGTAAAATACAATATGTGACATCAAAAACATACAACATGCTTAAATAAACATATTTCAAAACTGCAAAGTGAACAATCCAAATCCAACTTAAAATGCCCAAATATTTAATATTATAGTGTTGCATAAATATAGTAAAAAGTGCCTATAGTCTCAATTCACAGATTTTATATAGACCCGAAATGTGAGTCCAAATCAAAATCTTCCTCCACTTTGTGCTTAAAGGATGTCTTACATCCACACCATCCCGCAAGTGGATCCACTACTTTCACTCCAATGCGCTTACCTTATGGTATGGTTCTAAGAACATACGTTGTTAGGTCTAATGCGCTTTTTCCCCTTTAAGGTATAAGTATGATTACCTTTTTCTTCCTAGGTGTCCTTAGGGATTGCACCTTCCTGTATGGTAGCACTTGGTGAGTGTTCCTTAAGAGACCGCCAGTCTCTGTCTCCTCTGCTGCCAGTAAGCTCAAAAGAACGCAAGGTGGCCTCTCATGGTGTAGTACTGTATATTGCATAGCAAGCATTTATTATAGGTAATTGCACTTACTACAATAATGAAGTAATTGCGCCTTTAAATCTCTGTATGCAGCTGCGATCCAGCATTTGGCGGGGTTAGCATCACCCAGCTTCTCCCAATGCGTTATGTCACTGTCCTCATGACTTCCTCAGGAAAACTCTAGCAGTTGTTTATTTAATACAAATTATTGACAAGTAAATATATAAAATAAGTACCTCCTTACATGCCATGAAAAATAAAAACAAAATACAGAAAGCAAAAAAAAAATTGTAATCTTCTTTCAAAGTGAAAAAGAAAAATGCAAAACTAAAAATGCAGAACAATATGTACAGAACATAAAACAAAATACTCAGCATCATACAACACATTTTGATGTCTTGATCATTCAAAAAAGAACATTGCAACTATGAAAATATTCAGTTTACTTGGACATATGGAGCATATTAATAAACTTTGTGCAGAAGAAAAGTCATGAAATTTCTGCTTTAATAAATATATGCATTGTACTAATTTTCCCACAAAATAACAAACCATGTAAAATTAAGTGTTCAAATTAATATGTACTTAAAAAAAATAGAAAGGCACATTGAAAAGTGAATATGCAAAAAAAAAAGACTTTCATATGAGCTGTGGTCTGCACTGAAGTGTCATTACTTGCTTTACTTATGTAAAGGTGCATTCAACAAAATCCTAATTAAAATAATTTCTACCTATGCCAGGAATACATTACATGTCACCCCTGCAGATACTCTATATTACCCCATCTGGAAATAATTGAAAAAAGTAAAATTCTCTTGGTGCAAATTTTGGTTTAAAATAGAGCTTCTAGAAGAAAATATGCAATTTCTCCTTTTCTTTATTTATAAAACAAGGTAGATTGATTTTCGGAATATATTGCCTAGTAAAACATGCAAATTGAGTTAAAGGGTCACTAAAGGAAAAACATTTCTTTGCTGAAATGACTGTTTGCAGGGTATAGAGAATATGGGCCAGATTCAGGTAGAGTTACTCTGGAGCAGAGCTTTTTTTCTCAGAAAATAGGTGCAGGAACTCAACCACGACCCGTTCAGATTTCACAAACAGTAGAAGGGTCTTAAAGGGGCATTAAATACCAGAATTGCATTACATACAGTGTGCATAGTTCAGGGGGTTACAAAGCAGTCACTTGTAAACACAGAAACCAGACTTCTGTGTTCACAAGTCATTGTGGTGAGCGGGCACCAAAGGGTCTGAGCCAAAGGTGGTGGAACTGAGTTCCACCAAGTTCCCCCAGAAAAAAAGCCCTGCTCTGGAGTATCAGTGATACTCCAGCCTAACTCTCACTTTGAGCCTGCGTTTCTGTTTTCAGTAAGCAGAAAACAAGAAACGCCGGGTTGGAGTTCCTATACGAGCGGCGTAATTGTATTTCGCCGTCGTATCGGAACTGCAATTTTAAAAATGGCGCTCGGGGCGTTCCCGCTGATTAACGCCGAGAATATGTTAATCAGCGAGAATCGGCAATTCACGATCGTATTCGGGCCTGACGCAGTGACTTTCCGACGTTTCCGTAAGAGATACGCGGCGTAAAGAAAAACCAGCCCCCTTGTGGAGTATCCTATGTTAAGTATGGCCGTCGTCATCGCGTCGAATTTAAAAATTTTCGAGTCGTTTGCGTAAAACGTCCGTGAATGGAGATTGACGTCATTGACGTTCACTGACAGAATTTGGAGCATGCGCACTGACAGTCGACGCATGCGCAGTACGTTCCCCGCGGGATCGCGCCTAGTTTAAATAATACACGCCCCCTACCCACCCAATTTGAATTCCGCCGGCTCATTTTCGCTACACCGCAGCAACTTTAGGAGCAGGTGCTTTGTGAATACAGTACTTGCTCCTAAAGTTTCGGCGGAGTAACGTAAATGAGAAAAGTTACTCCAAAATAAAGATTCGCCCATCTACCTGAATCTGGCCCATAAGGCCTCGTACACACGAGGGGATATGTCCGCTGTTCAGCAGACATCTCCGCTCGTGTGTATGGGCTAGCGGACAGATTTGTCCACCCGACAGATTTCAAAGCAAGCTTTGAAATCTATCCGGTGGGAATCTGTCCGCCCGACATGTCTGCTGGTTAGTACACTTACCAGCAGACATGTCGTCCCGCACCGCCGCCGCGCCGCCGCCGCGCCGCCGCCGCGCCGCCGCCGAATGTATTCGGCGCATGCGCGGAAGTGTTTTACTTCCTGGTGCGGTGACGTAGCGGTGACGTGGCGGCGTCAACGTCACCGCCACGTCACCGCGCCGTCCGGCGGCGGGGAATTTGATCCGATGGTGTGTACACGCCATCGGATCAAACTCCCGATCGGACATATCCGATGGAAATGGTCCGCGGACCGTTTTCATCGGATATGTCCGATCGTGTGTACGAGGCCTAAAAGTTAACTGATTCCTTTTGAAAATGATTAAAATAGATAAAAATCAATCATATAATGTGCCTCTAGTTTCACTTTCGTTTTTAAACTGGTTTCATGTTTCTGTGAAGTACAGAAGACACACAGAACGAAAACAAACAAATCCAGGGCAGTGTTTTGTTTTTAAAATGAATCTGATTGGTTCTGAGGAGTTTTAGACACACAGCTTAGACCACAGTGAAAAGCTGCCATGAGATTTTTCATAAGGAGCCAGACAAGCAGGAAGTGTGGAGATCAGAGCAGAATTACAGCAACTTCAAAGCAAAAATTAACAATGAGAACATGAAAAGCACTGCATTTAGGTAAAGGAAGCTATTTAGCTAAAAAAAAAAAAAATCCTTTAGTGACCCTTTAATTTTGGGAGCAGGCAAAAGTGGTAAATTTGTGCAATTTTTCTTCAGTACAATAAGCAGACATCTGTTTAGTAACATATAGAAAAGAAAATGATATACATTAATAGCCACATGCAACAAAAACACAATAAAATAAAAACACACACAAAAAAAAATACAAATTTCTACGATGAAATGTGCTAATCTGAAACAAATTATTTAATGCACATGAATGGCTAAACTTCCAGGGCTTGTTTCATAAATGCTGTCCTCTAGGCTCCCTAAAAAGAAGGGACTCAAATATGTTGCAAGATCAGTCGTTAAACTGAACAACTGCTACCAGTCCATAGTTATTCATTTAAGTACAGTACATAGAAAAAATGCATACTAAATTATTATTTTTTCAAAGTATATTTTTTACAAAAAAAAAAAATCTGCAATATTTGAAATTAAATGTCACTGTGCTTTTTATATTTTTTAGAATGAAAATATATTCCTAGTCGGTACTTAGTATGAAAAACATTGAGAACTATTGCCTTCTTGCAGCCTAAAGCAGGCCTAAAAGTGTGTGCCTAATATACCAATACTTAGGAAAACTAACTTATACCTTTACTAAGTACATATATCAATTCTTATTGGACTATTTACTTTTAATTTGAGAGTTTAAAGTGGAGTTTCCATCCCAATTTTTTTTTTTCATTATTGTGCTCATTAGACCTAAAAAAGGAAAAAAAAAAAAATTTTTTTTTTTTTTTACTCATCTGGAAATGCCTGTTGCTATGCGAACCCACAAAATCTGCCTTTGAAATCACCTAGGATTCTGCCATCATCTCCCTCTAATGCTCCTGGGAAATGTGTGTCATCATTTCCCAGGATACAGTGCGCTGTCCAATTATCACTCCCCATTCCAGGAAGTAAGTGCTTGTTGGCTTCACAATGCCCACAAGCAAAATGACAACTGTGTAGACATAGTTTTATAAACTTTCTTTTTTGAATAACTTTGCGGAGTGGCGGCGGATTGTAAAATAGTAAGTGACCGGATTTAAAGTATAAAAACGCATGATGAAAGACATACATTTAAAAAATGCTAATTGTGGTTGGAACCCCGCTTTAACATTGTTACATGCTTGCCCTTCCTTGGTGTTTTAGTTACCAAACAAGTGTTGCAATCAATCATTCAAAGATGACTCTTTCTAATTTCTAATTATGTATTAAATAGAGAGATTGGCCAATAAGATCCTAGAATTAGAGCAGATAATTCTCTACAATCTTGCTGCCTTCGCTTTTTAGCAAATGTTCAGATAAGGTATCGGCCACACGTAGGAAGTACATTGTTTTAATACAACCTATAGAGTACAATTGTGAGAAGGAAAAGTCAAACTGGACCTTCACTTAAAAGTGAAAGTACCACTAACCTGCCATTCCCCTCTCTCCTCTACCATATTTGATAGTTTTTTCATTTTTTAAATTTTTCTGACAGACCCCGTCATCCACTTATGCAATTCTTGCCTGAGTAAGAATTACGCACCCAGGAACCCCCTTCTTTCCCCACCTGCATCCTCCTGGGATACATTACACGTCCCTAGAGGCTGCAGGACCAATCTGACAGCACAGCATGATCTTGCGCATTTTTAGTGAGGAGCCGGCTATAAAAAGGGGGGAAGTCACAGCCAAGATGGTGGTGCCAGGTATCCAAAGACTGGTGAAGACAGTGCTGGACTCCTGTCCGTTTCTTAAAAGTAAGCAGCTAAAATATTTATGATGCTGACTTAATTTTTTTTTCTAAATGACTGGATGACCTCTTTAGGCACAACTTTTTTGCATACATACAGGTGGACTCTAAGTTACGAACATCCGACTTGCGAACGCCTCCTACTTACGAACGGGAGGCGGCGTGACATCTCTGCTGTCCTGCGCATGCGTGGCCACTCTTCAACGACGGCCACATTTCAACAGAACATCAAAAAAGATACTGTTCCGACTTACGAACAAATTTGACTTAAGAACAAACCTACAGTCCCTAGCCCATTCGTAACTCAGGGACTGCCTGTATATACTGTATATAGATATATATCTCTATACAGAGATATAGATACAGATATATATTCCCACTACAGGCAACTTCGCTATCTCCTTTTCAAATAAAGGCCTCAGTAAAAAAAAAAAAAATTATAATCTGAAAATATTTTAGACCAAACAGGTTCATTTTAAGGCCAAACAGATAAGCTACATCATTGATATGCAATTAGATTAATTGTTTAGGTGAGCCCTCACTACAAAACAGTAAAGCCCTGTACACGATCGATATGGTGCCTACACACCATAAGTTAAAAAAATGATCGTGTCAGAACGCGGTGACGTAAAACACAACGACGTGCTTAAAAAAATTAAGTTCAATGCTTCCAAGCATGCGTCAACTTGATTCTGAGCATGCATGGATTTTTAACCGATAGTCGTGCCTACTAACGATCGTTTTTAAATTTAAAACAAGTTGGTTTTTTTTTAACCAATGGCGCCCAAAAAAGATCAGTTTGGTCTGATAGAAACGGTCCATCAGACCAATCTCATCGGTTTGACCGATCGTGTGTAAGCGGCTTTAGAAAATGTTGGTAATTCATCACATTCTATCTGATTGTGGCTAACTTTTCAGAGCACTGGTCAAACCATTAACCTCTTATGGACCGCCGCATGTACATTTACATCGGCAGAATGGCACCTACAGGCACATCAACGTATATATACGTTGGTGCCTTGAGGTGGGTCGGGGGTCCGATCGGGACCCCCCCCCGGTACATGCGGCAGTCCCCGTAGCTGGCCGAGCTCCCAGCCAATCCGCGCGCTCCCCCTGCAGTGCACTTCCTCCACTGAGGAGAGATCACATCGCACAGTAAGTCTGCACAACACTACACTGACACACACTACAAGTAGGCACATTAACCCCTTGCGATCGCCCCCCCTCCCCCCTGTCACAGTGTCACTGAATGCAGTAATCATACATGTATGATTACTGTATTTAGTGTCAGTGTGACAGTCAGTTAGTGTTAGGTTCAGCATAGCCCCCGTACCCCCCCTAATAAAGTTTTAACCCCTTGATCACCGCCCTAGTTAACCCTTTCACTCCCTATTGCCAGCGTCACTAAGCGATCATTTTTCTGATCGCTGTATTAGTGTCACTGTTCCCGCTAGGTAGCTAATTTTTTTTTTATTGCGATTTTTTTTTACTAAAGACATATGGCTAAATACATTTTGGCCTAAATGTTTGACTAAAATTTAGTTTATTTGATTTTTCTTATAACAAAAAGTAAAAAATATTGATTTTTTTTCAAAAATGTCGCTCTATTTTTGTATATAGCGCAAAAAATAAAAATCACAGAGGCGATCAAATACCACCAAAAGAAAGCTCTATTTGTAAGAAGAAAAGGACACAGATTTTGTTTGGGAGCCACGTCGCACGACCACGCAATTGTCAGTTAAAGCGATGCAGTGGCAAATCGAAAAAAGGGGCCTGGTCATTTACCTGCATTTTGGTCCGGGTCTTAAAGCGGAGCTCCACCCAGGAAAACAACATTTTCCCATGTTGTTTAAAAAAATGAAATAAAAAAAACCTGAAAAAAAAAAAATACTCACTCGAAATACCTGTTGCTATGCGGAAGTCCGTAATCTGCCTCTTCCACTCCGCGGTGCCTTTTCTTCTTGTCCTTCTCCTTGTGAATGGGGCGCGCTGCTTTCTGGGAACTGTGTGTGTTCTCAGAGAGCAGCGCGCCCATTCACAAGCCAGCGTGAGACTCACTGCCTGTTTCCCATAGTGTGAATGGCGGCGCGGGACCCGGAGCGATCGTGGGACCGGCATCGGGGGGCCCATCAGCGCGGGCAAGTAGGACAAGGTAAGTGTCCTTATTTAAAGTCAGCAGCTACACTGTTTGTAGCTGCTGACTTTAAAAAAAAAAAAATCGCGGCTGGAGCTCCGCTTTAAGTGGTTAATCACCAAAAAGTGCGACAATTTTAGATGCATTGCAGGGGCCATTTTCAAAGTAGTTGTATGCGCTAGGACTGTGGTTCTCAGCTTTTGTAAGTATGAATTATTATTACTCAATCATGAAATAAATACCATTTTTAAAATAAGCAGGTAATATATTTTAGTTTTAAATTACTTGAATGGGACTACCTGGAGGGAACACCTGTGCATTTCTTGCAGGTAAACACAGCCTTTACGCGCTTCATGGATGCATATGCTACATATGAAGAAGACATTATTCTTTAGGCTGCATTCACACCTAAGCGTAGGCGATTTGCGGCGGTTTTTACCGCGATTTGCCGCGACAAATTGCGGCGTTTTTTTACCGCGATTTTGAACAGGTCATTGTCACCAATGTAAAACGCCCAAGCCGCCCGATTCACGCGTCAAAAAAGGGCTCGGGACTTGTTTGAGCTTCAGGCATTCAGCGTTTGCCGTTTTGGAGTGGAGATGTGAACCATCTCCATAGAGAATAATGTTTTTTTTCCCCCTCTAGCGTTTTTGAGCGTCGCGCTTCAGGCGACAAAATGCTCAGGTGTGAATGCAGCCTTAGTCCTCTTTCAGACAGGGAAATCTAGATTTCGTGTGTCTGGGAGGAACTATGCAGCATCCAGCCCGCTTCAGGCAGTCTCTTAAAATCTAAGGCAGGCTGTGGTAGGACAGGGCTGAACACTGTATTAAGTCGTACTCGCCTTTAGGGCCCTATGTGTTCAGGGACAAAGATCTGTTACCACAGTGTTCAGCCCATCCAACCATAGCCTTTGACAGGCCACGGGATGGGCGCTGTACCTGTCCCCCTTGGGCGCACATAGACGCCTAGCTCTTACTGCTCACCTCCACCGCCATTGAAGCAGAGCATCAGGGAGAGAGAAAGCGCATGTGGGGAGGTATAAATCATAGAAATGATACCTTGTACCTGTGATGGTGGAAGTAAGCAGTAAGGCTCCATTCACACCTAGGCAATTTGAATTGTGGGCGAAATGGCCGCGATACTGCCCGCAATTCCATAATCACTGCAAAACGCAGGACCCATTTGCGATGCCATTATTTCTCAATGGTACCTCAAACACGGAGCAATTTTGCCGCTATTCAAATAGACTCCATTTACACCTAGGCTAACAGTTAGGTGTCTCTTTTCTACGTCCTGGAAGTTTTAAAAGCCATGGGGTACGTAAATGATCTACCTCTTTAGCCAGGGCTCAAGTCCTGTGGGAACGGAGTTCCTGCACTTTTTTCACAGCAGGAACTCAGTTCCCTTTGCAGGACTAGAGCAGCCGAGAGCAGCCGAGCCGCCCGAGCCAATCCTTCACTAACTGGTGATGCCTAGCTCGAATCACTGTCAGGGGCAGGCAAACCTTAGTAATCCTTTATGTTACTGGCCATTTCCTGTATATGGATTCATCGGGTAGTGTGCGGGTATTCCGTCACTTCCTCGATGCCGCAATGTCTCCTGGGAGCTTTTGTTATTGTTCCCAGGAGACACTGCAGAGGTCTGCCGCGAGTTATCGTGGGATTTAGAAGAAAAAAAAAACATGCTGTTTAGTAATTATGCATATGAGCGTATACTTTTTTTTTTTTTTTTTTGGTGGGGGAGTGGATCTTGGGTGGGAGTTCCCACACTTTTTTCCTCAGGACTTGACCCCTGTCTTTAGCAAAGGCATTATTCAGCTTTGGTCAAAGCTCCACAGTTTGTTTTTATCTACAGATGTCTCTAATTTGCATAGGCATTTTGGGCCAGATTCAGAGAGCGATTACGCCTGTCTAACTGGTGTTAGACAGGAGTAATTTCAAATTTCGCGCGCCGTATCACTAGTTTGAATCCTCAAACCATGATACGCTGCGATCTTTTTGCAGCCGCTGGGTGGAGTTTGCGTCGTTTTCAGCGTCGGGGTATGCAAATGAGCTTTTTACTGGGATCCACGAAGTTACGAGCGTCGTTCGCAATCGCGTACGTCATTTTTTCGCTACGTAAAGTTAAACCAGCTTTTAGCTGGTCTAACGTTACGCGGCCCATGTTAAGTATGGCCGTCGTTGCCGCGTCGACTTTCAATTTATTTTTTATTTTTTGCGTAAGTCTTCCGGGAATAGGAATGTCCGTAAACGACGCTACTCAAAAAAAAAATGACGTAACGACGTGATTTCGCGCAATGCACGGCGGGAAATTTCTGAACGGAGCATGCGCAGTTCGATCGCCGCGGGGACGCGCTTAATTTAAATGCCTCATGCCCCCTATTCGCGTAGTTTGATTCCGCCGGGAGAAATACACTACGCCGCCGTACCTTACGGGCCAAAATCTCTCTGAATTCCTCCTAGAGCCAGGTAAAGTACGGCAGCGTAGAGTATCTCTGATACTCTGCGGGAATCTAATTCTTTCTGAATCTGGCCCTTTGTTTTTATTGATAAAGGTAACCTAACCCTGTAAAGCAGGGGTGGCAAACTCAAATTCATCGAGGGCCGCATCAGCAGTTTGGTTGTATCTGCACTCCACCATAGTGTTCGGTCTGAGCAGTCTCCAAGTTTTCTTTCACTGCATATGGACGCAGCGCAGGGTTCAGGAGTGCGAAGCACATTATTTCTAATATTACATTGTGATATAAAATGAAAACATTCAACTCACCATAATGCAGAATCAGTGGAAGCCCGGAGTCTCTCCTTGCATCAGGCGTCCCCACCAGCCGAGTCCCCCCTTTACATCAGGCGTCCCCCCTTTACATCAGCCGAGTCCCCCCTTTACATCAGCCGAGTCCCCCCCTTTACATCAGCCGAGTCCCCCCCTTTACATCAGCCGAATCCCCCCTTTACATCAGCCGAGTCCCCCCTTTACATCAGCCGAGTCCCCCCTTTACATAAGCCGAGTCCCCCCTTTACATAAGCCGAGTCCCCCCCTTTACATCAGCCGAGTCCCCCCCTTTACATCAGCCGAGTCCCCCCCCTTTACATCAGCCGAGTCCCCCCCCATTTACATCAGCCGAGTCCGTCCCCCCCTTTACATCAGCCAAGTCCCCCCCTTTACATCAGCCGAGTCCCCCCCCCTTTACATCAGCCGAGTCCCCCCCCTTTACATCAGCCGAGTCCCCCCTTTACATAAGCCGAGTCCCCCCCCCCCTTTACATCAGCCGAGTCCCCCCCCTTTACATCAGCCGAGTCCCCCCCCTTTACATCAGCCGAGTCCCCCCCCCTTTACATCAGCCGAGTCCCCCCCTTTACATCAGCCGAGTCTCCCCCCTTTACATCAGCCGAGTCCCCCCCTTTACATCAGCCGAGTCCCCCCCCTTTACATCCCCCCCCCCTTTACATCAGCCGAGTCCCCCCCCTTTACATCAGCCGAGTCCCCCCCCCCTTTACATCAGCCGAGTCCCCCCCCCTTTACATCAGCCGAGTCCCCCCCCTTTACATCAGCCGAGTCCCCCCCCTTTACATCAGCCGAGTCCCCCCCCCCTTTACATCAGCCGAGTCCCCCCCCTTTACATCAGCCGAGTCCCCCCCCCCTTTACATCAGCCGAGTCCCCCCCCAGCCGAGTCCCCCCCCTTAACATCAGCCGAGTCCCCCCCCAGCCGAGTTCCCCCCCCCTTTACATCAGCCGAGTCCCCCCCCCAGCCGAGTCCCCCACCCTTTACATCAGCCGAGTCCCCCCTTTACATCAGACGAGTCCCCCCTTTACATAAGCCGAGTCCCCCCTTTACATAAGCCGAGTCCCCCCTTTACATAAGCCGAGTCCCCCCCTTTACATCAGCCGAGTCCCCCCTTTACATCAGCCGAGTCCCCCCCCCTTTACATCAGCCGAGTCCCCCCCCCTTTACATCAGCCGAGTCCCCCCCTCTTTACATCAGCCGAGTCCCCCCCCCTTTACATCAGCAGAGTCCCCCCCTCTTTACATCAGCCGAGTCCCCCCCCTTTACATCAGCCGAGTCCCCCCCTTTACATCAGCCGAGTCCCCCCCCCTTTACATCAGCCGTGTCCCCCCCTTTTACATCAGCCGAGTCCCCCCCCCTTTACATCAGCCGAGTCCCCCCCCTTTACATCAGCCGAGTCCCCCCCCAGCCGAGTCCCCCCCCTTTACATCAGCCGAGTCCCCCCCCAGCCGAGTTCCCCCCCCCTTTACATCAGCCGTATCCCCCCCTAGCCGAGTCCCCCACCCTTTACATCAGCCGAGTCCCCCCTTTACATCAGCCGAGTCCCCCCTTTACATCAGCCGAGTCCCCCCTTTACATAAGCCGAGTCCCCCCTTTACATAAGCCGAGTCCCCCCCTTTACATAAGCCGAGTCCCCCCTTTACATAAGCCGAGTCCCCCCCTTTACATCAGCCGAGTCCCCCCCTTTACATCAGCCGAGTCCCCCCCCCTTTACATCAGCCGAGTCCCCCCCTTTACATGAGCAGAGTCCCCCCCTTTACATCAGCCGAGTCCCCCCCCTTTACATCAGCCGAGTCCCCCCCCTTTACATCAGCCGAGTCCCCCCCCTTTACATCAGCCGAGTCCCCCCCCCTTTACATCAGCCGAGTCCTCCCCCCTTTACATCAGCCAAGTCCCCCCCCTTTACATCAGCCGAGTCCTCCCCCTTTACATCAGCCGAGTCCCCCCCCCTTTACATCAGCCGAGTCCCCCCCCCTTTACATCAGCCGAGTCCCACCCCTTTACATCAGCCGAGTCCCACCCCTTTACATCAGCCGAGTCCCCCCCCTTTACATCAGCCGAGTCCCCCCCAGCCGAGTCCCCCCCAGCCGAGTCCCCCCCCTTTACATCAGCCGAGTCCCCCCCCCCCTTTACATCAGCCGAGTCCCCTACCAGCCGAGTCCCCCCCCTTTACATCAGCCGAGTTCCCCCTTACATCAGGCTTCCCCCACCTGCAGAGACTCTCTCCGGTCTTCAAGAAAATGGCGGCGACGGCGGTCTTCAAGAAAATGGCGGCCGGCGGAGACATTGTCTCTGACCAGCCTCGGACCTCTAGCGGTGGATGCCAGGAATGTAAATAAAAAAATCGGAGAAAGATCCCCCTTCTGACGGGGGCCGCTGCGCGGGCCACATCACAAGGCCTGGCGGGCCGGATTCGGCCCGCGGGCCTTGTGTTTGCCACCCCTGCTGTAAAGGGTAAATTCGCTATAATCATCAAACTGCCTATGCAGATATTCGATGTCTGTCAATGAAAACAAGCTGTGCAGCTTTGACCAAAATGCAATAATGCCCCGCAAATACGCCCATAACGTCGGCATGAAAAAAGCGGCATGCTCAGTGTGAAAGGGGTCTAAGAGACACCTAGCTCTTACTACTTACCTCCACCATCACAGGAGCAAGCTCTTTCTATGACCAAAATTAAATAATAAAACTCTCCTATTCCTGCTCTGGAGGCTGCACGGCGTCTCTGGTCAGTGATAAGCGTCACGCCCTGACGCGTTTCGTCATTGGTTAGACACAGTGCCAAATCGCAAAAAGTGGCCTGGTCTTTGACCAGCAATATGGTCCGGGGGTTAAGTGGTTAATGTGTGTTGACGTCAAAGCAAGTATTAGGCTCCATTCACACCTAGGCATTTTTACGCCTGAAGCGCAACGCTACAATACGCCGGAGGGTCGAATTTACATTGTTCTCTATGGAGACTGTTCACATCTCCTAATGCAGAACGTCGTACGTCGATAGAACGCCAAACGACGACTTTCAAACAAGTCCCGGACCCTTTTTTGACGTGCGTATCGGGCGGCTTCGGCGTTCGGCATGGCCCACAAGGACTGTGAAAAAAACGTGGTTAAATATGACGCGTTTTGTCGCCGCAAATCGCAGGACAAAACGCCTATTTTTTGTCGCTGCATAAATAATAAATCCCTTAGGGGCTTTTTTCCAAAATGTGTCAAATCACTGATGGCACTACCGCCATGCTCTAATGTGCGATTTTTCTAACATGAACGCTCCGTCCGAAAGGCGATGCTATGGCTAGTTTTTAGGCTTCATTTCCATGGACGTTTTTACAGCCACTTTTCTGAGCGTTTTTTGCAGCTTAAAAATGGCTCTCCATGTTAGTCTATGGCCTCATGCCCACCATGAAGTTTTTGAGCTGTAGATGGCTGAGCCGTTTTTAAGCTGCAAAAAAAACCCAGGACCAGTGCGTTCTGAAGCTCCAGCAATAGAGCTGTAAAAAGGCAAGACATTAAATAACGCTCAAAAACACGCAAAACGCTCAAAAACGCTGCGGTAGCGTTTTTTGAGCTCCAGCTCAAGAAAAATAAAAGTAAATAATAAAAAAATAAATAAACATGGACAGGCGTTTTTAAGCTGTAAAAAAGGCTAAAAAAAGTGGCTGTAAAAACGTCTATGGAAATGAAGCCTAATGCCGCGTACACGTGATTTTTTGTAATGAAATAAAATGACGTTTTAAAAAACGTCATTTAAAATGATCGTGTGTGGGCAAAACGTCGTTTTATGTCTTCAAATAAACGACCAAAAAAAAAATTTCAACATGCTTACATTTTTTCCATGAGAAAAAACTACGGTTTTTACAAGACAAAAAACGACCGTGTGTACGCGGTATTATAGTCAGGCTTCATCATCGTTATCCAAGCTGAGAGTGTGTGTTTTCTGACATTACAATTGAGGAAAATCAGGACCACATTCGTCTGTCCCTCACATTTCACTGTCTGTGTCACCCCTCTCACTGTGTTCACAATACTTGTGACGCACAACTTTGAACTGAGCTCACACACCCCCCTCTCTCTCTTCTCTCTCCTCAGCTCCCTCTCTCTACTCAATAAAGGCGGGAACGCATAACCCCGCCCATTTCCTCTGTACAATGGAACGTCCCCTCACACGAGAGAGAAGGGCAGGTAGGCTCCGGCGCGGTGACGTCACCCTCGCGGCTGCTCTCGCGCCCTGCCCACCCCCTTTCCCTCCTCAGCCTGTGGAGGAGCCGTTAGAAAATGGCCGCCGCGCCGAGCGGAGAGGAGAGACTGTGAGTGCTGGCTTCCCGGCCGGTCTGTGTCTTCACCCCCCTCGTCCTCCACCCTCCCCCCTCCCTTTCCTTACTTTCCCCTTCCACCACCACCACCTCTCCCGCCTGCCATTATCTCCCTGTGTGTGAGGGAAGGGGGGCGGGTCTGACAGGGTGTCTGTGTGTGTTCTATTTTTTTTTATAATGAATCCCTGAGGTGAGGGGGGCGGGGCTGTGTGAGGAGAAATTGTCCCTGTCCCTGGGTGCTGATGTCCTAGGGGGAGGGGGGGGCGGGGGGTCAGAGTGCAGTGTCGCCCCCTCCAGAGATGGAATGACATTTGCTCAGTGCGTCATTGAAGCCCCTGTGAGTGGGGAGGCCCCGGACTGTCCATAGTGTGAGGAGAAGCCAGGGGCCTGTGCTGGGGGAGCACTGCATGACACACCCCTCTATATACATCCTATGTGTACTCCATCACTAGTCCTGACCCTGTCCTTATCAGCTGCATTCACTCCATGTGTCCTCCCTTCATTTCTCTCTCACATGTAGGCGTTAGAGCCCCAAATTCTGGAGTTTTGGGGGCGCCCGGTGACGCGTCCAGCACGTTAAAATGGACGCCACGCTAAAATCCTAAACAGCTGGACAATGCGACGAGTGCCACGCATCTTTAGTGTTGTATGCGCAAAGTCATGTATGTTTAGAGCGCAGAAATTCTATGTTATCCCCTTACGTCCCTCAGTGCATACGGTACGGCGCCGAGCCGCCGCGTGTTTCACATCAAGCCTGACAAAATCAATGACAAACTGAAATACGCCTGGCTGGACGCTGTGGCTAGCCGTATGCGTGTTTAGGGTTGTATGCGCAAAGACACTTATGTTCCGAGCGCAGAAATTCTATGTTATCCCCTTACGTCCCTCAGCGCATACAGTACGGCGACGAGCCGCCGCGTGTTTCATATCCAGTCTGACCAAATTAATGACGAGCTAAAATACACCCTGACTGGACGCTGTGGCAAGCCGTACGCGTGTTAAGGGTTGTTTGCGCAAAGACACGTATGTTCCGAACGCAGAAATTCTATTTTATGCCATACGTCCCTCAACGCATTAGGTACGGCGAGAAAACGTTGCGTGTTTTACACCCAGCCTGACCAAATAAATTAAAAGCTGAAATACGCCTTGGCTGTAGGCATTAGAGCCCCCCCGTGTGTGCGCGTCAAATTCTGTCGCTTTGGGGAGCCCGGTGACACGTCCAGCATGTTTAAAATGGACGCCATGCTAAAATCTTCAACAGCTGGACGCTGTGGCAAGCCGTACACGTTTTTAAGGGTTGTATGCGCAAAGACACGTATGTTCCGAACGCAGAAATTCTGTTATCGCCATACATCCCCTGAACGCATACAGTACGGTGACGAGCTGCCGCGTGTTTCACATCCAGTCTGACCAAATTAATGACAAACTGAAATTCGCCACTGGGCTGTACGCTGTGGCAAGCCGTGCGCGTGTTTAGGGTTGTATGTGCATGCAGGGTCTGAGCGCATGGAGTCCGGCGATGAGCCACTGCATGTTTTACTTCCAGCTTGACCAAATCAATGACAAACTGAAATATGCCCCGGCTGTAGACATTAGAGTCCCCCCCCCCTCCCCCGTGTGTGTGCGTCAAATTCTCTGTTTTTTTTTGGGGGGGGGGGGGGGCGCCTGGTGACACCTCCAGCATGTTTAAATGGACGTCGCGCTAAAATTCTCAATAGCTGGACGATGTGTTGAGCGGCACGCATGTTTAGGGTTGTATGTTCAGAGTGCAGAAATTCTATGTTATCGCCATACGTCCTTTAATGCATACGGTACAGCGACGTGCCGCCGCATGTTTCGCATCCAGCCTGACCAAATCATTGAGCTAAAATACACCCCGGCTGGACGCTGTGGCAAGTCGTACATGTGTTTTTAAAGTTGTATGCGCAATGACACGTATGTTCCGAACGCAGAAATTCTATTATCGCCATACGTTTACCCCTGAACGCATATGGTACATCGACGAGCCGCTGCGTGTTTCACATCCAGCTTGACCAAATTAATGACAAACTGAAATACGCCCTGGATGTCGGTATTAGAGGCCCCCTGTGTGTGTGCGTCAGATTCTGGCGTTTTAGGGTGCCCGGTGACGCGTTCAGCACGTTTAAAATGTACGCCACGCTAAAATCCTCAACAGCTGAACGATGTGACGAGCGCTACACGTGTTTAGGGTTGTATGTGCAAAGGCGCGTATGTTCCGAACGCAGAAATTTTATGTTATTGCCATACGTCCCCTGAACGCGTACGGTACAGCGACAATCCGCTGCGTGTTTCACATCCAGCCTGACCAAATCAATGACGACAATCCGCTGCGTGTTTCACATCCAGCCTGACCAAATCAATGACGAACTGAAATACACCACCTGGCTGGACGCTGTGGCAAGCCGTACGTGTGTTTAGGGTTGTATGCGCAAAGACACGTATGTTATCTCCATACGTCCCCTTAACGCATACGATACAGCGACGAGCCGCCGCGTGTTTCACATACAGCCTGACAAAATCTATAACCGACTAAAATACGCCACATGCAGGAATTCTACCTCCTGTCACATACGCCCCTGAACTCATTCAATCTAAAATACGCCACAATTGCGCAACACCACGCTGTGCCTGGAATGCAGGAATTTTACGTCCTGGCCATACGCCCCTAAACGCATACAGTCCAATGAGCTACCTCGTGTTTTACATACAGCCTGTCTAAATCCTATGACGGACTAAAATACCCCCCCAGCTGGACGCTGCGAAGAGTGGTACGCATGTTGTATGTGCAAAAACACGTATGTTCCGAACGCAGAAATTCTGTGTTATTGCCATACGTCCCTCAACGCATACGGTACAGTGACGAGCTGCTGCGTGTTTCACATGCAGCCTGTCTAAATCCATTAAGGTCTAAAATACGCCACAAATGCGCATGCCACGCTGTGCCTGGAATTTAATGTCCTGGCCATACGCCCCCTGAACGCATGCAGTCCGGCGATGAGCCACTGCGTGTTTTACATCCAGCCTGTCAAAATCTATGGCAGACAGAAATACACCATGGCTGTGGCGAGCAGTACATATGTTTAGGGTTGTATGCGCAAAGACGCGTATGGTCTGAACGCAACATTATGGACATACGTCCCCTAAACGCGTACAGTAAAGCGATGAGCCGCCACGTGTTTTACATCCAACCTGTCTAAATCTACGGCAGACTGAAATACGCCCCTGAACGCATACGGAACAGCGACGAGCTGCCACGTGTTTTACAGCCAGCCTGTCTAAATTTATGGCAGACTTAAATGCGCCCGTCATTTTTAAGGTTGTATGCGCAAAATTATGTATGTTCTGAACACAGCAGTTTTATGTTATGGACATACGTCCCTGAACGCATGTGGTACAGTGACGAGCCGCTGCGTGTTTTACATCCAGCCTGACCAAATCGATGACAAACTGAAATCTGCCCCGGCTGGACACTGTGGCGAGCCGTAAGTATGTTTAGGGTTGTATACGCAAAGACATGTATGTTCCGCACATAGGAATTCTATGTTATGGACGTACGCCCCTAAACGCACACGGAACGGTGACGAGCTACAGCGTGTTTTACATACTGCCTGTCTAGATTTATGGCAGACTTAAATACGCCCCAGATGGACGCTGTGGCAAAACAGTACGCATGTTTAGTTCCTAAGAAAAAACACTGCGCTAACACGTGAATAAAATATATGTGAATTGAGCTATTTGGAGAAGCTGCCAGTACCTATTGCTCAAGATACCCAAAGCAAAAAAGACATAAAATACAAAAAAAGGTACAGCACTAAGGTGATAAGTGATAATAAACCAATTGAATGGGAAACTGTGACAATTCAAAAGAAACCGTGTATAGGATGATATAAAACAAACATTGAAACCAATATTATATCAAAATATAAAGTCCAAAGTAATAATCGCGTGTTTTACATCCAGGCCATAGAAAGCTATAACAGACAGAAATACACCACGGCTGGACGCTATGACGAGCGGTACAGGGTTTTATGTCCAAAGGCACGTATGCTCCGAATGCAAGAATTCTACGTTCTGGCCATACGCCCTAAACCCATACGGAACAACGTGTTTTACTTCCAGCCTGTTGAAGTCTATGGCAGACTGAAATACGCCCCAGCTAGACACTAGTGAATGGTATGCATGTTTAGGTTTGTATGCGCAAAGGCAGGGTTTGACAAATTTGCTTGAAATCTAGGAGCCAGCTAAAAAACGTAGGAGCCAGAGAACGCGCCCCGTCCCGACGGGCTTGCGCGCAGAAGCGAACACATACGTTGGTAGCGCCCGCATATGTAAACGGTATTCAAACCACACAAGTGAGGTATCACCGCGATCAGTAGAGCAAGAGCAATAATTCTAGCTCTAGACCTCCTCTGTAACTCAAAACATGCAACCTGTAGATTTTTTTTAAACGTTGCCTATGGAGATTTTAAAGGGTTAGGCTCCATTCACGCCTGAATCGCGACGCTCAGATACGCTGGAGGGGAGAAATAACATAAATCTCTATGGAGATGGTTCACATCTCCACGCCGATCGCGTGAAGGCGGCTTCGGCGTTCGGCATAGCCGACAATGACCTGTTAAAAAAAAAAACAAGGTTAAAAATGACGCGTTTTGTCGTGGTACAAAACGCCGCAATTTATCGCGGCAAATCGCGGCACAAAACGCCGTGCTAAGGTGTGAATGCAGCCTAAAAGTTTTCCGGCATCCCACGAGCGGACGCAATTTTGAAGCGTGACATGTTGGGTATCAA
This sequence comes from Rana kukunoris, assembly GCA_029574335.1. Lineage (NCBI taxonomy): Eukaryota > Metazoa > Chordata > Amphibia > Anura > Ranidae > Rana > Rana kukunoris. Next base: position 21,969,758 of record CM056057.1, read on the forward strand.
TTTACTCAGAGTAACATCTTTCACAATATACTGTTGTCTTATTTTTTAATTTAAACATTTTTTATTTTTTCCCCCAAAAAGTGCGATTGTAAGGCCGCTGCGCAAATACAGCGTGACAGAAAGTATTGCCATTTTATTCTCTAGGGTGTTAAAATAAAAAATATATATAATGTTTGGGGGTTCTAATTAGAGGGAAGGAGATGGCAGTGAAAAATTACACATTACACATGCTGTTTTACATGTAATGCCAACGGCCACCACCAGATGGCGCAGGTCACAGAAGGAAGCTTGGCACTTCACAAGGCTGCAAAGCTGCGGCCTCAATTACCGGCCGTCGCAGGCCTCCAAGATCGCGCAGCGGGGGAGGTGGGGGCGCACAATGGCACACTATGCCTCCGTGCGCCCCCACCTCCCTCGCCGCGATCGGCGGGCCCGCGACGACCGGTAATTGAGGCCCCGGCTTCAATTACCGGTGGGCGCCAGGTCACAATTTCTTGTCGCAATTGCGACCTGGCACCTGAATTTTGTCGAGCCCTGCGCAAAGGCACGTATGTTCCAAACGCAGTATTTCTACGTTGTTGGTATACACACTCACAATGTATGTGGTACTTTCTCAGCCGCTCTGCGCCAGATCACAGTATTTCTCAGCCGCTCTGCGCCAGATCACATACCCAGTACATGATCTGATACTTCGGGTTCTGGGGTGCTGTCGGCGACCCGTTGCTACTGTGATTAAACACAGAGGGAGCTGATTTGCGGGTCCTGCAGCCTCGATCTCCGCCAACACCCGCCGATCATTAGGCAGAAAACCTATGTAAACAAGGCAGATCGCTGTTCTGTCAGGAAAGGCATGGATCATGTGTCTCTGCTAAGCAGGAACATGGATCAATGCCTTTTCCTAGTAAAAGCACCTCCCGCACAGTCGGAAAACACTGATTAGGCCCCTTTCACGCTGCTGCGACTTCAAAGTCACACGGTTTTACAGCCGTTTTTAGGGAATGCCTTTGTAAACTTGAGGTCTATGAACCTCAACTCACATCAAAGTTGGACCAAAGTAGTGTAGGGACTACTCCTGAAATCCGTGCGACTTGAAGTCGCACAGATATGAATGAAAATCATGGGGTATGACTTGTCATGCGACTTTGCAGTCCCAAGTCGCAGGACATGTTACACAAGTGTGAAAGGCACACAGTTAAACCTTTGCTTGCCCCTGATGTTTTACCTTCCAGCCTGTGTCAGTACAGTGACAGTGCATATTTTTAGCACTGGTCCTCAAAAAGTGTCGGTGTCTTGACTGTTCGCCAAAATATTGAAGTCCCGCTATTAGACGATATTGGCACCATTACTAGTTAAAATAATAAAATATCTATCCATAGTTTGTAGACGCTATAACTTTTGCGCAAACCAGTAAATGTACGCTTATTGTGTTTTTCTTTACATGTAGCAGAATACATATTGGCTTAAATTGATGAAGAAATTGTATTTGTTTTTTATAACAGAAAGTGCATTTTTATTTTTCCAAAATGTCGGTCTTCTTTTATTATTTTTTGTTTATAGCGCAAAAAATAAAAACCTTTAGTGGTTATCAAACACCACCAAAAAAATCTGTATTTGTGGGGGGAAAAAGATGTAAATTTAGTTTGGGTACAGCGTCGCACAACTGTCAGTTGAATTATCACAGTGCCGTATTGCAAAAAAAATGGCCTGGTCATAAAGGGGGGTAAATCTTCTAGAAGGCAAATGGTTAAAGTTGTTTATTAAGGTCTTTGGGGCAGCAAGCTGGAGTGGAACGTTTGACTTGTGCAAGCTGTTCTCTCTATGGTTGTTAAAAAACAAACAAAAAACTGGTGTTTAGGAGGTGTCTCCACTGTGGATTGTTTTAGGAAGGCAGTCATTCACACTATTAGCTGGCTATAGGTGTAAAGATTTGCTGGGATGAATGAGTGAAATCCTTGGATTCCCCCATCCATGTTAAAACGTTTGGATGGGAAATCTCCCGCTGTCGCCTATTGTAATCTGACAACTGGCACCTGTAGATTTCGGAATACCTAAACAGTGCCTGCATCTGATTGGCTGTAGTTGCTGTTTTGGCCAGTTGTCTAATTTTCAGATACCTGTGTGAGCACACTTGGGGTCCTTTCACACTAGCGGACCGTTCGTCCGCTCATTACAACTCCGTTTACGGACTTGTAATGAGCCCCTATGGGAGCGCATCCGTTAGCATCCGATGCATCCGCTAACGTCCGCCAGATCTGCATCCGTTTTTGCGGACGGAAGAATGTCCTATTTTTCTTCCGTCCGGCCAAACGGATCGGATGCAAACGGACAGACGGTCCGTTTCCATCCGACTCCCCATAGTGTGCGGGGACCGCCCTGTCTGCTGACAGCTGAGCGGAGACCCCCCGCTGAGCTGACGGACACACGGAGCGGACCGAAATACGGACCGCTCCGTGTGTAAGGAGCCTTAGGACTGCTTCTATTGCATTGGATAATGTTCTTGCAGGATTTGGGATCTTCCATTTTTCTAGGATCCCACAGGAACGCTCAGTAATGTCACCCTCCCTTAGGCGATGTCAGATGCTACAGTGAACATTTTTTTTTTTTTTAACCACTTAAGCCCCAAAAGATTTCGCTGCCTGATGACCAGGCCAATTTTTGCGATACAGCACTGCGTCATTTTAACTGACAATTGCCTTGTCGTGTGACGCTGTACCCAAACAAAATGTAAGTTAGTTTTAGGCCCCTTTCAGACGTCCGCCTCCGTTCGTCCGTTTTTACAAGTCCGTAAACAGGCCCCTATGGGATCGCGTCCGTTAGCGGATGATGCATCCGCTAACGTCCGCAAAGATCCGCGTCCGTCTGGATCCGGTTTTTTGGACAGAAGAAACCCCTATTTTTCTTCCGTCCATAGCCACCGCTGTATCACTTGGCCTTTCCCCCCCGGTGCGCTGCATCATTGGATGTGATTGACAGGAGCGTCAGCCAATGGCTACACTGCCTTCAATCCATCCACTGCAGCCAATCAACTGCCGGACTTCAACTCGAGGAGCCATCCGGCAGTTGATTGGCTGGTGTGCATGGGATTTTCGAAGAGTCAGGTAAGTAAAACGGGCGCTCTGGGGGGGGCCGGCATCATTTAATGTTTTTTCATCTTAATGCATAGAATGCATTAAGGTGAATTTTTTTTTACCTCTACAACCCCTTTAACTTTGTTTTGACACCCACAGCGGTTCAGAGGGTGGTGTGACCTGCCTGCAAGGGAAATGCGATGCCGAAACTGGCACTGGAATGGCGCTGGTTCCCTGCATTGCAATAGTGTGAACCCAGGCTAAATGATGCCTCTGGTCAGGTTTACAATAGTGGTACTACTGTAACAAAATTGTTAAGAGAATGGGACTTTAATGATACTGATCGTCCGAAACATAGTAAAAATATTTTGTTCTTGTTCATTAAAATATACTTAAAATACTACTAAATGAGATTCAGTGCCATTACAGAAATATCCTTTTTGCATTATTCAAAATTCTCTGTAAATGTATTCTCTTTTCATCTCAAAACCTAATGATCGGCTTACATAAGACAAGCAGTATACTGGTTTTGAAACGGGAGGATGATGTGTTTACAGATAAGTATATTTTAAAGTGAAAGTCCACCCTAAAATTAAAATTCCTTAATCTACAGATATCTATGATCTAAGACTAACCGATCTACATAGTAGGTGAAAAAAGACACAAGTCTATCAAGTCCAACCTATGTATGTGATTTTATGTCAGTATTACATTGTATATCCCTTTTATGTTGTGGTAGTTCTGGTGCTTATCTAATAGTTTTTTTTTTTAAACTCCCAGCTGAAACCACCACCTGTGGAAGGGAATTTTACATCCTTGGCGCTCTTACAGTAATGAACCCTCCTCGTAGTTTAAGGTTAAACCTCTTTTCCTAGGCCACGTGTCTTCTTAACCACTTTAAGACCCGGACCTTTAGGCAGGTAAAGGACCTAGCCAGTTTTTGCGATTCGGCACTGCGTCGCTTTAACTGACAATTGCGCGGTCGTGCGACGTGGCTCCCAAACAAAATTGGCGTATTTTTTTTTTTTTTCAAATAGAGCGTTCTTTTGGTGGTATTTTTATCACCTCTGAGGTTTTTATTTTTTGCGCTATAAACAAAAATAAAGCGACAATTTTGAAAAAAATGCAATCATTTTTACTTTTATACGTTATATATAAGTTTTTTTTCCTCAGTTTAGTATTCTTCTACCTAATTTTGGTAAAAAAATATCACAATAAGAGTTTATCGGTTGGTTTACGCAACATTTATAGTGTTTACAAAATAGGGGATAGTTTTATTGGATTTTTATAATTTTTTTTTTTTTTACTACTAATGGTGGCGATCAGCGTTTTTTTTTTTTATGACTGCGACATTATGGCGGACACTTTGGACAATTTTGACACATTTTTGGGTCCATTGTCATTTTCACAGCAAAAAATGCATTAAAAATGTATTGTTTACTGTGAAAATTACAATTGCAGTTTGGGAGTTAACCACAAGGGGGCACTGAAGGGGTTAAGTGTGACCTCATATGTGTTTCTAACTGTAGGGGGGTGAGGCTGTAGGTGTGACATCATTGATTCTGTTTCCCTATATTAGGGAACACACCATCGATGACGGCGCCACAGTGAAGAAATGTTTACACACAGCTCTCCCCGTTCTTTAGCTCCGGGGACCGATCACGGGACTCCAGCGGCGATCGGGTCACAGAGCTTCGGACCGGGTCGTGGGCCCGCGACCCACAGCTAGGTACTTAAAGAGGACGTTCCTGTACGTGCTTGTGCCCAGCTGTGCCATTCTGCCGACATATATGTGCAAGAGGCACAGGAGGAACTAATACCCTCCAGACCTTTTATTAGCCTTGTTGCCTTTCTTCTAACTCTGTGAAAAAGAAATCGGTATACATACCTTTTCGAAATCCGATCCGGTCTCCAGCAGCAAAAGCTCATCAGAGGACACGGCCAACAACTGCTGTGAAATGAATGGGGAGTGACGTTACTCATAGACTTACTATGGGGCTTCTGTTGTTGGCTGTGTCCTCTGCACCCACCTTCACAGCAAAGCCGCAGCTGACAGCTTAGCGTGAGGTCGGATCGGCTTCAAAAATGTATGTGAACTGATTTCTTCTTTACAGGGCTAGATAGGTTAGTGTTAGATCGTAGATATCTGTAGATGCAGGTATTTTAGTGTTAGGGTGGACTTCTACTTTAATGTATAGTACCATGTTAGGCACATGCTAACACACTGCAGCTCAAATGTAAGATTCACACCTTAACCACTTCCAACCCAAGGCCGTCATGCTGTCCTTGACTTTCAGTGGGAATATCTGAATGATGCCTGCAGCTACAGGCATCATTCAGATATCCTCGTTTTCAGCCGGCGATTCTGTGCCCTATAAGAATGATCATAGCAGCAGTTCCGCCGCCTAATCGTTTTTACAGCTGATGGGAGTGGACATCCCCGTCCCGCCACCATCAGGTGCTTCTCCGGGCTCTCCCGTGCCATCAGAGACCCAGAGAAAGAATCGGTCGCCCCGAATGACGGCCATAGATATTTCAGTAATTTCTATGACAGACGGAGGCCCAGGCACGACATTGTGATGTCACGTCTGGGCCGCGGATGTAAACAAAACTCTAAAATGGCAACCTGTACAAAAAATTCAAGCGTTGCCTATGAAGATTTAGTACTAAGGCTTGGCACCATTTCATGAGTGTGTGCAATTTTAAAACGTGAGATGTTGGGTATCTATGTACTCGGGATAACACCGTCTTTCACATTATACAAAAAATTGGGCTTACTTTACTGTTTTGTTCTTTTTTTTTTTTTTAACCACTTCATTACTGGCATTCATTGCTGCCCAGACAAATTTTCAGAGCTGACGCATTTTAAATGACAATGTCGCGGTCATACAACACTGTACCCAAATTATATTTTTATCCCCACAAATAGAGCTTTCTTTTGGTGGTATTTGATCATCTCTGCGTTTTTTTTTATTTTTTTTTGCACTATAAACAGTAAAAGACAAAACATTTTGAAAAAAACACAATATTTTTTTACTTTTTATATTAATATCTAGGGCTGTTACTGATCAAAATTTTTGTGTTCGATTAATCGTTTTTGTTTTTAATCGATTAATCGGCCAATTTCGATTAATTATAACGCACATACAGATACAACTACTTTTAGCTGATCTCCTCCTTGCATGCTGATTCCCAGTGCAGCTACCAACCACTGGAAAAATGTTTAGCAGGATACAAAAAACACACAGAGGCAGCGCTCGATGGGAATAGCATTAAAACTTTTATAGTCTTCAAGTAGGTAACAAAATAAATATTGCGAGATAAAATCGATGTAGCTGCATTAACTGTAAAATTGGTGCGAGTAATACCAAACGGTACCAAAAGCAGTCATAAAAACATGTAGCTAAGTATTATACTGGTATAAAAATGTGTACAATCATACTACTGCTGAATCCAGATGAGGAGAGGTCCCATGTAGGGAACTATCACAACTCCCAGTGGATGGTTGTAGAATTACAGGTTGATGGAGGGAAGCGATAGAGGGAAGCACAGCAAAGGAGCCCTTCAGATGGACACGACAAGCCCTACCAGTGTCTGTGATGTTACCGGATCTCCGACAGAACTCCCTAAAGGCCCAGAAGTCGGCGGAGAGGTGAGTACCAATCAAAAGAATTTTAATCGATCAAAAAAATTAAAGATTAATCGATCAATTAAAAGGTAATTTGCACAGCCCTATTTTTTTGTTTTAAAAAAAAAAAATGTTTTCCTCAGTTTAGGCCAATACGTATTCTTTTACATATTTTTGTTTAAAAAAATCGCAATGAGCGTATATTGATTGGTTTGTGCAAAAGTTATAGCGCCTACAATATAGGGGATAGATTTATGATTTTTTTTTTTTTTTTTTTTACTAGTAATGGCCGCGATCTATGTTTTTTTTCCTGTCAGGACTGCGATATTGTGGCGGACATATCGGACACTTTTGACACTATTTTGGGACCATTCACATTTATACAGCGATCCGTGCTATAAAAATGCGCTGAAAACTGACTGGCAGGGAAGGGGTTAATACTAGGGGGTGAGGAAGGGGTTAAATGTATTCCCTGGGTGTGATTCTTACTGTGGGGACTGACTGGGGGAGGTGACCGATCTGTGTCCCTATGAACAATGGACACAGCATCGGTCTCCTATCTCCCTGACCGGACGTGGAGCTCTGTGTTTACACACAGAGCTCCACGTCACTGCCGATCACGGGTACCTGGTGCTCATCGTGGCTGCGAGGCACGCGCATTGGCATCTCAGCGATGCGCCGAGCACAGTTTTTCCCCTCTGCGCGCCCCCAGCAGCGCGCGCGGGGAATGCACATAAAAGGACGTCCAGATACGTCCACTCATCGGTTGAGAGCCATGCTGTGGACGTCTTTCATCTACAGCACGGGTCTCAAGTGGTTTAATTTTTGAGAAACGTATTTTTTTTCAACAAAAACACTGAAAAATTGTTTGTGCAAGAAAAAAAGTTGCAACAACCGCCATTTTATTCCCTAGGGTGTCTGCTAAAAAAAATATAGAACGTTTGGGGGTTCTGAGTAATTTTCCAGCAAGAAAATTATGATTTTTACATGTAGGAGAGGAGTGCCAGAATAGGCCCGGTATGGAAGTGGTTAATGTTGTACCTAGCCTCTGATTAATACTTCGTAAAAAGGTCTAAAGCTGGTCGTAGATGGAAAAAGAATGTTCTAAGAAAATTAATACATTTTTTATAATCATTAGTAGGTCAAATCAACGTTCATTTTCAACCCCAGTAACGTGAAAAATTCGAAGGTGCACTATGGAAAATGTATTTCAAGTGAACAAATATGTGTGTGTGTGTGTGTGTGTGTGTTTTGTTCAGTAGAGTCCGTTCATTCCAAAATCGAATTTTAAAAAGTAATGAAATCTTTACAATGACATTTGAATGTTTGTGAATTCTTGTATTCTTGTATGAATTTTCCTAAGAATTTTTGTTCACTATTCCGGCCATCTATAGCCAGATAGCACTTAAAGGAGTTGTAAAGGTTCTTGTTTTTTCACCTTAATGCATCCTATGCATTAAGGTGAAAAAACATGTATGACGATTACCGCCCCCCCACCCCCATTTTTTTTTTTTTTACCTGAGCCATGGAAAGTCCCAAGTTTCAAACACACTCTTCCTTTACCCAGGCTACTCGGCTCTTCATTGGATAGATTGATAGCAGCGCAGCCATTGGCTTGCGCTGCTGTCAATCAAATCCAATGATGCAGGGCCGAGTCCTGCACTCTGCGGCTATAAACGCCGAATGCAGGACTTGGGAGCGTGCCTGCAAGGTAACCCCCTTGGGAGAAAGCTTCCCAGAGGGGGTTATCTGAGGCGGGGAGGAGCTGGGGGACTCCAGAATATGCAGTTCGGGGACACTCTGTGCAAAACGAACTGCGCAGTGGAGGCAAGTATGACATGTTTTAATTTTCTTTAAATAACAATGCAAACATTTACAATCACTTTAAAGGGGTTGTAAACCCTTGGGAGAGAGCTTCCCAGAGGGGGCTATCTAATGTGGGGAGGAGCTGCCGTGGACCCCAGAAGAGGAGGATCGGGACCACTCTGTGCAAAACAAACTGCACAGTGGAGGTAAGCATGACATGTTTGTTTCTTAACTACTTTACTACCGGCCGCCGTATATTTACGGCGGCACGATGGCTCCATTGTTCTGACAGGACGTCGTATGAGCCACTAGAGGGCGCGCGCGGTGCTTCGTTGCTGGCCACCCGCGATTGCCCAGTAACTGAGCAGGACCGTGTAAACACAGAGATCCACATCCTGTCAGGGAGAGGAGACCTATGCTGTGTCCCTTGTACATAGGGACACAGATCGGTCACCGCCCTCCCCCCACAGTTAGAAACACTATGCAGGGTACACATTTAACCCCTTCCCTGCCAGTCACATTTATACAGTAATCAGTCCCAATAAAAATCGCAGATCGCCGCCATTACTAGCAAAAAAAAAAAACATTTTGTAGGCACTATAACATTTGCGCAATATACGCTTATTGCAATTTTTCTTTTTTTACCAAGAATATGTAGTGGCCTAATTTTTTTTTTTTTTTTTTTTCTCAACATTGGATATTTATTATAGCAAAAAGTGAAAAATATTGTGTTTTTTTTTTTTTATTTATTTTTTCAAAATTGTTGCTCATTTTTTTGTTTATAGCACAAAAAATATAAACCACACAGGCGATCAAATACCACCAAAAGAAAGCTCTATTTGTGGGGAAAAAATACATCAATTTTGTTTGGAAGCCACGTCGCACAACTGCGCAATTGTCAGTTAAAGCGACGCAGTGCCGCAACGCACAGTAAGGCAGTGGTGCCCTGTATCAGAAAAAATGCTGCATGTGTGTTTTTCTGTCTCTTCTAGTACATTGGCAGCTGATTTAAAAACAAATGGGCTAGCTTAAAGGGGTTGTAAAGGTAAATGTTTTTTCACCTTGATGCACTGTTTGAAAGTCCCAGGCGCGTCCATGTGATGTTCTTGGGTTCCCAGCCTGGCCGTTGATTGGCTGGGCGGATTGATAGCAGCGCAGCCATTGGCTGGTGTCAATCACAGCGGATGCCGCGACAGGGGGCGGGGCCGAGTGATACAGTCGGTGGCTATGCCCGCCGCTGTATAACGGGAACGCAATCACAAAAGCTTTCCACCTTGCTCGCTCGCATGAAGGTAGAAGGCTTTTGCGAGGAGGAGCTGAGACAGCCGCCAAGGGACCCCAGAAGACAGGGTTAGGGGACACTGTGTGCAAAACGAACTGCACAGTGGAGGTAAGTATAACATGTTTGTTATTTAAAAAAAATAAAAATGTTGCCTTTAGTGACCCTTTAAGGCTCCATTCACACCTAGGCGTTTTTACGCCTGAAGCGCGACGCTACAATATGCCAGAGGTTCGGAATTACATTATTCTCTATGGAGACTGTTTACATCTCCTAACGCAGAATGCTGTACGTCGAAAGAACGCCAAACGCCGAATTTCAAACAAGTCCCGGACCCTTTTTCGACGCGCGTATCGGGCAGCTTCGGCGTTCGGCATAGCCGACAATGACTGTAAAAAAAACGCGGTTAAAAACTACGCGTTTTGTCGCCGCAAACCGCGGTACAAAACGCTGCAATTTGTCGCCGCAATTTGCTGGACAAAACGCCGAAAATCGCCTACGCTAAGGTGTGAATGCAGCCTAAGGCAACACCTGTACAGCAAAGTGTGACTAGGCTTAAAAACATACCCCCTGGAATATGCTTCCTAATTACTTTGACCATAACTATTAAAGTGCTAGTTCACCTTTTCAGAAAACATGAACTAACACCATACTATACCCTCCCAGCCCCTGGTCCGCGCTGTCTATGGGTGCCGAGCTGTCAGTGCCCACCACTGGTGCAGCAGTTCAAGGATTTGAAATCTTCGCTATGCTCCCTTTTTTCTGTGCAACACCTGTCAATCTGATCTGTCCTGGAAGTGTGCTGCACAACAGGATTAATTTTGTTGCAGAAAATATTTTCGGCATCATTTTTCATAAGCGACATATTTCCTTTTACAAAGGTTTTTATTGACAGATAGCATAAGTATACAAAGCCGACTGACATAATTTGAGGTACAGTTCCAAAATACAACGGAATGAAAGATTTACTCATCAGTGGCATATTTCCAGCGACAGAAACAGAACAAAAATGTGAGGGGGGGGGGGGGGCTTTTTTATATATATCTTTTAAAGTTCCACTTCTCTAAAAAAAAAAAAAAAAAGCAATATTCTTGTAACGAAACTTGGGTTTTATTTATAAAGACGTTATATAACGGCTATATCTGTGTTTGTTAAAACCTTAATACAGTGAAACCTTGGATTGTGAGTAACGCAGTTAATGAGCGTTTCGCAATACGAGCATTTTTTTTTGTTTTTTTATAAAATCCTGACTCTGTTTGCGAGTGTTGTCTGGCAACACGAGCAGGATTCAAGACACATTTGTGTGCAGTACGCCAATTGGCTACTGGTGCGGGGGCGCAGGAGCAGATTGGAGTCGTTCGGAAATACTCAGGGGAAAAAATATGAAATACTCTGCTTCTGAGCCTTTCCAAGGTTTTCTGAATTCAACTGAGCAGTCCCCAAGGCTCTCCATCACCCCCCACCTCTGGCCACATGCGGTATTGCATGACATTGCAGTCGATGCAGAACAAATTATTTTAGTTTCCATTGACTTCTATGGGGAAACTTGCTTTAATATGCAAGTGCTATGGATTACGAGCATTCTCCTGGAACGGGTTATTCTCGTAATCCAAGGTTCCACTGTACTATAAATATTAACATGTTAGATTTTTTGACTCCAGGAGTATACGAGTTTACAAATTCTAGAGAAATGCTTAAATAATGCATTACAATTTGAACCACTTCTGTACCGGTGCACGCCGATATACGTCTGCTTTTTGAAGAGGGATATCTTTGTTATGGAAGCAGCTAGCTGTCATAACTCAGATATCCTCTTCTTCAGCGGGCGGTCTGGTTTCTGATAATAGTGGTCTCTGCGGCGGATTTGCCGTGAGAGATCACTTTTATTGGCAGCGGGTGAGGGCCCCCCGATCGGGTCCTTCTGCTGGCTGTGTATGGAGACGAATGAAGGGAAGATGGCCCCCACCCGTCTTTATACCATAGCAGTGCGTCAAAATGTCACTTCCGCCCATAGCTCTTAAAGGGGCAAATTAAAAAATAAATTACATTTTTTTTTTTTTTTTTTTTCATTTTTGTATGAATCTGAGATATGAGGTCTTTTTGACTCCAGATATTTAAGAGGACCTGTCATGCTTTTTTTTTATTACAAGGGATGTTTACATTCCTCGCAATAGGAATGTAAACAAGAACAGCGTAAAAAAATAGAAATTATTAAACGCTCCCCGTCCCGTCGAGCTTGCGTGCAGAAGTGAATGCATATATGAGCAGCGCCCACATATGAAAACTGTGTTCAAACCATACATCTGAGGAATTGCCGAGATTGTTGGAGCAAGAGCAATAATTATAGCCCTAGACCTCTGTAACTCAAAACATGCAACCTTTTTTTTCTCTTAAATGTCGCCTATGGCTTTTTAAGGGTAAAAGTTTGTCACCATTTCACGAGCGGGCACAATTTTGAAGCATGACATGTTGGGTATCAATTTACTAGGCATAACATCATCATTCATAATATAAAAAAAAAATTGGGCTAACTTTACTGCTTATTTTTTCATTCAAAGAAGTGTATTTTCTCCAAAGAAAAGTGCGCTTGTAAAACCACTACGCAAATGCGGTGTGACAAAGTATTGCAACGACCGTCATTTTATTCTCTAGGGTGTTAGAACCCCCCAAAAATTATTTTAAAAAAAAATACTTAACTTTACATACTAGTAATTTTCTAGCAAAAAAATATGTTTTAAACTTGTAAACAACAAATCTCAGAAAGAGGCTCGGTCCTTACGTGTTCAAGTAAACCCATTCAATTTTAGTCGACTAAATTGTACTGGAGATTTAATTTGGCTAAAATACAACTAAAACAGCTCAGAATACTATGTTGGGATTCATGCATATACAGCTCCTTTGAACTCCTTTCTCCTCCTAGAAAAAAAACGCCCATTTTTTTCAGGTGTTTGACTTTTTTTTCTTCTCCTTATAAACACCCCACTATGTAAGCATATGTGTCACTGCACATACAGGTGTTGTAATGCTCTGCTGGTTCTTATACAGTTACAAACATGTCACAGTTAATCACAGGGACATTTAACCTCTCCACCCACATAACATCACACAATGAACTTCAATCACATTCTTTTAGATAATGACATTCAGTTGAGGTAATAATTAGTCATCCCCAAGACGTCATGTCTCCGCAATTAGAGGAGGTAATTGCTACAGCTTGACAAGTTCCCCTCACCTGTTACACAAAACACATTCCTTTACTAAACATAATTGACATGCTAATTCAATACACCTGAAGAGGGACGTCTGACCTTTAGAGTCACAACACATCTATACACAATGAAAGGTCTTTCAGAAGGCCGACTCACTTAGCATCTCAACAGCCTGGGTTAAGCATTGAAAGAGTCATTCTTATTGACCGGTTGTGGGTCAACATGAAATCCCCTGTAATCTGTCCCATCTTCTGCAATACATGACTTATGATTTATCAGCCACCCTATGCCCAAAAGGGGCACAGAGTGACCCTAGACCCAAGAGTCCTTAGTGACGCTGGCACAGGAGTATCCCCCCATCCCTCAAAAGTCTCTGGGTGTCACGGGTCATTCGTTACAGGTGTTTACTGGTGTTTGTGGACAGAAATCTGAATGCAACAAAATCGCATTTAGGAAAGGAGCGTTTGGGCAGAAAAACTGTCTGACACATGTAAATGCGTGTAAAAGGCGCCTTAACACAAGACTAGCTTTAGCTTTTAAGTGTTCATTTTAATGGCCGAATTAAAGACTATTCTGGCCAATGAAATTTAATAAATGATCAAATGCTTGACACACCTGAACACGTCTAAACGTGTATGGTGTTCACCTTTTTTATTCTTTCTGAAAAAATTATCTAACCCTTTTAAAATAATGAACAGGAACTAAAACCTGGGAACCCAAACAAAGTAAATAAATGATATTTCATAACAGTTGTTGTATTCTTATGAAGGTAGGTGACTCATTATTTTCTGTTAATCTAAAAAAAAAAGGTAAATATATTGACAAGTGCAGGTTATTTAATATGCTTGCAGGGGAGATTTGTTTTGTCTGAAGTTTAAAAAAAAAAAAGGGGGGGGGGAATTTATAATCTCAATATTGACAAACATTTTTAAATCTGAAATGTCAGCTGCTTGTGGTAGTTTTTCAAATAAAGGGATGGGCCGTGGTATTGTTATGGTTTTCATTCTGCACAGCTGCATTTCTTGTTCAAAATTGTACTGCAATGTTTTCATCTGATATTGAGGTTAAATGGGTTTTCCTGTGTGAAATGTATGTACATCATTTACATTTTGCAGCAATATACAGTAACTAGATCAAAGCATATGTTGTCCAAAACAAAGTGCATCAACACGATAGGTTAATTGTAGCCAGATAATATAAAGGTTCCAATAAAAAAGAAGATAAAAAAATTACTTTATCTTTTCAGTATCCTTAAAGTGACTGTAAACGACCCATTCAGTTTAAAATAAAAGTCAAAACATATTATATATTTTACAGGCATTTGAGCTTTTATTTCAGCTTGAAGAAGCTTTATACTTTTTCTTTGGGCCCCTTTTGCACATTTTTATTGATCGTTTTTTTTTACAAACCCTCCCCTCAGCTAATTTTTTATTTTTGTGTGTGTGTGTGGTCGAGTTTCTTTGAGCTTTTTCATGCTCTTTTTCACACATTTTTATGGATCTGTTCTGCTCAAAAACTCCTCTCAAAAACGCTATTTTGAGGGTGGGGGGTGAGGGGTTTCTGCCTGTAAAGCCTTGTACACACGGTACGATTGTTGGCAGGGATTGTCTGTTGACGGACTGTTGTACGAAAATCTTACCGTTAGTACGCTCCTTTTGACAATTGTTGTCCAACTTTCGGATTTTCTGATGGTCAGTAAACAAATCCGTCACACTAAAGTCAAAAGTACAAAAACGCATGCTCAGAATCAATGCTCACCAAACACGAAATTAGCAGAAGGGGTCCAAAGGGTGGTGGCTCAAGAGCTGAAATTCCTTGTAGTACATCACTATGTTCACGTTTGTGGCATGACAATTGTGTGATTTTGGGATAGAAGACAAAAATCAGATGCTACGTTGGCCAACAATCGTATCGTGTGTACGAGACTTTAGAGCTTGTGCCTGTAAACTCCTGAAAGAGCCACAGTGTGCATGGACACATTGGCTAACATGGAGGGGAGTTTCCAGGCAGGAAAAAATGAAAGCTCAGAAGCCTGTAGGAGCCTCTTCCCCTTTGAGCTGCAGTGTGCATGAGCCCTAACACTAGCTGTTAGGTGCTTCTAGCAGCTTTTAGTAGTGTCAAATGTTTTTTTGCCCAAACTCTGCTTCTTCTGGACACACGCTAAGGCCCCATGCACACGGGACGCCGGTGCAAACTCTACTAAACACACGTTTTTAAAGGCTAAAACCGGTGTTTAAAACGCCCGTTTTGCATCGATTTTTACAGCGTTTTACCACGTTTGCGTTTACAGGCGTTTGGTTAAGAAGCATCATAAGACCCTCCCTAAGCTCAAAAAACAGTATTATTTAACCATTTCAGCCATTTTGTAGGACCAGAGTAAGTAGCAGCTGAGAGAGCAGCAGTATACTTGTATTTAGCGTGTCACTTGCCACATCACCTGCCACAAGCTGCGGATTGTCCACTTGCCACATTACCTGGCCACGTCACCTGCCACAAGTTGTGGATTGTCCACTTGCCACGTCACCTGGCCACGTC
Source organism: Rana kukunoris (assembly GCA_029574335.1). Taxonomy (NCBI): domain Eukaryota; kingdom Metazoa; phylum Chordata; class Amphibia; order Anura; family Ranidae; genus Rana; species Rana kukunoris. Next base: position 21,985,283 of record CM056057.1, read on the forward strand.
ACCTGCCACAAGTTGTGGATTGTCCACTTGCCATGTCGCCTGCCACAAGTTGTGGATTGTCCACTGACCACGTCACCTGCCACAAGTTGAGGATTGTTCACTTGCCACATCACCTGGCCACGTCACTTGCCACGTCACCTGCCACAAGTTGTGGATTGTCCACTGGCATCGTCACCTGCTACATCACCTGGCCACGTCACCGGCCACAAGTTGTGGATTGTCCACTTGCCACATCACCTGCTACGTCATCTGCCACAAGTTGTGGATTGTCCACTTGCCATGTCGCCTGCCACAAGTTGTGGATTGTCCATTGGCCACATCACCTGCCACAAGTTGTGGATTGTCCACTGGCCACGTAGCCTGGCCACAAGTTGTGGATTGTCCACTTGCCACATCACCTGGCCACAAGTTGTGGATTGTCCACTTGCCACGTCACCTGGCCACAAGTTGTGGATTGTCCACTTGCCACGTCACCTGGCCACAAGTTGTGGATTGTCCACTTGCCACGTCACCTGGCCACAAGTTGTGGATTGTCCACTTGCCACGTCACCTGGCCACAAGTTGTGGATTGTCCACTTGCCACGTCACCTGGCCACAAGTTGTGGATTGTCCACTTGCCATGTCACCTGGCCACAAGTTGTGGATTGTCCACTTGCTACATCGCCTGCCACAAATTGTGGATTGTCCACTTGCCACATCACCTGGCCACGTCACCTGCCACAAGTTGTGGATTATCAAATGACCACGTCAACTGCCACAAGTTGTGGACTGTCCACTTGCCACGTCACCTGCCACATCACCTGTTCACATCACCTGGCACGTCACCTGGCCACAAGTTGTGGATTGTCCACTGACCAGGTCACCTGGCCACGTCACCTGCCGCAAGTTGTGGATTGTCCACTGACCACGTCACCTGCCACAAGTTGAGGATTGTTCACTTGCCACATCACCTGGCCACGTCACTTGCCACGTCACCTGCCACAAGTTGTGGATTGTCCACTGGCATCGTCACCTGCTACATCACCTGGCCACGTCACCGGCCACAAGTTGTGGATTGTCCACTTGCCACATCACCTGCTACGTCATCTGCCACAAGTTGTGGATTGTCCACTTGCCATGTCGCCTGCCACAAGTTGTGGATTGTCCATTGGCCACATCACCTGCCACAAGTTGTGGATTGTCCACTGGCCACGTAGCCTGGCCACAAGTTGTGGATTGTCCACTTGCCACATCACCTGGCCACAAGTTGTGGATTGTCCACTTGCCACGTCACCTGGCCACAAGTTGTGGATTGTCCACTTGCCACGTCACCTGGCCACAAGTTGTGGATTGTCCACTTGCCACGTCACCTGGCCACAAGTTGTGGATTGTCCACTTGCCACGTCACCTGGCCACAAGTTGTGGATTGTCCACTTGCCATGTCACCTGGCCACAAGTTGTGGATTGTCCACTTGCTACATCGCCTGCCACAAATTGTGGATTGTCCACTTGCCACATCACCTGGCCACGTCACCTGCCACAAGTTGTGGATTGTCAAATGACCACGTCAACTGCCACAAGTTGTGGACTGTCCACCTGCCACGTCACCTGCCACATCACCTGTTCACATCACCTGGCACGTCACCTGGCCACAAGTTGTGGATTGTCCACTGACCAGGTCACCTGGCCACGTCACCTGCCGCAAGTTGTGGATTGTCCACTGACCACGTCACCTGCCACAAGTTGAGGATTGTTCACTTGCCACATCACCTGGCCACGTCACTTGCCACGTCACCTGCCACAAGTTGTGGATTGTCCACTGGCATCGTCACCTGCTACATCACCTGGCCATGTCACCGGCCACAAGTTGTGGATTGTCCACTTGCCACATCACCTGCTACGTCATCTGCCACAAGTTGTGGATTGTCCACTTGTCACGTCACCTGGCCACGTCACCTGCCACAAGTTGTGGATTGTCCACTTGTCACGTCACCTGGCCACATCACCTGCCACAAGTTGTGGATTGTCCACTTGTCACGTCACCTGGCCACATCACCTGCCACAAGTTGTGGATTGTCCACTTGCCACGTCACCTGCCACAAGTTGTGGATTGTCCATTGGCCATGTCACCTGCCACAAGTTGTGGATTTTCCACTGGCCACATCACCTGGCCATGTCGCCTGCCACAAGTTGTGGATTGTCCACTGGCCATGTCACCTGCCACAAGTTGTGGATTGTCCACTGGCCATGTCACCTGCCACAAGTTGTGGATTGTCCACTGGCCACGTCACCTGACACAAGTTGTGGATTTTCTACTGGCCACATCACCTGGCCAGGTCACCTGGCCATGTCACCTGCCACAAGTTGTGGATTGTCCCCTGGCCACGTCACCTGTCACGAGTTGTCACAGAAGCGGCTGAGCTCAGGGAGACCTCAATGTGTATGCACAAAAGACTTGGGCCCCTTTCACACTGTTGCTCTTTTGCCACACTTTTCCCGGGCAACAAAAGCGCATGAAAACTATTCCTCATTAAATCTTCCGTAATTGTTCACACTGCAGGTGCAGTGCTTTAAAAAGTCCTGCATGCTGCATCTTTGGTGCAATTTTTCCAATGTGCACCAAAAAAGGTACCTTCCATTGTAACTCAATGGGAACTTATCAAAAACACATCAGTGTGAAAGCCCATAAGCTGCACAAAACCGCATCAGTGTGAAAGGGTCCTTAAGAGAGGGAAAGAGCTTGTTCTAAAGATTCTGGAGTATCTATGCATACGAGGCATCCCAGATCACAGGCAGGACCGCATTGATCTCTCCCATGAGTAGATTTTTTATGCCAGGTTGTTCAAATGAATGTGTGACCTTTAATGCAATACACTTTAAGCCTCCTTTCACATCAGCACAATTTGACAGCCAAATCGCAGCCTATTGCCCGCAACAGCACTGTCCCAATCGGTGTGATGCCGACTTTGCCGCATCGCACTGATTTCCAAAAGTAGTTCCTGCACTATTGACGACTTTGGGGGTGATTTTTCTATAGACATTTGTGCATGAACCCACATAGATGTCTTTCAAAACGCCCCCGAACTTGTGCTGAAATGCCGGTTTGAAATCACACTTTCACACCCGCCTTAATTGTGAACGATTGCTAAGGCCCATTTAACACGGGTCTCATTATTTCAGCTGCCTTTTTTTTTTTAAAGAAATAAAACTCTGTTTTCAGTTCAGCTCCGTTTACATCTATTTTTTTTACAACTATGACTAATCCCTGCTGTCCCGACTGATGGCGGAATGTAAACAAAATAGCCGGCAATAACCTCCTATTTTTAGTATCTCCCGACCACGCTCAGAAAATATTTTGACAGCGGGTACGGGCTGAGCTACATACTGGTACATTGCTTGGCATATGCGCACTGGTGCAAACCCATGATCGCTGTGTCCACCAAGGTAATCGGTATCTAATCGTATGATTACAGTGTCAACAAAACAGTCATAAATGGCTTCCATTTCTTTTATGATGCTGTGATTGGTCCACAGCTATCACATGTTACCTGAGCCAGTCACAGCACCCTGTGTACTATGTGATTAGTTGTAGCCAATGACAGATCACGATAGTAAGCAAGCTGTTATGAATGAAAGCCAATCCCCACATTAAAAATGAAAAAAAAATGGCTTGAGGGCATGCAGCTCGGCAGACCAGGGGTGTGGGATTCCCTACTGATCCATACCAGGCCACATGCCTACATAAGGAGTGAGGGAACTTTGCCAGGGTCTCTTCCTCAGCAAAGCATCTTATTACCATGTTAATGTTGAGAAGGGTTTCTTCCTCACAACCCCGGTCAGTGGTTGTGGGGGTGCAGGGGCAGTGACATATTGGAATCTGGACGCTCCTTCTGACAGGGGGGTCCCCAGATTTCCCCCTTCCCCATGTGAATGACTATAGGGTTCATACTCATTCTCCCAAAAAATGACATCTGTGAGTAAATACACAACAGTTTTTGACAAGTCCTTTCTCTAGAACAAAAAACAAAAGGTCCCCCGATGTAGATGCATCGTCGATCATGCCGTCCAGCGATGTAGGTCCATATTAATCCCGCTGAACAGCCCCCCAAAAAAAAATTACTTGTCCTCTTTTGCCGCTTCTAGAAGTGATCAAGCTGCTAACGGTATATAGCTGCTTGAATCACTTCTGCATAAGAGAAAAATGGCAGCTGAAAATTTTAATACTGCAATGATTTTGCCTGCAGCTGTAGTCATCATCCCAGTATAACCATGTCAATCCAAGAACTTCATATAACATCCTACAGACGGGAAGTGGTTAAATAGCATTGTCTTTTGAGTAAAGGGAGGTCTATTTCTAAATCTTTTCGGATAAGATTTATACTTTTTCTCCCCGGTTTCTCAGTGTGAATCTTGGGTGAAAGCTATATGAATCTTGGGTTAAAACGTTTATAAACAGACCTATTAATGTTGGGTTTTAGATTTTCTTGTGATTCCCTTGATGACTAGAAATCCCCTTTTAAAACAAACTACGCACTCTATCAATTAAAAGTGGCTACTGAAGAGTTTTAGTATCAGTTCATATGTTTTCAGTGTCATCCTAATTCTTACTTATGTTCACAGACTGAGAACATTACAGTATCTTTGGTTTTTTGCTTGCATTGAAAACAAATGCTGATGCAGTATTTTCTATGTGCCATTTAGTATTTGATTTTGCTCAGTGTAGTATTGATCTTGCTTTGCTTTTACTGCTTGGCTTTCATTCTTCCTAAAATTGAATTCAAAGCAGATTAAAAAAACTTCTTCAATTAATGTAGGTATGTCTTCATTAAAAAATAATTTAAATAAATTAACATATAGCCGAGTCTGCGAAGAAAAGACTGAACACTTGACTTCCCTCTGCCAAATTCTATGATTTTTAATAGTTGCTGAAACAAATGTGTGACATTTCGCGGAGTGCTGGGTACCTGCGTTCTTTGCTAAGCTCTGTGGTTCCTTCAACCGGACCCTACGCCCCTATAGGATACAGGGCCAGTGGAAGGAACCACACAATGTGCAGTGGGGGACCAGGCATCACGTGTTTGTAACGTTTCTTTTGGCTCACATTTACTATATGCAGTGCCCTGCTGAATGCTGTGTTGTAGAATGATAGCAAGGCTCCTCGTGTAAGCCGCTGCTGTCAATTCTTCCATGGAAAACCCCTGCAGCTTTTCACTGCAGTGAAAAAGAATGATTCCCAGCACTTGCCAAACGGCTGTGTCCAAAGTTTTAGTCAGATAAACCTAAGCAAGCAGCATCCATGGTGTTTAAAGTCCTTTGTAGTATAACAATAAGGGCTCCTTTTATAAGATAATCCTTGTGTACAATGTGTGGTTCCACATGTGCGTTTACCTACATTTGTAGTGAAATCACCAAATTCAGTATCTCTGAAAATTAGAATTGCATAAAAAAATAAAAAGTATTTTTAATACAGAGATGTTGGCTTACTGAAAAGTATGTCCATGTACAGTATGCTCTCAATATTTGGTTGGGGCTTCTTTTTCTTTTTTTTTTAATTTAAGATTTTTATTTAAATAAATGTCAATGAAATACAAATAAAGCTCCCAGTACATTCTTGGAGCGAGTAAACAAGCAAGAAAAAATACTGATAGAGTACATACAGTGCAATTTATCCCATAAAATAAAATAGGATACTCTTCCTCAAACTCATACAAAAAGGGGGATAGCGTTATATAAATAGTAGTTAAAACAAAAGAATATAAACATATTTAAATATTGAGGAAGAGGATAAGCAGGGGACAAAGACCCCAGCCATCAGTCAGCATGAAACAGATAAACCTACCCTATCATGTGTATATATATATTTCCATAGGAGAGAGGAAGCTTGAAACAGGCAATAAACCTAAAGTTCTGTTTCGACACCCCTATTGGGAACAAACTGTGCCGAAAGAGAACTGATATCCCAGTCTTATACCATGACCTCAAAATTCTCGGAGTATCCGCACGGCTTTCCAGAAGGACCAAAGATCCATGTGCCGTGTGGATAACCAAAGTCAAAAAAAAAAAGTCAAGGCAAAGAAAAGTAGCAATCAGTCACAGTGACTGGATAAAAACCAGGATCCTCTTACTAAGATAAATAAGAGAACAGATAATCCCCATCCTTCCTATATACTGATTGCGAAAGGAATACTTTCTCCCTTCATAGCAATTGTATCAACAATGACATATCAAACTAAAAGAAAAATAAATAAATAAATAATAAAAAAATAAAAAAGGTGAACTAGAGAACTGGAACGATAACCTTGAACATAGAAAGCTTGAAGAATAAAGGTGGGAAAAGAAATGGAGAGAAAGAAGAAAGAGAGAGGAAAGAAGAAAGAGAGGGCTAGATTTGAGTTGATTGTCAGCCTGTCTACCCCGTGCTTGCGGAAGGCGTCACATTGCCAGCCGAAAGGGAGATTCCCACATATCTTGCCCAGGGTTCCCAAACAGCCTCAAAAAGGTCAGAAGTGTTTGTGATAGAGCTGATCATTTTTTCCTGAGTCATAACCCACAAAATCTTTCTTTTGGCTGCCAAAAACGAGACTCTAGATTGCTTCCACGCCCCTGCTAGAGTAGTTTTTGCTCCCAGAAGTATAAAATTTATCAATCTTTGCCTGTGTTTAGAAGCCTGGGGAATAGAAGTCCCTAATAGCGCAACCTGTGGGGATTTCTCCACCGGCACCTCTAACTTTTCTGATGAGACTAAAAATCCTATTCCAAAATCCTCTAATTCTGGGACACTCCCACCAAATATGAAGCATAGTGCCCTGAGCTTGACAATCTCGAAAGCACAGCGGGGAAGTATTTGGGAACATCGACGCAAGCCTACTAGGAACCAGATACCACCTCATCAGAACCTTGAGATTGGCTTCTATTAATGAAGTATTGACTAAACCTCTAAAGGTTCTCGTACCATGCCTCCATATAAGCGAACTTAGAGAAAACTTCAGACAAAGCAGCATATATTATGGAAATTCCTCCTCTGTGTTCTCCCATCCGGAAACACCAACGTTCGTAATTAGTGAGAGCCAGCGGGCCAGTACTGTTATTCCAAAATAATGATACAAAGTTGAAGATCAAAGAGTATCGGGACTTCTCTAGGTCAGGCATACCCAAATTCTTCATACAATGCTCCAGAGAAAGAGGTCCCGTGTTTAGAAGAAAGTCTCCTATTCTATAAATCCCTTTGTCTAACCACCATTGGAATGCTTTAATGTCCATTCCTGCTGCAAATTGAGGGTTGTGGAAAATACGGGTTAGGGGCTTAGTACTTGAAACCAGAGAAGGAAGACGTCTCATGTCATCCCAGATTTTCAGTGATTGGGACAGCGTTGGGGACATTATTGCAGGCCTAGATTTTTGGGGCATCCAAAGTAAGTTCTCCAACGATAGATCAGGGACCGCCATTCCCTCTATGTCTAGCCATTCAGGCTTTTCACATTTAGAGTAGATGGAGGACAGTTGAGCCAATCTGGCTGCTTGGTAGTATTTAAACAGGTTTGGTAATCCAAGACCACCCTGCGTCTTGAGTCCATATAGGACATTTTGGGCTAATCTATAGCCTTTACCTTCCCAAATGAATTTAATAATTTTACTCTGGAATGATTTCAGTTGATCTTTTTTGATGGGAATTGGAAGGGATCTAAATAAATAAAGCAATCTGGGTAAAAGGGTCATTTTAATCGAATTGATCCTACCCACCCAGGAGATTTTATGTCGAGCCCACATCTGAAGGTCACTTTCCAATCTACGAAACATGGGAGGGAAGTTGGACTGATAAAGCTGTTCAATCCTGGGGGTCAGGGTAATACCCAAATAGCGAATAGATGTATTCGCCCATTTAAAGTCAAAGTGAGGTTTCAGGGCCTCGATTATGGAGGGACGTGTAGAAATATTTAGAGCCTGGGATTTATCAAAGTTGACCCTAAGTCCCGAAATCTTTCCAAACGACCTGAGTAAATTACAAATGATAGGGAGAGAAGTAACAGGAGAGGTGACAAAGAGGAGGCGATCATCTGCGAAAAGTGCGCATTTGTGGATTTGAGGCCCACAGGTCACCCCCTTTATGTCAGGCTCAGATCGAATGGCTATAGCCAATGTTTCGATCGCTACGGCAAAGATCAAAGGGGAGAGGGGACATCCTTGCCTCCTACCCCTTAAGATGCTAATGGGATCCGAAAAATATTCCTGTAACTTAACCCTAGCCTTGGGCTCCGAATAAAGGGATTTAAGAAGACCCTGGAAGGACGCTCCGAAGCCCCACCGCTGCAGGATCTCAAAAAGGTACTCCCAAGATAGGGAGTCGAAGGCCTTCCGGAGATCCAACAACAGGAAGATTCCTTCCTGAGGGGGATCCCCGGACCAACCCGACTGGAGCAATGAGAGAATGTCTACCGCTCTCCTCACCTGGTCCGGACCCTGCCTCCCTGGAATGAAGCCAACCTGATCTTTATGAATGTAGAGGTGTATAAAAGAGTTCATTCTGTTAGCCAGGATCTTGGTTAGTATCTTTAAGTCATTATTAATTAAAGAGATGGGCCTATGGTTCTCCACTAGTTCCGGATCCTTATCCGGTTTGGGTATGACCGTAATGTATGCCTCATTCAAATGTGGATGCAAGCCCTCCCCCCCCTCGTTTCGAATTAAAAAAAATTGTGAGATGAGGACCTAAGGTTTCCGCAAAATTTTTATAATAAGGTGAAGAGAAGCCATCAGGTCCTGGTGCTGAACCCCCTTTAAGTGTTTTGATTACCTCTAGTGTTTCGTCCACTGAGATTGGGGCATCCATTAAGTCAGTATGGCACTTTTGTAAAGACGGGATCTCTAGCTGATCTAAAAAAGAATTGATATCACAGTGTCTGGACGTCCCCGACCTTTGATAAAGAGACGAGTAAAAAGTTTCAAATTCGTGTAATATGCGCATAGGATTAAGAGTGGTGGTCCCATCTTGTGACCTAATTTTTGGGAGTGAAAATGTGCGGAACCTCGGAGAGAGCTTAGTTGCCAACATCGTATTCATTTTGTCTTTCTGCAAATAAAATCTTGCGTTACTCCAATTTAAAGATTTTTCAGCCCTGACTGTAAGTGATAAGTTTAATGCTAGTCTAGCTGAGTCTAGCTGTGAGATATGTACTGTCTTCTGATCCTTCTTATGTTCCTTACATAATAATGTAAACTCCCTTTCGAGTTTAGCTATCTCTGCGTTTTTCTCCCTTTTTCGTTTAGACGCTATTTGAATTAGCTTCCCGTGGACAACAGTCTTGTGAGCGGCCCATAAAATCTCAGCCGAGGTTCCATCAACACCATTCAATGTAAAATATTCCTCTATTGTTTTGTTAATCTCCGAGACTACATTAGGGTCATCAAGAAGGGTCTCATTCAATCTCCAGTGTGATTTGTGGGATCCTAAATTTTGCGTTTGTATCGAGCAGATCACTAATGAATGATCTGAGAGCGATGTGTCTTTTATGATAGCTTTATTCACCAGTGGGACATGTCTAGCAGAAATGAAAATATGATCGATCCTGGAGTAGGAAAGATGCGGGTTCGAATAGTGGGTATAATCTCTTTTTGTCGGATTTAGTTCCCTCCATATGTCTACAAGATTTTGTTGGAAAATTAATTTCGCTATGTGTGAGCTGGCTTTGATCGGACGGGTAAGTCTTCTACCCAAAGGCCTGGACTTGTCTAAGCTCTGGTCAAAAGCTATATTTGAATCACCGCAGCAGAGTATCGTTCCCTCTAGAAGGGGGTCCAAAGTAGTAAACATAGACTGAAAGAAGTTTGTCTGGCCTCTATTGGGGGCATAATATGAGACGAATGACATTAATTGTTCATTCACCATTCCCTTCACTAGCAGAAACCTGCCGTCCGGATCTCTGTGTATTAAAAGAGGGTTAAATTTGCAAGTCTTTGCAAAGAGAATCGCTACCCCTCTAGTTTTGTCCTCCACATTTGCTAAGAAGAATTGAGGATATTGAGCGTGCAAAAATGTGGGGTTGAAACTGGTAGGAAAATGGGTCTCTTGTAAAAGAATCACTGAAATCTTCAGGGAGTGGTAAGATTGAAAAATCTTCCTCCTCTTAATAGGCGAGTTCAATCCCTGCACATTATGTGAGGCTACTTTTAAAATATTAGGAGTTAGGGAGTTTCGGAGTGCAGCTATAATGGTGGAGAAACAAAGCAATCAACATATCACTTACCCTGAACATCGCGAGGCATGAGAGAGGGAGGTACAGACTGCAAACCCTGGGTGAGTCCAGAGTGCGGTGAGTAAGGTATTGCTGAAACTGGCTGACAATCAAAGAAAAGAGGTTAAGCATGAAAAAAACAGATAAGCAAGACATATAGAGATGAAAACATTTTAAGAAATGAACCAGTATGATCCAACAAGAGTAGGAGAAAAAACAGCTTCCCCTGCTCCTGTCATTCAGACCACTAAAGTAGCCCTCAAGATGGGCTACAAGACCACCCCCCGACAGTGAGTAATCCACCGTCAAGAAGCGGTCGGAGGCACACGACAACCACCCCAGCCTCCATCAGTCTTCAGATTAAGCAAGTGAATAATAAAAATTATTTTAAAAAAGAACACACTTAATCTAATACTATAACAGTACATAAAAAATAATAAAACGGTACACGGTCGGTGCAGACCCAATAGCACTAAAGGAGAGACAAATTTTTCGGATTTCCCCCTCCTCCCTTCAAAAAAAAAAAGAGAGAGAGGGAGAGAGAAAGTGTGACGGGAAAAGCCGTTAATTAGGAAAAAAAATAATTTTGTGGATGAAATGAAAAGACATTAGTGCCTCCAACCACAGATAGGAGACCAAAGTCAGAAATACCCCAAAGGTATTTAATCGTGAGAGAAATGAAGTTGAGCAATTTCAGTCCTCAAATCAGGTTTTTGCAGGGTCCTTGGTGCGTCTACTTTTGGTCGCCTTCCATGTAGGGGAGATAGGGCTGGTCGGGGTGGGTCGTTTGGATGACCCTGCTTGCGATTTTGAAGTGTCCATTGCTGACTCCAATAAGATGAATCGTAGGGCTTGCAGGATTTTTTCTCCCTCAGCAAGGGAGGTGAAGGTGTGGGTCTTGCCTTTGTAAGTGAATTTTAGAGCAAAAGGGAATGCCCACCAATACTTGATTTCTTTCTGCGTCAGGACCACCAGCAGAGGTTTTAGTGTTCTGCGCCGTTGTATAATCATGGGAGAGATGTCGGCAAATATTTGTATATCATGTCCCTGGAAAGAGATGTGGGATTGCCGACGAGAGACTTTCATAATCTCCTCCCGCACAGAGTAATAATGCGGTTTCACAATTATGTCTCTGGGTAAACCATCCTTTCTCAAAGGGCCCAGAGATCTGTGAGCTCTATCCAGCTCTAGCTGATGAGGTCCTGAATTGCTTTTGGGACATCTGATATGGACTCAGAAAGGCCTCTAACCCTAAAATTGTCCCTTCTGGAACGGTTCTCAAGGTCGTCTTCAAGGGAGGTGAAGGTGTGGGTCTTGCCTTTGTAAGTGAATTTTAGAGCAAAAGGGAATGCCCACCAATACTTGATTTCTTTCTGCGTCAGGACCACCAGCAGAGGTTTTAGTGTTCTGCGCCGTTGTATAATCATGGGAGAGATGTCGGCAAATATTTGTATATCATGTCCCTGGAAAGAGATGTGGGATTGCCGACGAGAGACTTTCATAATCTCCTCCCGCACAGAGTAATAATGCGGTTTCACAATTATGTCTCTGGGTAAACCATCCTTTCTCAAAGGGCCCAGAGATCTGTGAGCTCTATCCAGCTCTAGCTGATGAGGTCCTGAATTGCTTTTGGGACATCTGATATGGACTCAGAAAGGCCTCTAACCCTAAAATTGTCCCTTCTGGAACGGTTCTCAAGGTCGTCTTCAAGGGAGGTGAAGGTGTGGGTCTTGCCTTTGTAAGTGAATTTTAGAGCAAAAGGGAATGCCCACCAATACTTGATTTCTTTCTGCGTCAGGACCACCAGCAGAGGTTTTAGTGTTCTGCGCCGTTGTATAATCATGGGAGAGATGTCGGCAAATATTTGTATATCATGTCCCTGGAAAGAGATGTGGGATTGCCGACGAGAGACTTTCATAATCTCCTCCCGCACAGAGTAATAATGCGGTTTCACAATTATGTCTCTGGGTAAACCATCCTTTCTCAAAGGGCCCAGAGATCTGTGAGCTCTATCCAGCTCTAGCTGATGAGGTCCTGAATTGCTTTTGGGACATCTGATATGGACTCAGAAAGGCCTCTAACCCTAAAATTGTCCCTTCTGGAACGGTTCTCAAGGTCGTCTATTCTGCCAAGGGCCACATCCAATTGCTCTTGAAGAGATTGTATTTGGTCCGTGTTTTGGTTGGCTCTAGAAACTGTAATGTTAAGTTTTATTTTCTATTATTTCCATCCTGGAGCCTAAATTCTGGAAGTCAGAGCGTATATCATTAGTAATTTGCAATGCAGTTTGTGCAAGACCCCTTTCAAGTAATTCTGAGAATTTCTGAAAAAGCTCCCCTGCATTCTGAGGGATCATAGGATCAGTGTTTCCTGAGGGGATAAGGGTATTGAGGTGAACAGGTGAAAAATCCTGAGGTGAATCAGCACAATGGGGCTTAGTAGCTACCAGTTGATTTACTGAAGCTGATAATGTTTCTGACACAATGCCTGAGGTGCCCTGAGTTGATTGTGAGGAATAGTGCAGTGTGGTGGGAGACAGTACTTGCCTCACTACAGTGTCTCCTTCAGCATAAGATGCCAGCGGCTGAGGCGTGGCCGCCATCTTGGATTCGGCCTGAGTTTCCAGCGCTATAAATACCGGTTCCAGGCCCCTCCGGACCACACTGCTGTACATCAGGGTGATCACAAGAACTTCCCCCGTTAGATCCTCTTAGAATGGGACGTGGCACCACCGTGTATCCGGAACTATGACCGATGGATGGCTGAGGTGGAGCGGAGCTCCCGGCTTAAGTGGCCATCTTGGACGCCTCCGCGCATGCGCCTCTGGGGCTTCTTTTTCATGAATTACTGCTTCAATGTGGTGTGGCATGGAGGTGATCAGGTGACACCAGACCCAACAATGCAGGCGAGCTGAAATATGCTATTGAAGCAACATGGGCTTCTGTAACACCTCAGCAGTGCCACAGGCTGATCGCCTCCATGCCACGCCACATTCATGCAGTAATTCATGCACATATTGTACATATACATAATTTTGAGTAAGCCAACATTTTTTGTATTAACCACTTCAATACAGGGCACTTGCACTTTGACAATTGCACGGTCGTGCGACGTGGCTCCCAAACAAAATTGACATCCTTTTTTTTTTTGTCCCCACATATAGAGCTTTTGTTTGGTATTTGATCACTTCTGCGGTTTTTATTTTTTGCTTTATAAACAAAAGAAGAGCGACAATTTTGAAAAAAAACACAATATTTTTTACTTTTTGATTTAATAAATGTCACAATTAAAAAAATTTCCTCAGTTTAGGCCGATATGTATTCTTCTACATATGTATGTATTCTTCTACATATTTTTGGTAAAAAATTTCAATAAGTATATATTGGTTAGTTTGCGCAAAGGTTATAGCATCTACAAAATAGGGGATAGATTTAAAATATTTACTAGTAATGGTGGCGATCTGCGATTTATTTATTTTTTTATTGTGACTGTGACGGACATATCAGACACTTTTGACACATTTGGGACCATTTACATTTATACAGCGATTACTGCTATAAAAATGCACTAATTACTGTGTAAATGTGACTGTCAGGGAAGGGGTTAACACTGGGGGGGGGGGGCGCTGAAGAGGTTAAATGTGTTCCCTAGGAAGTTATTCTAACTGTAGGGGGAGGAGACCGATGTGTGTTCCTCTGTACTGGGAGCACACATTGGTCTCCTCACTTCTGACAGAACATGTATCTCTGTGTTTACACACACAGATACACGGTCATGCTGTTTGTAATCAAGGGTGGCCGGTGGACATCACGGCCGCCGAGCACGCGCACTGGGTCCCGAGCGATTCTGCGAGTGTGCAAGCTCCCTAGATGGCCGGGAAGCCCAGGGCATCATATGACGTCCACCCAGGATGGAAGATCCCATCTATGGATGTCATTTGACTATGGGCGGGTAGGGAAGTGGTTAAATCCTCCCTTTTTTTTTTGGTCTTATGTAATCTAATTTTCTGAGATAGAGAATTTTGGGGTTTTCAGTAGCTGTAAGCCATAATCAAAATTTTAAAGAAAAATGCTTGAAATATATTGCTCTGTGTGTAACCTATCTATATAGACTGAGTTTCACATTTTGAATTGAATTACTCAAATTTACTTTTTAAGATAAACCTGTATAATGTTCTGGGGATCTTTAAGTAATTTTATAGCCAGAAATGCAGATTTCGAAGTGTGCAAAAACAGGGATACACACTGCTATATGAGTGGGTTTAAAGCCTCACACACGATCGGATTTTCTGACAACAAATGTGTGATGGCAGGGTTTTCTCGGATAATTTCTCCATTGACCATTTTTTTTCCCTGGAAATTCCAACAACATTTAGCATGCTTTCAAATTTCTGACAAATGGGTGCTGTCGAATTATCTCATCGTGTCTACAGAAGTCCATTGGAAAAAAATCCAAAGTACAAATATGCATGCTCAGAAGCAATGCTAACCATAAGACAACATTAGCAGAAGTTGTCCAAAGGGTGGCGCTAAAGAGCAGAAAAACCACATAGTTTCTGGTTGTTTGCTGAAAAGGTTTTGCTGTCTGTATGCAGAACCTTTTTCCTGGCCAACGCCCTTCACACAAATATCCACGGAATTGTCCAATGGAAGTCCGATCGTATGAACGAGGCTTTAGAGTGCCTAGACAACCGTTATTTTTTACCTATTTCTCTTTCGAAGTTTTTTAAGACGTGCGGAAATACAGAAAACCCAACAGGGTGTAATACCATGACAATACAAGTTTAACATCTCCATATCTATCTTTTACACAAACATGAGAAGTCTCCTAACGGAATGGAGGCTGGATGTACATCTAGCGAGCAGGAGTCCTCCGCATCTCGCATGAACCCTCTAATTTTTCCGGCATGTGCCGTATTTTAAGGGAGTATTTGAGAGAATGGAGTCGGTTTTTACCGCCTCCTAAGTGTCGATATCTATCCGATGTGATAACATTGGATAGGAACAGAAACAAAAAAATGTTGGGAAGATAGAAAGGAGGAGGAGAAAGTGTGGAGAAGAGAGGGGTTGGAGAATAAATGGGGGGAATAGGGGGGTTGAGGAGAAAAAAAAGGGGGAGTGGGGAAAGGGAATATTATCCCTGTCCAGTCACAACCAACTCACTAAGAGTTTTTGCAGTTATTTCCCTTCAAGGGGCTCGGTTCACCAGCTGTCCGTATTCCTCGGAATAGATAAACTCATGCCAGAAATAGATTTTTTATTTTTTTTGAGAATTCCTCTTTTATTCTTTTTTTCGTAGCCACCATGTCCTCCATTGCGTGTATGTCAGACTGACACGCCACACTCACGATCGCTGTGCTACGCGCCTGCTGGATGTCAGACGTCCAGTCAGGATAACAGAACCACTTCCCTGACATGCATATGCTATTGACCGGGCGGGAAGTGGTTAATAACAAGGATGTCAATACCTACCTGCTTTAACCACTTGCATACTGGGCACTTACACCCCCCTCCTGCCCAGGTAAAATTTCAGCTTCCGGCACTGCGTCGCTTTAACTGACAATTGCGCGGTCGTGCGACGTGGCTTCCAAACAAAATTTACGTCCTTTTTTCCCCACAAGTAGAGCTTTCTTTTGGGGGTATTTGATCGCCTGTGCGATTTTTTTATTCTTTGCGCTATAAACAAAAAAAAGCGACAATTTTGAAGAAAAATACAATATTTTTTACTTGTTGCTATAATGAATATCACAATTAAAAAAAAAAACAAATTTTTTTTCCTCAGCTTAGGGCGATACGTATTCATCTACATATTTTTGGTAAAAAAAAAAAAAAAAATCGCAATAAGCGACTGGTTTGCGCAAAAGTTATAGCGCTTACAAAATAGGGGAGAGAATTATTATTTTTAATTTTTTTTTTTTACTAGAAATGGCGGCGATCTGCGATTTTTATTGGTACTGCGACGTTATGGCCGACACATCGGACACTTTTGACACATTTTTGGCGCCATTCACATTTATTCTGCGATCAGTGCTATAAATATGCACTAATTACAGTATAAATGTGACTGGCATTGAAGGGGTTAACACTAGGGGGTGAGGAAGGGGTTAAATGTGTATGCTAGGTGTGTTCTAACTGTGGGAGGAGGGGGGGGGGTGACTGGGGGGGTGACCGATCTGTGTCCCTATGTAGGAAGGAACACAGATCGGGCTCCTCCCCTTCAGAGACAGGACATTTTCTCTGTGTGAGCCGGCAATGAGAGATGATCTATGAGAGATCATCTCTCATTCGCCCACGGATCGCATCACAAACGGCCGCTCTGATTGGCCGTTTGCCGCGATCTGTGATTGGCCGTGTCCAAGGGACACGGACAACACAGGGCTTCCCCGCAGCGCGCTGTACAGCGCGCTGGGAACGCCAGAATGACATGCCGTCAAATGACGGCATGTTGGATATTCAGGCCCGCGCTGTTGCCGTCATCCGACGGTAGCGCGGGCCTCAAGTGGTTAAGGAATTTCACTGAGTGGTCGCAAACCTCTTTTTGGGTTCCCCACCAGCGCTCCTGGCCCCTTCTTTCTGCCTAATGCCTCAATGGGAGGCTGCTTCCCATGGGGGGCACTTGTGCGTGGTCGCCCCCAAGCCCCGCTGCTGCGTTTATTAACTCAGACAGCAGGGACTCTGCGCCGCTCCCTCCTCACTGGCTTTGATTGAGAGCACTGGGAGCCGGCAAAGCCAGCAAGACCCATAAATGAGGGGAGAAGAGCTGTAGACGTGCACTAGTCCCTGCTGTGTTCTGGGAGCCGTGTGTTTGCCAGAACACAACGGGAGGGGGGGGGGGTTTAACGCGAAGGGGCGGGAGTCTATACCTGGAAGTGGTGAAAATACCTGTATTATACAGGTATCTGCACCCCCTCCCCCCTGAAAGGTGCCAAATGTGACACCGGAGGGGGGGAGGGTTCCGAAAAGAGAAGGTTCACTTTTGGGTGGAACTCCGCTTTTAAGGAGATTCCCCCCCCCCCTCTTTAAGGCAAAATGTCTGGTCAAAAGTAAATGAGAAATTTTAAGTCCGCCCCCCCCATTAATTGTGCCACTTCCCATGCCTCTCTCCATTTTACTACTTTGTTAATTTGCAAAATGTTGTGCTAGTTGCAAAAGAAAAAGTGAGGTTGAAGAAATATTTTATTACTAATGACTTTGACAAGTTGCACCATGCTACCATCACAAGGTTGCACATGACATGAAGTGCTGGGCTAGCAATGAGTTGGCCTGTGAACATTGCATTAATGTTGTTTAAATTGACAATTTCCATTCCAGAATGAATAGCTGCTGTGCCACTTAAAGTGAAAATGGAGAATTTACTGATGTGCGCCCTTTAAACTGAACATTTTAAATTGTGTTTTAATGATGTGTAAAAGTCAAATAGTAGCGTCTAGAACTGTTTTTATAAAGCAAATCTCAGTAAGTGCTTGGTGTAGATTGCTGCAAGCCGCAAGGTGAAACCTATTGCCTGGTGGTTTTTAATTGACTTAATATAATACTGTATTAAACACTAAACACAAAAATGTAAAATGTGTACAATGTTTCAAGGTTAACAACATTAACATTTTTTTTTAAAATAAATGTCTTTATTTTGAAGAGTAAGGCCTCTTACACACAGATCAGTTTTTCTTCAGGTTTTTCTTTTCAGTTTACCAAAACTATGTAGTACAAGGGCCTGCCTGATTGCATACAAATTGAGACTCTTGAGGTTTGACCTCATATTAGATGGATTTGGTAAACTGAAAAGAAAAACCTGAAGAAAAACTGATCTGTGTGTAAGAGGCCTAAAACATGATTTGCATTCTGCACTACAGTTTTAAAAGGCTTTTAGTATATGGAAGGTTTCTGTTTTTTGCATAGAGTAGCCAAACCTTCCACCTGGCCTCTGTTTTCCTTCTAGTGCAAATTAGAGAATGTAAATAAACGACTGTGCTTTGAGCAGTATGAATAAATGTTATTGATTTTGTGTAGGAGGCCCAGTGAAAAAGCAGCAGATGCATTTTTTTTTAAGTACAATTGTCAATTTTATAATACACAAATGTTACAAGGTAATATAGATCGGTATACCAGTACCAATTATACTGCTTGTTTATGTACAGTAGACCATTCGAGACCCACTGTGCTTGCAGGTTTGAAGTATATTTTATAAAGAATAAAAGATGTGTTATATTTGTGAATTGCAGCAGTTTTCACCTTTAACATGTCTACATTAATTTAAATAAACGTGTCTTGAGCTCTGGGCTGTACTTGTCATAGACAACTTGCCTGCTATATAATTTCTATATTTTTTTTTAATTTTTCTTCTTGTAGGCTTCTCTTGGAGTCGGTTCACACTGGGGCGGCACGACTTCGGGGGCGACTCGGCAAGTCGTCCTGAAGACAACTTCAGAGGCAATTAGCAAAATGACTTCTGTAAAGTAGTCAATGCAAATCGCCCGAGAACGGTTCTGGGGAATAGATTGGGACGCGACTTGTCAGGAGTCGCCTAATGAGTCGCCCCAGTGTGAACCGGCTCTAACCCTGCAATTTTGTTATGCCTTCTGAAAGTTCCTCTCCCACTTGTAAAAATCTTCTTTTTTTTTTTTTTTGCTCGAAAATTACTTAGAATCGCTAAACATATATTTTTAAGCAGGGGCCCTAGAGAATAAAATGGTGGGTGTTGTGTATTTTTATGTTGCGTGATATCTGCGCAGAAGTTTTTAAAATGCAATTTTTGTTTGAAAAAACATTTTTATATTTAAAATGTGACTCCAGCCCTGCAATTTGTATATTATTTTCTGCAGAATGTCCCATACCTAATACACAGTAATATACACCACCCCCCCCCCCCCCAATCCTTAAAGTGGAACTTCAACACCCAAAATGGGGGGGGGGGGGGTTATGCTTTAAGTCCTCCTTAATCCCTGTGATGCATTTTTTTTGGGGGGGGGGGAGGGGGAGCGGGTACTTGGCCCTAGGCAATCTGAGTGGAAGTTCTCTCCCCCTCCCTCCCCTCTATGCAGTCTTCTGGGACACGTCACAAGTCCCAGAAGACTGCATGACCATTCACAAGCAGCACAGCCAGCTGCCCACAGTAAAGATACTGATGCCGACAAAAACCCAAAAGCAAGTGAAGAACTTGCCCAGATGAGGATGGCACTGGATCCCAGGACAAGTAATGTCCAGTTTACACTTTGCATGGCTACTTGCTCTCAGCTCCGCTTGTCAATGACAGCTGGGGTCCATACACCCGATCGGTAACCAGAGTGGTTCCCATTTTTGTGGTCTCTGTCATTTCTGATATAGTGATCACATGAATACGCCGCATGTCAAATTGGTGGCAATTGCCGTCAATGGCACTGTCTTAATCCATGCGAGGCTGCCTTTGCGGCGTTGCACCAATTTCAAAAAGTAGTTTCTGTACTACTTTTTGCGATTTCAGGCTGCGATTTACATGGACATCTGTGCAGGATTCTGAGAATCGCGGTCGAAATCGGGACTGACATGCGGGAGTGAAATTGTACGAGTTCAGCTGAACTCACACGGCTTCATTCCTGCAGCTCGGTGTGATCTCTTTAACCACATCCCGCCCGGTCAATAGACAATTGATGTCTGGGAAGTGGTTGTGAAATCCTGACTGGATGTCTATTGACATCCAGCAGGATTACATGCCGGCGCGTGCCCGTGGGGGCGATTGGTGATGTGGGGTGTCAGTCTGACACCCTGCATCTCCGATCTCGGCAAATAGCAATAGCGGAGGCTCTTTACCACGTGATCAGCCGTGTTCAATCACGGCTGATCACAATGTAAACAGGAAGAGCCGTTGTGCACTGGCTTTTGAACCCCACTGACTCCTAGATCAGCTTTTCTGTTTTATTGAGCTCCTTATCTTCACTTTTAGAAGCAACTTTGGGACAATTAACCATAATCCAATGTTTACACGTTTTATTTCTCTGCTCAAGACTCTTATTGAGTTTTACCAAAATTGTAGATTCTTGCCATTAACTTTTAGCCATTTTTTTTTTTTTTTTGAACTTTACAAAAATGTGCGGTCGCAAGATTTTTTTTTTTCTTTTTAATTTATAGTAAAGTTGTATTTTACAAGTGATGCCCTCAGTGCCACCCCTCAGTGTCCATCCATGCCCAGTGCCCACCTTTCAGTGCCGCCTATAAATGTGCCCATCAGTGCCGCCTCACCGGTGCCCATCAGTGCCACCTCATCGGTACCCATCAGTGCGGGTAATCGAAGAATAAAACACTTCTTTACAAAAAAATATAAACTTCATTTTTTTGAAAATTGGCGGTCTTTTTTTAGTTGCGCAAAAAATAAAAATCGCAGAGGTAATACCACCAAAATAAAGCTCTATTTGTGGGAATAAAATGATAAAAAAAATTGTTTGGGTACAGTGTAGCATGACCGCGCAATTGTCATTCAAAATGCGACAGCGCTGAAAATTGGCTTAGGCAGGAAGGTGCGTAAGTGCCCGGTATGGAAGTGGTTAAAAACTAAACACTGCAAATCTATATATCATTTTTTTTTTTCACAATTCTTGCAATAAGTCTCCTATGACTGTTGGTAACCCCGTTTTACACTGAATTAGCCCTAATAAACGCATTCCTTTCTGTGTTCTCCTTGGCATTTTTACAAGTATTTTTTCTGTTCATACTGTTATCCGCTGCAAAATGTATACTGTAAATTCAAACTCATTTAGATCGTTGCAGTAAATGAGCGCGCGTGGTAATAAGCGTTGCATTAAGGCAGCCCCTTAATTTCAATGGGGTGCCTAATGCGCCAGAAAAACTGCACGTACCATTTCTGGCAGCATGCTGCAATGCACATCTCTCAGCAAGATGTGATGGGGTGCCATTCAGGATCAATGGCAAAGCATTGCACAAATGCATGGAACGTGTTGCAGCAACACAGTAGTATGATGGCGCCCTTCGTGCTTGCTTACATTTTTTACAAATGCTGACAAAGAACAGCTGTTTCTCCCTGTCAGACCTGAAATAGCTGCTCATAGTTAACCTAACTGGTTAACAATGTAAGTTACAAAATCTCAATCCTAATAAAAAAAAATGGATTATATTTATAACTTGTATGTATTGCAAAGAATGTAAGATGTTCCTGTGCATTCAAACCATTTTCACTTCAGTTGCCATTAAGAAAAGGTGTCCGACATTGCAGGCTTGATCTATTGGAGAAAGAATAAGCAAGTGTTAAGCAAGGAGAAACTATAGTCTTTAACCACTTCAATACAGGGCTTTAAATCCCACCTCCTTCCCGGGCCTATTCTGGCACTTCTCTCCTACATGTACAAATCATTCTTTTGCTAGAAAATTACTCAGAACCCCCAAACATTTATATATGTTTTTTTAGCAGACATCCTAGGGAATAAAATGGCGGTCATTGCAACTTTTTATCTTGCACCGTATTTGCGCAATAATTTTTCAAACGGCTTTTTTTGTAAAAAAAATGGTTTCATAAATTAAAAAATAACAAAACCGTAACGTTGGCCCAATTTTTTTAAATTGCGTACACTCATGGAATGGCGCCAAACTTGGTTACTTAAAAATCTCCATAGGCGACACTTTAACATTTTTACAGGTTACCAGTTTAGAGTTACAGAGGAGGTCTAGTGCTAGAATTGTTGCACACGCGACGACACCTCACGTGTGGTTTGAACGACGTTTACATATGTGGGCGGGACTTGCGTGTGCGTACGCTTCTGACTGCGAGCTACCAGGGACAGGGCCATTTTTTTTATTATCATTTATTTTACTTATTTATTTATTTTTTAAATTTTTTTTTTTTTTTTTTTTTTATCGCTTTTATTCCTATTACAAGGAATGTAAACATCAATTGTAATAGGAATGTGTGTGACAGGTCCTCTTTAAGGAGAGATGCGGGGTCAATAAGACCTCACATCTCTCCTCCAGGCTGGAAAGAATGAGATCGTGAAAAAAAATTCACCGATCTCATTCAAACTAGTCGCAATTGCGGTTTGTTTAGTTACGGGGACCCGGGCGTGACGTCATCACATTGCGCCCGGGCCTCCGAAGGTCATAGAGATGCCTGGTGACCATCTGGTCACCAGGCATCTCTATGGCAAACATCCAGTGGACGGCGATCATCTCTCCGGGGCCCCCGATGGGACGGGAGAGCCCGGAGAAGCACTGGATGGCGGCGAGAGGGGGGGCGATGTCCACCCGGGATAACAGGTCCCCGTTTTGGACGTCCTATGACGATGTGCGGGTATTAAGTGGTTGACATTGACACTACTACTACTAATAATATGTATTTAATAAATGGATTCAGCGAGAGGCAATGGCCCAGATTCAGATTCACTTAATATTGCGCTGCGTAATCGAAATACTCTACGCTGCCGTATTTCACCAGGCTCTACACCGAATCCTGGTAGATTTTTGCCCGTACGCTACGGCGGCGTAGTCTATTTCTCGCCGCGTAATCGAATCACGTGTTTAGGGGGCGTGAAGCATTTAAATTAAGCGCGTCCCCGCGGCGATCGAACTGCGCATGCTCTGTTCAGAAATTTCCCGCCGTGCATTGCGCAAAATCACGTCGTTGCGTCATTCGTTGTTTGAGTAGTGTCGTTTACGAACATTCCTATTCCCGGACGACTTACGTAAAAAAAAAATAAGACGTCGGAAAACGTAGAAATTCGACGCGGGAACGACGGCCATACTTAACATGGGCTGTCTAATATTAGAGCAGCAAAAAGCTGGTATAATGTTACGCAAATAAAAGATGACTAAAGGTGCCGTAAGAGATTGCGATTGAAGATCGTAATTTCGGGGATCGCCGGCAAAAGCTTATTTGCATACCCCGACGCAGAAAACGACGGGAAGTCCACCCAGTGGCCGCAATTTTATTGCAGCGTAGATCCGAAGGCGTATGAACACGTAATCCAGTCGAATTGAAGCCCGCAGCCGTCTATTGATGGTTTGAGGTTTTCGACTAGCTAGAAAACGCGCGTAATTTGAAATTACTCCAGTCTAACACTAGTTAGACAGGCGTAAGGGCTCTGTGAATCTGGGCCAATGTGTTTATATTAGAGGCTAACGGATTAGTCATTGATCTTATTTAGACCTTTTATGGGCCATGGATAACCGCCCTCTATTCATTTAAATACCATTTTAGGCATAGTAAAGTAAAAACAGTGGATTATATGTGTGATTCGGTGGTTCTCAAAAGTGCCTTTTTATAGTTTCATTTTTTTGTGTTGAATGTCATTTGAAATGGTCAGAGTAAATGGGTCAGAGACATTACAGGCACAACTTCCTACAGGGGGAATGTAGGTTCAACGTATAATGTAAAGATTTTTTAGTTTATTAGATTTCAGACTCGTGTTCTTTGTAGTGCCTCTGGGTCAGATTTTTAATAAAACCTCCAAATCCACAGATTTTCTTTTTCATGTCTTCATTTGCAACAAATTTCATTTGCGTTGGTGTATACATTTTGTAAAATATATTTTTATTAATCCTGTCCCTTTTTTTCTTTTTTTTTACACTAGGGAAGAAAAAACAGACGATTTAGATCAGAAAGACAAACCACCAAAACTCAGGAAAGTTACAAAGGATAAAGGCAATGATGGAGAGCTATCGGAAGAAGCCCATCCATCAACACAGGAGTCAGAAGAACCCACTGAGGCACCAAAAGCTGAAGTACCTGAAAGTACAGAGGCTGCTGCACCTGCTGTCCCTGAAGCTTCTGCCTTCCCTAAGCAAAGACGGTCTGTTATTAGAGATAGAGGACCTATGTATGATGATCCTACTCTTCCTGAAGGCTGGACAAGAAAGCTCAAGCAGAGAAAGTCGGGGCGCTCGGCTGGAAAATATGATGTTTATTTGATCAAGTAAGTGATTTTTGCAGTAGACTATGCCAAAGAGAGTGAGAATGGTGAGCAGTGGCACTTTTTTTTGGTCTTTATTTCTTCAAGGTTGATGATTTAGGCTTGATTCTTCTTTTCTCGCACCAAGCAAAGTATGCCTTCCATGTGTTATGGTAGACATTTACAAGAAGTAGATTTTCTGGCTTTTAACATTGTGAGATTTACCATTTTGGAGATACCCTGCCGGTCCAAGACTTGGGCTTCAACAGCCAGTGACTGTGAAGCAGAATAAATGATTTGGAAGAGCTCATGGTGCTCCTGTTAGGAATCTGTTTGGGTTGAAAAACATCCGTCTGGTCCAATCCAAAGCTAAGGGTATCATCAGAACATTCTCCATCCTGACCCTGTGGAGCAGACGAGAGAGGCATAGATCAGGCTGTACTGGTCCTATGGAACCAGCTAAGCATCCACTGCTTCAGCCAGAAGATCTGAGTACCTGTAGACAAACCTGTCCAGTTTGTATAACCTGGGCATTAGAAAGTCCACATCCACAATCCCCACCTGTGACTCGGGTTCTGAAACACCTCCAGGTTTAGGCACTTTCCTGGGATCCAGGTGCTGCTGGCTAATGAAGTGTGCCTTCCAATTGTCAATGTCTAGGATATAAATGGCCAGAATGTAAATTTCTGTCATTTCTACGTCTCTTGGCACTGGAAGACTTCCAGTTCCTCCCTGATGGGATGTAAGCTACTGCTGAGGTCTTGTCCAACTGGATTCTGATCTGATGACCTTTCAGTTGGGATTTCCAGTGCTGCAGGAGCAACAAGTTTGCTTAGAGCTCCAGAATATTAATCTGGAGACAAGATTCCCCCTTTGTCTAAGTCTTCTGCCCTGACAAGGTGTCTGGGACTCCTCAGTCTGGCATCTATTGTAAGAATTTTCCAAGAGATCAGAAGAGAGGATTTTGTCAACTCCAGAACTGGACTCCTGAGTCGCAATGCCAGAGACAACCCAGTCTTTAGAATCGGGCAAATCAGTTTGTCCAGAGCAGGGGTAAATTTAGGTTTTGTATTGCCCTAGGCCTGACTAAACTCGTGCACCCCCTAATTTAAATATGACACACACCTTCCTGGCAAGGCCACGCCCCTTTCTATTTAAGACCCGGCCTGGATTCCCTTAATTTGTATAAATTTCCCCTCACTTCCTGTTTGGCTATGGGGTAGGAAGTGAAGGGAAATCTCTGCAATGGGACAGGAATAGTAAAAAATGAACTGACAGGGGCTATAACCCTCAGTTACTCTATCCATAATGAAAAATAAAGTTAAGTGCCTATAGTTCTACTTTAAGCACAAATTTCTGATAATTTTATGGAGAACAAAAATCAATCATCAGAACAAGAAAATATAACCATGCCTATGGTGCAGCAGAACTCCCCCCTACAGTTGCAGAATGCCGGCCGCCTGCATACCAGAAGCAGTGCAGCCGCTTTATGGGGGCGCTAGACTAATTTGCCTCTCAGCCCAGCCTGCGCCATAAGACTGCCGCTACACTAACAGTGCAGCGCAAGCCGGCGGGGACTCTTTTTGTGCTGCCCTAGGCCTGGCCCTTGTTGGCCTAGGCCAGGATACAGCGCTGGTCCAGAGACCGAACCAATCAAGAGAGGCACCTCATGCAGAAGGTAAGAGTCAGGTGACTCCTGGGCTGAGTCTGGGAACCTCAGGGAGAAAAAACTCTGGCATGAGCCATTTCTAGAATAAGACCCAAATTGGTTGGCTTCAATGCTTCTGAAGCTTCAGAATTCAACGGAACCATTGCAAAGTCTGAAATGTCTATTCCATGTTGTCAGCCAACACTTGTGCCAACTGCTCACTCAACAGAAGGTTCTCCAGATATCCCACAATATTCGATTACTGAGACCTTAAGATCGATCAATCTATTTTCTATTCTTTAAATCTGCCAGTGTCTGTACCCCACTGCTCTACATTTCCCATTCTCCGTTTATTCAACCACTTTTTTCAGATTCTGTCCTGTATGTAGCATGTCAGGTGGTCTAGTGATGTCCAATAGGAGTAATATTTACAGACTTCATAAAGAAAGCATTTTGCTAAACAAACTGAGGCCGTTAATCAGACTGGAGGTCTCTCCCGTCACCTTATTTCTCTTGGTGTCAGGAAAACATGTCAGAAGTGATTCATGCTAATGGCAGAGGAAAAAAAAGGCACACAGAAATGACATTTATTGCTGTTAATTAGGACAAGTACGTACTATAAAAGAATATGCTTTATTCGTATTTCATGTCTGAGGTTTACAACCACTTAAAGTGACGCTGCTGATTCACTGACCAACCAAAGTAATGGGGCTGAAACACTTCTACTAGAAGACTGACAAATCATTGTAAAAAAAATTACCCAGCTTGCTGTTAACATGTTGGTGCTGCCATCGCTGTAATCCTTTCGAGGTTGGGTGCTTACGAATGCTGGTTATGACACACTGATGTGTTGAATGTCTAGAGAAGAGGTATTAAAAAAACAGACAATATTATCATTTCAGGTGTGTTTTTTTTTTTTTCCTGTACCTGTCTACTGATCCACATAGAGGCAGTAACATTGAAGATAGCTATGGAAACAATTAACAGTGTGAAGTGTTTTGCTTCTCCTGTCGACTCTAATGTAATAAAGATATATTTGTGAAAACAGCCCCCCGTCTGTTTTACCTGCAGCCCTAATAACGAGGACTGGTGCCCTTCTTTTATTTTTTTTTACTTTTTATTTGAGTTTCACCCAAAAGTGGAAGCTCCACTTATCTGTCTCTTCCCCGACCCGCCCCCCTTGGTGCCACATTTGGCACCTTTCGGGGGGGAGTGTGGGATACCTGTTTTTGACAGGTACCTGTCCCCACTTCCATCGGACCTTGCCGAGGCAAGGTACGTCTAAAGTTCAGCCCCTCGTCCTTCCCCGTTGCTGGGTCATTTAAAAAAGGGCAGCGCGCTTCACGCCTGTGCAGTAGGGAGTCGGCTGTGAAGACGCAAGGCTTCACTGCCAGGTTCCTTGACAGGCAATGGCTGCGGCAGCACCCGAGAGCCGATGGAAACATCAGCTGGGGTGCCGACATCACTGGATTCCAGGACAGGCAAGTGTCCTAATATTAAAATACCTATACTTAATACGTAAATATTTTTCTGTGGGAGGGGCTGGAGCACCGCTTTTAAATAACATTTGTGCTTAGTTTCTAATCCCCTTGTTTTTGGTAAATACAAAGCACCTTTTAAAATATTCGAATCAAAATCTGATACCATCTTGTCTTGCTGTTTAATCCCTTTAAAGAAAATGTGTCACAGATGCAGTAAATTTAACAGAGCTATTATAGGAAAATATATGAAAACATTTCAATATAAACTGCACGTCAAAATAATCTAGTTTGAGTCAGTTAAAATTATATGTAAATCCCAACATCCTATGAAAGTCTAAGGCCGCGTACACACGATCGAACATGTCAGCGGACATATCCGATCGTGTGTACGACCTAGCGGTCAGGTTTTTCCAGCGGACAAATTTCAAAGCATGCTTTGAAATTTGTCCGCTGGAAACCTGTCCGTCAGACATGTCCGCTGGTTAGTACGCCTAACCAGCGGACATAAATCTCCCGCATGCGTCGAATGGATTCAACGCATGCATGGAAGTATTTTACTTCCTGGAGTGGTGACGTGGCGGCGTCAACGTCACTGCGTCCTCAGTCCGAGGGGATTTTCGTCCGATGGTGTGTACACGCCATCGGACCAAAATCCGAGGAGATATGTCCGCTGGAAACGGTCCGTCGGACATGTTTCAGCAGACATGTCTCCCCGTGTGTACGCGGCCTAACTTGATTTTGCCCCATCCCACCCTCTGACCTTCTCAGCTAGTCCTTTATTTGGGAAGCCTCAGCTGATCTCGGAGAGGCCGGTCTGAGTTCAGTGAGCATAAGGAAACTAAGGACTTGCATGCAACTTCAGCTGTGTATCTCTGCAGCCGCTAATTGTTTTGATGCATTTTAACCACTTAAGCCCCGCACCAATATGCTGCTAAATGGCCAGAGGCGTTTTTACAATTCGGCACTGCGTCGCTTTAACAACAATTGCGCGGTCGTGCGGCGTAGCTCCCAAACAAAATTTGCGTCTTTTTCTTCCCACAAATAGAGCTTTCTTTTGATGGTATTTGATCACCTCTGGGATTTTTATTTTTTGCGCTATAAACAAAAATAGAGCGACATTTTTGAAAAAAAAAACAATATTTTTTACTTTTTGTTATAAGAAAAATCGAATAAACTAAATTTTAGACAAACATTTAGGCCAAAATGTATTCAGACCAATGTCTTTAGTAAAAAAAAATCGCAATAAAAAAAAAAATAGCTACCTAGCGGCAACAGTGACACTAATACAGCGATCAGAAAAATGATCGCGTAGTAACACTGGCAATAGGGGGTGAAAGGGTTAACTAGGGCGGTGATT